>VWZE01004424.1:24832-74352 GCA_013396675.1 Eubucco bourcierii
TGATGCTGGGTATGGAGATAACTAGGATATTCCCTGATGGTTCTGAACAAGACACACAAAAATTCGCAGTACAGTTTTTCTCACTTGGTATCAACTGTGCACAGGCCTAAGAACATGGAAGAGTTTGACTGAAGTTCTTAAAATACTTATCACAATCATCGAAACATCCATGTTGGAAAAGAGCCTCAGGATCACCAAGTCCTATATCCCTACTCTGCAAGATTCACATTAAACCATATCCCTAAGCAGCACATCCAAACGACCAGACCATTCCATGATTCTATGATTCTATGATCCTTAAACACATCCAGGGTTAGTGACTGGTCCCTGGGCAGCTCATTCCAGTGTCTGACCACCCTCTCCATGAAAAATTTTTACGTAACGTCCTTCAGACAGTTGTAGGTCTCCTTTGGGCCTCTTCTTTTCCAAACTGAACAGCTCCAGCTGCCTCAGTCACTCCTCATAAGATTTATTCTCTAGGCCCTTCACCAGCTTCCTTGTTCTCCTCTGGACCTGCTCCAGCACCTCCGCATCTCTCTTGTATTGTGGTGACAAAAACTGAACACAATACTCAAGGTATGGACTCACCAGACCTGAGTACAAGGGGACAATCACCTCTCTACTCCTGCTGACCACAGCATTTTTTATACAGCCAGGATGCCACTGGCCTTCTTGGCTGCCTGGGCACGCTGCTGGCTCATATTTAGCTGCCTGTCTGCAAATCCCTTTCTGCCCCAGATCCCTTTCTGCCAAGCAACTCTCCAACCACACTGCCCCAAAGCAGCTGGGGTTGTTGCTGGGGGTTGTTGTGACCCAAGTGCAGGACCTGGCATTTGTCATTGTTGAAACTCATCCCATTAATGTTGGCCCATTGATCTGGCCTATCCAAGTTGCTCTGAAGAGCCTCTCTACCTTCAATCAAATCAACACTGCCACCTAACTTGGTGTCATCTGCAAACTTACTGAGGACACTCTCTATGCCTGAATCAAGGTCATCAATAAAGATGTTAAAAAGAAGCAGTTCCAACACAGATCCCTGAGAAACAACCATTCCTTATGTATTTAGAGTGCAAGAAATTTACAATCTATAAATGACCTGTATTTTTCATTACTTTATGTATTAACAAACCATTTAGTCTTCTATAACTGCTTCAATGTTAGCTGAATGATCAGTTCTCAGGAGTTACCCGCAAGATGATTAATACAGGTTTAGCATATTAAGCACCAACAAAGAGAGACTAGTTTTGTGGGCACATCCTGTAATTGGAGTTGTTATCCAACAAAAGACAATTTCAGTAGCAGTGAAAGACTGTCTTTTTTTGTTTGCTTTTTTAATAAATCTGAGAAAACTTGTTTTCTTTTTGGTATGATATATATGCTCCTTCATAACTAGTCCACTTCCTTTTCAGTATTGCTCTTAGACGTGTAACAAGTCCACAAATCAGATGGTACAAGAAAAGCCCCTTCTTTTTTTCCCACCTCTGTAACCACTGCCACAAGCTCTCAAGTCTAGGAAGGGAACATCCTGAATGTGACTGGTAAAGTTCTGTGTTCTAATACATTGCAAAAATTGTGCAAAGTCTGCTGGACCTCTGAGGTAAACCCCATGCAGACAGTGATTTCAAGGGTTATACCCAAAGCTCCCTAGAATTCCTTTGGCAATACTACTACAGCCTGTCGATAATCTTGCTCTGAGGTTCCTTTCATAAGGCTTTTTCCCCCGTGTCAAATTTAGATTGTAACATACAAACCGATGAAAGCATCGACCTAACACCAATTAACACCAAATCTGACTGTTTAGTCCTAAAATGTAAGCTTAAAAGAAAGGTCAGAGTTCATTAAGACTAATGTTTTTTTCATACTGCCAGCTTCTTCCCCAAAATTGCATTGATTTTAACTCGTTAAGAAAATCTTTGGCCACTTTATACCAAATCAGACTGCAGTACTAGTTATAATCTCTTTCTGCCAATATTACTTGCACTTGTCTAAAAGATGTCTTTGATAATAGGTATATATGTACTTGCCTGTATTTGTGTTTTATATACATACATTTCTATAAAAGAAGAAAGAACTCCCTAGATTTTCATCTTTTAAATGCTTTTCTGGAGCATCAAGACTTCCCTCTGCTTGTCATATTTCTTATTGCAGAAATAAATGAGTTGATGACTTATGTTCTATCGGTGAATATTCATAATGCTGCCTTATTCACTGAAATTGATGAGAAAAAAGACCTTCTAATAAAATGTTTTGTTCTCAGTTGTATCCTTGGGTTGTTACACATAAGCAGCATTTCATCAAATGGTTGGTAGGCTGAAAGGTAACGCTACGTTTTGCCTCTTTAATCAGTGAGGAGGGCATCTATGGAGGCTGGCTGTGCATGAATTCTTTTTCATAGGAGACTGCGTGGACCTTAGGAGAATGAAAGGAAAGGGTCATAATTTCTTTTTTTCCCCCTCTTAATGTAACTAGCTCCCTCACAAATATATTTGAAAGTTGATTCTCTCATAGTTGAATAAAACAGTGAAAGCATCTGGATAAAAGCAGTCCATCCCCCAGATCACAAGATCTGAATCTAGCGCTATGCAAAACCTAACAGAAGTTGCAGAAGAAAGAACATTCTGAAGACTGTGTATTAAAACATTGATTCATATTTGCTGCAGTTGTAAGCCGGAGGACATATAAAAGGAAACAGCTTCTACATAATTCCCTCCTAGAGCTTACATCTCCCAAATTCAAACACCTAGCTGGGTCTTGCTTTAGTTCCTCACATTGCTTGCAAAGTAATTTTTAATGTATATCACTGAGTAGTGCAGAGTGATTGTGTTTGAAAAGTTCTCAAAATCCAGCAGTGGATTTTATCCCAATTTTGATACAAGTGATCTCAGTGGTGTCTTTCTTTTCATCTACTCTGGTATAGCATCTTCCTTTCTGGTTATGTTAAGCTGTAGAATTATGGACTCTCCTTTATCAACCTAGATCGTTTATATATGGGGTGCCTATCATTTACACTTTGGATGCTGCTACTTGACCATCATGCCAGTAACCAGCTTTCCCTTGTGCCCTGCTATGGGCCTTGGGCCTGTTAGAGCAGGTTGTAGTTTCATGAGTCACTACAGAGCCCATGTCCTGTTGGCTAGGAGCTAGAATCCTCTGCACCAGTAGGGTATGTGCCAGGGCTTCACTTGTATGTTAATTAAATTTTTAATACACTGCCTTCGCAGGCTGGATAAACAGAGGCTGATGCTTTGCTCCATTAGTGAAAACCCAAAACAGGAGAATGCCATTAATCTTAATTCCAAATAAAGTGTATTTCAAGTAAAGATGTTGTAACAGGCCCAGGTTCTGGAATGACTTTTGCATTAGCCATCCTG
Source organism: Eubucco bourcierii (assembly GCA_013396675.1). Lineage (NCBI taxonomy): Eukaryota > Metazoa > Chordata > Aves > Piciformes > Ramphastidae > Eubucco > Eubucco bourcierii. The sequence goes on from VWZE01004424.1 coordinate 28,204, forward strand.
CCTTGATCCAGAGCAGCCTGAATGACACAAAATATCTATCAACTTACTGTTTATTATGTAGTACTATGAATATGGGAGTGTAAAAGTCGAAGCAATTTTTAAAGTGGGACTGATTTTGAAGGGGGTGGGTAGCCAATACCAAAGCTCCAGGGCCCCGGCAGGGCTGGAAGATGGCATTAAAAGGCATCATTCAATCTGGATCTTGCAGCCACCGTCGGACCATGTGGCTGGCTGATGAACGAGCCAGCAGCTGGATGTTTAGCAGCCTGTGACGACTTTGCACAGAAATAGGAAAATTTATCGCCGGTTTGCCCCACCAGTGTCGTACTGCCAGATTTCGGCGGTGCTCCCCATCCCTGCATTCCCCTACCTCGACAGCCCATCCCTCTTGTCCCCCGGTCCCCCTCCCCGGCAGCGAATTTAGAGGTTTGCTGTCGCCAAGCCGAGGCCGTCCTTCAGCAGTTGTAGCACGAAAGGGGGAGGTTCGCAGCCGCGCAGTTGCCGGACAAAGATGTGCCAGCGCCTGTGTCCGCACCGGTGATATCGGTATGTATGGTCGGAGGGATGAAGGGGGGGAGGATGACTGGATCGTGCTTTCTTCCGAGCTCCAGAACTAGCCGGGGTCTGCCATTGCGTGCACGAAGATGTTTGCGACCACGAAGCGCTGGGAAACGGGAAAACAACAGGGAGACGGGAGAAGGCCGGGTGCTTGCGGCGGGAGGGGAGCGGAGCGGAGGCGGGCGGGTGGCGCAGCCAATCGGCCGGGCTGCCGGCGCTGCAGGAGCTGCGGCGTGGGCTTGGGGGTTGCGAGGGTTGCAGAGTCGGGGTCGGGTGCCTCTAAGGACTGCGACCAGCTGTGCGGCCAGCACTGCGAAAAGTCCCGTTTTGCTTCTTACAAATTAAAGTGCCTTGTCACCAGTTAGGGCAAGTCATCCAAGGTAAGACTTAAATAACACTTCAGTATCTAGCAACATGGATATTTCCGGACAACCGTGCTGCTAATGCAGCCTTCTAAACAGTGCAAAATATTTTGTCGATTAATGCTATTTCAGTGGGTCCACTTAAAGTTACCGCTGATACTATAAGCCTTACCCTTGTGGTGCTGTAGAATCGCGTTTGCTTATCCGAGATAATTGCAAAGGGACCCAGAAAATAGAGGATTGGAAAGGTAGCGGCGCTTTGTGTGTGTGTATGTGTGTGTGTGACCGTGTTGGTAATACCTACAGTTCCACTGCTTGACTTAGGGCAATAATGTGTGGACGCATTTTAATGGTGATGGCAGGCAGTTTCTTTAGCTCATCTCACATATGTGAACCTTCTATACGGAATCACGCCCTGTGAAACTGTATGTGAAGAACATTAAGCTTGGTATTTGAAAAGAAATTTCTGCGGTTTTTCTTTCCTATGGCTGTAATATTATGTGATGAGTGAGGACTGAACTTGCAGGGGAAAAAGATTTAAAATTATCTCTTGCAGGTTTACCTTTATCTGCTTGCAGAAGCTTAAGCAGTTACCCAACTTTACTTATTGTAAAGGGCACTGTAAATAATGCACAACCTGAAATGAATCCTCTCATCATTTCCTCCTAGCTCACTCCCATAATATCCACCTTTAATGAACGAAAACTAGTATGTGCCTGTAGATCGCACCACATTTTCACCAGCTGTACTGCCAGTCCTCTGAATCTGTGTTTTTGCAAGAAAGGAGTTCAAGATGATTTAAGTAATGTAATGTGTATCTTTGAAAAACAAGGTAGTCCTTAACCTTGTGTCTGGTCTGTGTACCTGAATGACAAGATACAAGGAGGACAGGGTACAGAAGCCAGTGAAACGTGGAAAGTTTACGTCTCTGCACGTTATTTCACTGAGTGGGTCTCTAAAACACGAACATTTCTTATGTGTTAATGTAGTTCATTATTCAGATCAGGGTTTGGGATAAATCCAATTTCATAAGCATCAGTGTCCTATTACATTTTTCATGATCAAAATTAATACAACGGAAAATACAAGTAACATTAATTACTTCAGTGAGTAAATTCACTGCCTCTGTTCAAGATACAGATTGTAATTTTTACTCCAAGACACTAGGCATAGCTCCTACGTTTCCAAAGCTTTACTTCTGTGCTGCAATCATACATAGTTGTGTGAAAACACTGAAGCCTTTCTTCTCCTGGATGGTAGCAAATACTTGTCCTCAGTGGAAATATTAAATTACTTTAAAAATTTGGCATATGTTTGCCATTTTGCCTAACTGTAAAAGTAAGAGGACTGCTTTAGGGAAATTACTCAAAAGTTTCCCCTTATCTAGTCTATTGCCTTTAACAGAGTGTTTCAGGCTTTTCTGAAGAACACGTGTGTTATAGTTACCTAATGCAAATTAACGTTTGGTAGTGGTGGTTGTTTTGTGTATGTGTGTGGTTGGTTGGGTTTTGTTTGTTTTTTATTTAGCTCTACTGGAACAGTGTAACAATTGTCTTTTGTAGTTGGTTAAAATTACAAATCATCCTACTTAAGGACTCCAGTAGATAACTCTGAAAAAGACTATCAAACAAACAAACAAACAAACAAAAAAAAAAAAAAACAAAGCCAAACTAACCCATTCACTGTTAGCTGCTCCCTCAAAAAATTGGGAGAAGGAATGTGTTTCAGACTGGACTTTCATTTTAAATAGGAGTGTATCCAGTGTACAACCCTGGGTTAGGGGGCACTGTTGCTGAGTGAACCGTTTATAAATGAGTTTAAAAATTAGTTGCCTTTCACTTTGAGGTGCTGAGGATCAGATAAATCTTCACTAGAAAAGGAGCACCGGCCCTGCTATTAGGACAAAATACTAATTAAAGTTTTTGTATGTTGATAGTTTAATTTGAGAGCATTATTCTTTACTACCTACATTAAAATTGCTGTTGTCTAATGCTTTTGTCCGGTAGGACAGAGACTCCAACGCAACCACTTTGTGGGTGTATGCTATGCTACCTTGTGATAATAGTTCTGGTGAACATACACAGTGTTATAAAACAGCTGCAAATAAACGTTTTCAACATCCAGAGTAAGTGTGTGCAAGTGCATGCTATGGTCGTTACTGCACCAGTACTAACATTCCTGCAGTACATAATATTTATGTAATACCCTTCAGGGAACAATCTGTATTTAAAAGTGATCATAAAAAAAACCCACACAAAACCAAACAGCTTTGTCTCTGCAGTCAGTCTAAGTTCAATAACTGGTTTTAATAAGGACTGCATATTTATCCACACCTACAAATAAACACATTTAAAATGTGAGTAATTGAGTTGTTAGCTATCAGCATGGTTACATGGAAGACTTTGACATACATCTCAGGCTGATAAATAAAGTTTAGAGAGTATGCAATCCTGTTCCATGACAGAAAGATCTGGCTAGGATCTGCATTTCTCGTAATACTAGTTCTGAAAATTATCAGTGTTATCAGATTGAGTCATTTTTTTTCCATACAGGTGAACATGATCTCCTGCTCAGACACTTAACAGATAGTTCTGGCAAACCTTTCCTACAAAAGGGCCTAATCTAAATCATCTGTCATGACAGCTTGACGCACAGTTTGCTTGTAGGCAATGCAAAATAGAGGCGGCAAATGACATGACAGGAAGGGGAGTATATACATAGAAAAAAAATCCCCAAAAAACCCCAATAGAAAATGATTCTATTAATAGAAGAGATTCTATTCATCTTAGAGGAAGGAGATGCATGTGTGAAGATCATAAGCAGAAATAATATGAAAACCCAAAAATTGTCTATAAAGGTTTATATAATCCAGCATGTAAGTCTCTCTAGCGTTAATCATAGTAAAAATAGTTACTTTCCTTGATCAACACTGATCTATTTTAAAGAGAGCATAGTCCAGTGATAAGGTGAAGTGCTTTAATTTCACCACTTCCTTGATAGGCAATCTTAGACAAGGCACTGAAGGAAACTGCAACTTCCTGTATGACATAATAATTGCATGGTAATTACAGAATGAATGTTGTACAGCGTTGTTTTAAATAAATAGTGAAAAGCCTAATGCTGAGGTGTAATGTCTCCATTACTCTGTAAATTGGTTTTGATTATAAACAAAATTGTACTCTCAGTTTCCAGTAAATAAAGCTACATGGAATTTGAAAATCCAATTCAAGAATCAAAGTTGAATTGGAAACCAAAAAGCTCCTCATGTCTTTTTTAAGGGAGAAGGAAGACTGGCTGGCAGAATGGGACTTTTTTCCCCCCAAACCAGACTTTATCAGACAAACTACCAATACTGAGATGCTTTAAGTAATGTACAGTTTTTTGGACTGATCTCAATATGCAGAAGGACAACCAACAGGAATTTAAATAAAACCAGTTGAGGATTTGAAGATGCTGAGCTAACGTTACACTTGCTACAGTTACTGCAATTCTTTCAAATCTCCCAAGTCTCCTGCAGTTTGTTTAGGAAGAAAGAAGTTGTTTTGGGTTTGCATTTGTATTTAAAAAAAAAATAAATATATTTATGCGTTGAGCACTAACAGAACAAGATAGCCATGCAGTTCTATAAGTAACCAATAGGAGTTCACACATCTGCAGTTCATGTACTGAAAATGCACTGAACGGGTGTCTGAGGCCTGTAATTGTGGCTTTGCATGATGGAAATTGCCATTTATATTTTTGTAGAATTCCTTCAAACTTGAGCAGTGGATTTGTTAACAAAGGCAGAGTGTTACTACATAATTACATACTTTATTCCTCACTCTTTATCATAGAATCATAGAATGGTAAGGTTGGAAGTGACCTCAAGGATCATCTAGTTCCAAGCCCTTGCCGTAGGCAGGGTCACCTCCCATCAGTACAGGTCACTCAAGGCCTTGTCTATTCTGGCCTTGAACACCTCCAGGCAGGGAGCATCCACAGCCTCCCTGGGCAACCTGTTCCAGTCTCACCACTCTCACTGGAAAAAACTTCCTCCTAACATCCAGTTTCAATCTCCCCTCTGCCAGTTTAAACCCACTGCCCCTTGTCCTGTCATTGCAAGACCTTGTAAGTAGTCCCTCCCCAGCCTTCCTGTAGGCCCCCTTCAGATACTGGAAGGCTACTATCAGGTCTCCTGGAAGCCTTCTCTTCTTCAGGCTGAAGAGCCCCAACTCTTTTAGCCTGAAGAGTTTATGAAATTCTTTGTGTCTTTTAAGCAAATATTCTTGCAATGGAGCATGTTTAGTTTATGGACCTGTTTTCCCATTCTTACTTCACATTACCTAGATTTCAATATAATTTATCCAGTGCTTACATGGACAAATTTTAAAGGGTATTTGTGAAGTGTTATATAAAAATACCTGTTAGCTCAGGTACTGGCTACATTCCTACCATAGGACTGTAGCAATCCGTGATGGCTTTTTTTTGCCTATGTAGTACTGCAGAATCTGTAACACTGAATTCTCAAAGTACTTTCCAAGAGGGCATAATCGGTCACATTACCTTGATTTTAGCAAATGGGAGGAGTGAGGAAGTAGGATGGGCGTGAAGGTGAAACTGGAGACTGCTGTGCCCTTGTCTAGTTCCCTCATCAGCTGTGGGAGGTGGGGCTTGCATTGCAAATCAGCCAGCCTCAGGTTTTAATTTCATTGTGATGGGATCTTACACTTGATGTGTTTTTAATTGTTCTATGAAGAAACCTGTTTCTTCCTCCTGGTGAGAGAGGTGGTTTGAACTGAACTATACATGCCTAAATGTAGGTCCACTAATTGCTGTCTATCTTGTCTTCTTCCTGTGCAGTATTCCTGTTGGAAACAAACTGTTTGACTCCTCAGTGCACCATAGAATCACAGAATGCTTTGAGTTTAAAGGGATACTTAATGACCATGTAACCCAACCTTCCTTGCCATAAACTGGGACAGCTTTTACCTGATCAGGTTGCAGAAAGCTCCAATCAGTCTGACCTTGAACACTTCTAGGGAGGAGGCATCCACAACTTTGGGGCAACCTGTTCCAGGGTCTCCATCATGCATTAATTGCCATTCAGTCCCTATAGCCACAGTTATGGACTCATATATAGTTACACATCCACAGACAATTCTTTGGGATGGTACAAAGAAATACAAATCAGCTTTTTAAAAAAGGAATGATGCTTGGTACAGTAAAAGTATGTAAAAGTTAGTACCACATCCTGTGCCAGTACAAAGAGTTATCCTGTGATCCATGCCTACTTATTTTTACAGGTAGGGATGTGTATTTCCACAATTATTTATTTTAAATAATTACTCAAGTCATATATTGTTACACCAAACTTATGTATTTGGATTTGAATTGTATTTAATTGTCATCTTGCTGGTTGGTGGAAGAACTGTGAATGAAAATGTTTTGGTCTAAGAGACTATGAATTGCCTTTCATTATCTATAATTGTCCCTTGCCTGGAGGAAATAGTTCTGTTCTTTCTGGGTAAACACCATATAGGGTGGTTCTTAGAGTGAGACATAAGTTGAGACTTGAAGCAGGGAGTGAAATTTCCTAGGTGTGGATTTCTGGCTAGGATTCAGTCAAAATTTCTACTGTTGATGGTACTTGAATTGATAGTACAAATAATTAACATAGTGACATTCTCTGTAGTGGGGCAAGCATCTGGGATACTCAGAACCAGCTTTGAGACCTGCCCTGGTGAATCCTGTGCTATTTGTGAAATACAAGTGTTCCTTCAATTAAGGAACCTTCCTATAATTAGTAAAAAATCTAATGGCTTAGCAATAATGATAGGAGATGGAAAGTATTGCTATTAATTTTGAGGGTGTTGGGAGTGCTTGTTCATGTGTTTGTGGAGATTTGAAGGAACAAGCAGTTGCTAAAAGGGAGGTAGCTCCTTTAGCTTGTTCAATAGTGAGAAAGATTTCATTTGACTGTAAGGAAGTATTTTTAACAATTACATATTGTATTAGCACCTGGGAACTGTTGACTCTTCTAAGTGTAAAACCATGGCTTTCAGGAGTGGTAAAATAAAACTAGGACATGTAAACAGCACTGTAGTATGGCAGTTATTAACTGCTCATGGGAACTGCCAGTATTTAAAAATAAAAAGGAAACTAATTTACATCTGGCTTACAGTCCTCAATCACAATTTCTTTTATGATTTTCACATTGTGCTTTATAATACACATATTAAGCTTTCTTACTGGAGTTATAAAACAAAGCTACACATCATTTATTAAATGCAATTTCCACACATTTTGCTGATGAATAAAATTTGTTATGTATTTGCTGTTCATTAAAGCACAAATTCTTGTATTCATATTAGGGAATTTGAGATTGGAGTTCTCATCTTGCCTATTGAGCCTTGAGAGATCTTAAATATTTTTCTATTTGCATAGCAGATGTAGTAAAATAGTAAAATAATCTGTTCATTTAGCATTGTATGGTAGGGTTGTTTGTTTGGGTTTTTTTAATTGTGGTCTGTCTAAGACTTCTTTTAGAAAACTGCTAAATAAATTCAGTATTCATTCTTGCACTCGTTTTCAGTAAGTGCACAGCTAATGGTTTGAAATCTGATGGTAGCTTTTATTGGAATTTTTCTAAGTGTTTTTTAGAAGTGGTAAGATATCTGTAGGCAAAAATGATTTTGAGTGATGCTCAACAATTCTATCTACTTGCACTTCTTTCAGTGTTAGGAACAGATTGCAAACTATTAGTAGTACAATTGAGTCATATGAAGTCTAATGTTTCCTAAATAAAATGGATTTATTTCTTATTCTGTGTGTTATCAGGACAGCTACCCTAGGTGTAAGTTTTACGGTGTATTAATGTGGTTGAGTTCCCCAGAGTTGCCCCAGCGAGGTGGGAAGATGCTTCCTGTTCCTGAAGCAGATGATGTAACCTGCTGCCAGAAGTGTCTTCGAACAGCAGCAACCTCTTCACAAGTCAGTTAGGTCCATGAAGGTTGTGTGTAGGTTATAGGTAGAGAGAGGATCAACAGTGCTGACAGAGTACCATGAATCAGTCCCTGGGTTGCTGCTGGGACACAAACACATTCTGATGTTGTATGCCTCTTGGAATGCTGTGGACTGGACACTGTAGGTTTAGGGAGAGTAATCCTGTTACAGAAATCCTGTCCTGGACAATGCCTTTCTGTTTCTCAGATCTACCTCAGACAACTGCATCATGCTAATGACAAGCATGTTGGAAACCTCTTGACCTCTTCAGAAGGAATTTGATGCTGGAACTGTGTTATTAGAAAAGCAAGCCCCTGAGAATGTAGAGGAGCTTTTAGAGCATTTATGCAAGATGACTTGGCCAAGAAGTAGCTACTTTTTTGTACTGCTTGGGTTTTTGTTTGGTGTTTGTGTTGTTTTCCTTTTTTGTCCTTGTTTTTTTGTTTGTTTTGTGGTGTGTGTGTGTTTCTGTTTTTGTTTTGTTTTTCACTTACATTAATTTTCTGCCAGATTAGAGGCCCATGCTATTTTACATGAATGTTTGGCGAGTTCCAGATCTAATGCAGTGAAAATGGAAGGAGCAACAAACCGAATGTGGGGAAAGAAAACCAGGACACTTTTATTTTGATAATCTTTCTTTAGCCACGAGGCAGATGGATGGAAAAGATGACCATGGAGATGTTCTTTACTATATGCCTCTGCAAACTAGCCTTCTAGACAGAAACTATTCAGGAGGTTTGTAAATACCTCTGAAGCAATGTCAGGAGGAAGAGCCTTGCATTGTGACTTGTGGTCAAGTGAGGAGTGATTTCCTAAAGCTGTCAATGCCCAGTGTGTTACAGAAGTCAAGCTGGCTTGTGTTGTTACATTATGGGAGTGTAGGTGGTCAAATGTACTACGTCATATCAACATACTTAACGTGTTTCCTAGTACTGAACTGAATCAGAAGAAGCTCCCATTTATGCATTTGGTTGGTTGTTTGTTTTTAAAAAAGGTATGACATTCTTGGAGTGCAATGAGTTTACTCCACAGGACTGTTGTGTGATAATTACTGCTTATTACATTATAATGAGCACTTGCTCTATTAATTGTGGAGCTTATTATATTTTAATGAGTGCTGTGACTCCCCTGCAGAGCAAAACTGAAGAATGTAGCTGTGCACGTGTCGCATTTAAATGGATGCATTATACATTTTGGGAATTGTGTACATGTATTTATTTGCAACATATAGGTGAAATCCTGCTTTTATAAACAAGGTATTACTTTTCTTAACTTTGCAGAAACCCCAAAACATGAATATGTCTATACTTAGCATTTATGTTTCCTTACAGGTGAAAGAGGGTTTTTTTTATTAAGAGAGTCTTGTATTAAAGGACTATTTTGTTCAAAATTTCAATCTATTCAGTAAAATAAAACTTGTGAATTAATGAGATTTGGTATCCAGCCCCCTCCAAATCTACAGCTTTTGGATTCAAGTTTATGTGGGTTTTAAAAAATATTTATAAACATTTAAGTAAGTTTACATCAGCTGTAAACTAAATAGAGGAGCTTTAAAATAGAAATTGGCTTTTTTCTGCTGAGGATTGTCAGTATTCTGGAATCATTGTATTCAGGAAAACGAGAACTAAAACCTGAATGACATACAAATTGATTTGTAGACAAGGTTTTAAGCCTGTCAGTCTGTCTAGTCAAGCTTTGTAGATTGCTGGTGATCTTGCTGTGACACTAAAGCTTTTGATAATGACATTTCTGTAATGTCCACATGCAGTGTTAGCCCTAAAGGGAGAAGATGCACTCTTCTCTATCTCTTGATGTTGGTATACAAGCAGCTTGAAAACAAGTCAGACTGAAAAATACTGCTCTATCGACATTCAGGCTTAAAAATATGAATTGATTTTCCAGTAGCAAGAGTTTTTTATCCTTTGATAAAGTGCAAGATCCCCTTAATTTTCTTATTTAAAAAAACCTGCAATATTATTAAATTGAAGCTGTTTAATGAAACGATCCTTTTTTTGGCTTTGTTTGACTCTTCTTGTACAATGCTACTTCTATTTTAACATCTTTTGCCCTTCAGAGACTTGCAAGCAGGAATTTACTGAATTTATAAGTGCATAGCAATTATTTATTGGCTGATACAAACAGTAGATAGGTAAGGTAAATGTGCTTCTAGGGAGTTGGGAGTTTATGCTGTTTGCCTGTCCACTAGAGATTTACTACTCAGGTGGGGAAATGTGAACCTCCATTTCTGCCGAAGATAAGACAGTAGTTGTTCTTGCTGAGTTTTTTGTCTTCCCAACTCCACACTTTTTCCCTTGTGCCTTTTACACTTTTTAATGACTTTATTTTCTTTTTCATGACTTTGTCATTAGTACCCACTCTATATTTTCACTTCTGTCTTTATTTTTTCTGTAGTTACATTAGAGGTCCACATTATCTGCTCCATTTTGGAGTCCTCCCCATTAGAGACCATTGTATTTGAAAAAAAGATGGACTTTGAGAAACAAAAAAACTTTAAAAATTGATGGATGAATTCCTATTTGGCCTTATCCAAGCCGTAGCTGTGAACATGTTTTGTCTGCAGGAAATGTTAGCTTATGGACTGCACATATTAGCTGGCATTTTAAGCTCCTTTCTCCAATATATCTCATGCCAATGAAAGTGTTGTATTACCTGATGTGCAATTCTTCTAAGTAATTTTAGCAATTGATTAAAAAAAAAGCAGAAAGGAAAGGATAAAAGAGGTGAAATAAAAGATTCAATTAAGAAGTAAAAATACATCATTTAATAAAGACATTGAAACCTTATTTTGGATATGATATAAGAAAAGAAAGGTGTGATTAAACCTGGTTTTTGTTTCTCCTGAAGTACTGTTGTAGATTATTGCAGTATAGGTGTCAATTAGAGTCAACTTTTTATGTCTCTTTATCTTTCTCTTTTCACAAGATGTAGTTAGCTTTACAGGTTGCCACATAACGGAATTGCTTTTTCTTTTCCTGTCAGTAAGCTATTTATACAGTATGTATCTTACTCCTAAAGAGGATTACAGGCTTAGACCAAATAATCAGTGTTCAGAAGTTATTTTTAGAATATTATAAGAAATATACTAGATACTGAAAATTATACTCATCTTCTGCTTAAAAAAAATTGGCTCACAAGGGATAATATATTTGCATATGGAGCTGGATCCCTACCTTGATATGTGTTGAGATCCTCAGCCAAGGGCATCAGGTTTTTATTGGTAGTCCTACTCAACAGCACAGTAAGAACTTTTGCAGTAGAGATGGCTTCCCTTCATACCTTCCCATCATATTGAGCAGAGGCCTTCTCCAAGAGAAGTCAGATACAAATGCTATCATATTTGTAGCCTGAATAAAATGCAGAGAAAACTTGTATTCAGGAAGCAGGTCTTTGCAGCAGGGGTGACACCAGAACTTAAGAAGTGTTCTTCAGCTGTATGCATCTGATTTTTGAATGCTGGATGCCGCTCTTCTCCCATCTCCAGCAGATGTAATAGTAGTGCTGGAATCATCATTACGAATTTAGGAAACCGTTCCTCCATCCAATTGCTTGCTAATGTCTTCTTTATGATAACGAGATTTCTTCTTGCTGTGAGAACTAAATGAATTCTGTGTTTCAAGTCTTTGCATAAACTGAAGGAAAAAGCTCTACTAACCAAACTTATTTTTTTCAGAAATCGAAAAATGCTAAGAGGAAAACATTAATTTCTTTAGCACGATCTAGCTGAAAGTTATCAGTTTGTTGGGGGTTTTGTGTGATTTTTTTTTTCCAGCTTACTTCAAAATGTGGGTTTTTTTAATACCTGTTATAGATTCTCATGGAGATATTTGCTTTTGTCTCTGTTCTTTAATGCATAAACACATCCTTACATTTTTTTTAAGCTTACACTGCAAGGTGTAAATCACTACAACAAATACAACATTCCTATGTGAGACGTCTCAAAAAGGTTGATATTGAATAGGTTCATAGAGACCTTGTGAGACTGACATGTTAACATTTATTCAGTCTGATCCTCTACAGTTTACACTTCTTCAGTTCAAAAGACCACATTAATTCTCTACTGCCTAAAGGCCTGAGAGATTTGTTTTGCTCACAAGCAAAATGAATAGGTATTTTCAGCTACCTACATTTTGTTTAAAGTTTGTCTTTGAAAACTTAGCATGATGAATTTAAGATTTTCTTTCAGGCATATACCTATTTCTTTTCAGTATTTATATTTTAAGATTATACTTCTACACTCCTCATTGCTCAAGTGCACTAGAGGATTATTGAGCTCTTCTTTGTCAGGTAGCTCCAACAGACTTGCTGTTTCTTTTGAAGACCTTTTTTAAGTGGCTTGTGATGTTTTGTATTTTGACTAATTGAAGTCTCTGAAGTGAAAAAATAAATAACAGAATGAAGTGGTGAGCTGTGTGCCTAAAGTTGTACATAACTTTATTTTGCTTTCAATCATTCTTCTTTTTTTATGCCTTATGGGCAAGTAACCCTCTAATATTATTGCTTTCTTTATCCTTATCACCCATTGCTGGATTTTAGTTTCTAACAGTCTGTCTCCCACACCTTGAAGAGAAGCTTCTGAATATAGAGAAAGCTATAAAGAGAAGCTTCTGAGTATAAAGCATTTGTCTTTATATTCCCTCTGAATTCTGTTCAAAACTTAACTGGCCTCTTTTATAGCAGCTTGCCTTTCTTGACCAATTACATTTCATTCTGTCTCATCTACTTGTCACACCTAGTTTATGCTTAAGTTTCATATGACAGGACTGTCTTAAAACAGTTTAAGTACTGTATACACAGACAGCTCTGCAGAAGTCCTGCATGTGGTTTAGCATTACCTAGTGAGACGCCACAGCCTGGCTACTAGCAGTCCTGTGGAAAGGGATATGCAGTACTCTTAAGCAAGAAGGTGAAGAAAATACAAAGTGTTGAGTGGGAAGCTACTGAGATGCTGGAGAATCTTTTATTGCCAGGTGATGAGAGAGAAGGTATCACAGGAAGCTAGTTGCAGTAGTAGAGGAGCCAGAACCCACCTTTCCTGAAAGGTGTACAGCAACAGAGCAGAGAGCAGTGACCATAAAAAAAAGGAACAAAATTTCTGTTGGATGTTAGGAGAGAGCTTTTCACAAGGAGCAAGGTTAAGCACTGTGCCAGGTTGCTTAAGGGCAGACCTCCATCTCTGAAAGTTTTTAAAACTTTTGTGGGCAAGGCTCTGAAGCAACCTAACCTGCCTTGAAGAGAAGTCTGGACTAGATCTCCAAAAGCTCCTTTCAGCCTAGATTTTTTGTTTTATTGTACAGTCTGCAGTCCCATTTGTAGCACCTGTTTATTTTGTCGTTTGTTATTTTAAAAAACTAACAACGTGCTGGGTTCTTCAGAGTTACATGGCAATTTCACAGGGATCAAATCCTTTAGTCTTTAGGAAAATACTTTTTTAATAGTCTTGATATGGGAGCATACTGCATCTTTACATTGGATATAGAATCATAGAATCATAGAATGATAAGGTTGGAAGGGACCTCAAGGATCATCTAGTTCCAACTCCCTGCCATAGGCAGGGACACCTCCCACTAGGACAGCTCACTCAAGGTCTCGTCCAACCTGGCCTTGAACACCTCCAAGGAGGGAGCATCCACAACCTCCCTGGGCAACCTGTGCCAGTGTCTCACCACCCTCACTGCAAAGAACTTCCTCCTAACATATGAATGTCCACTCCAAACTTGAGTGACTGAAGAAACTCGATTACAGAATTTGGTAGACTCTTTTGGAGGATACTTCTTGACCCTGCGCTAATTATGAAGCCAAGTCTTCTTCTTCCGGAAGTAGTTTTTGTAGAGTTAAAGAGTACTTGTGGAGAGGTGAGACCATTAATAAACAAAAGAATTCAAGATTTGGAGCCACCAGAAGAATAAGTATGGCTTGCTTGACATGATGGCAAAAGCAGAATTTATAGAGTTTTACATCTTTAAGGCCAAAGGAGAAGATGAACTCACAAAGATGAAAAAAAATGTTTATAACATCTTGGGGTAAAACATGGAAAATGGAGTCTTGTTACCAGGAGGACCACAGTTTTGTTTGGCACTGGAGAAGCATCTGAAGGAAAGAAGTTGAAGCCCTGTTAAATGACTCAGATGGACAACAGAACAGTCTAGAAAATAAGAATAAGAAAACATTACGTGCTTAAAATATTACCTTAATTTCTAAGATAATGCCCTTATTTAGCAGGTATCTATATTTAGCCCCTGTCTGGGGTTAAACTATCAGTGGCTTATTTCTCAATGACCCAGTTAGCTTAGCACTATAGTGGGATTGTGAGCTCTAGGGGATCAATTGGACTTGATGATCTCAAAAGTTTCTTCCAACCTCAACAGTTCTATGACTATGGCCCTTCCCCAGCCGAGAAGGTGAATCGGGAAGATAAAAGAGTACTCATGTGTTGAAATGAAAATGGTTTTAGTGAAGCACCAAAAATAATACTAATGCCAACATAAGATACATGAAGTTACACTCAGCCCAGGAGATTTATGTTGTTCAGAATAAAGCATTGGATACACCTGTGAGCCCTGGCTGACTCAAAACTGCTGGTGGCCTGTAGTTCTATCCCAGCAAACCCAGGACGCTACGGCAGAATTTAAACTCTTTCTCTGATTTCTCTGAGTTTAGAATCCTCTTTTTCTCTTCAAGTGACATGCCACTACAATTTAAAATGTTGACTTACAGAATGGCCTGGCAGAAAATACTAACCTTTAGTGAATTTCCCAGTGGGCTGGGACCTAGCTGTGCTTAAGTATAAGGAAGCACCAACCAGTCTGAAGGACTGAGTCTACTGCTTCACTTCTGTATGTATTTAATGTTTTCCTAATTTCCAATGCAGCTGTATTTGATAATCCTAAATAAATGCTACACGTGTAATGCATTGTGCAACCTTTGAAGAAATCTCAAACAACCTGTGCTGGTTTGAGACTAATTGGAATATTTGACTGAGAGAAATTAAATCCTTAGCTGTGAGAAGCAGGAAAACATAAAACTCAATAGTAACCTCTATCACTCATTCTTCTGCTGAGAAATACAACTAGTCAAAATATAGCTCAGTCATAAAATCATAGAATGGTAAGGTTGGAAGGGACCTCAAGGATCATCTAGTTCCAAGCCCCTGCCATAGGCAGGGACACCTCCCACTAGTACAGCTCACTCAAGGCCTCGTCCAACCTGGCCTTGAACACCTCCAGGGAGGGAGCAGCCACAACCTCCCTGGGCAGCCTGTGCCAGTGCCTCACCACCCTCACTGTAAAGAACTTCCTCCTAACATCCAGTCTAAATCTCCCCTCTGCCAGTTTAAACCCATTGCCCCTTGTCCTGTCATTGCAAGACCTTGTAAATCATCCCTCCCCAACCTTCCTGTAGGCCCCCTTCAGATACTGGAAGGCTACTATNGTGGTTGCTTCTGCCTTAACTCTAATCTGACCTAACCCTTTATTTTCTGTAATCACCTGGTCGTCTTTTTATATCTCACTTCAGATCTCCCCAGATTTACCATGTGAGATACAAGGGCATTGATCTGGTTATTTGTGAATGGAGAGAAAGAGGGAGAAGGGGATGAGAGGTTTGAGTCGGGAGCCTCCTGGCAATCTGATTGTTTTGGCGGGATTTTTGTGTTTCTGTGCTACTTTAAACTTGTATATAACTATATTGTGTGTGTGCGTATATATATATGCTTGTAAATTATGCTAAGCTGTAAATACAGCTTCAGTCCTTGACTTCCAGCTGGCTGAGTTTAGTCTGGGTGATTTCATTGTGTGGGGAGGTGGATAACTCTCAAACCATCACACAACCTTATTACCATCTTCCCCCAGTATATGGGGAAAATAAGTCTCTTGCAGATGGGCATAGAAAACAATGTGCACATGGCATTAACCAAAATTTTTTGTTATTTGTTATATTTTTCCAGAAGAATAATATTGTTACATTTTCTGCTCGAAGTTCAATGCGAATGTGTTTTTAAAACAAAAATATTTCGCTACGTTGATTTAACCTTTTAGCTTTAATATTTTGAATTTTCTTTATCTGGAATGTGAGACTTAGGCAAGAAACAGTTCTGTATCATCTTAGGGAGATTATTTTCTTTTACAATTTGCACAGACTACTGTATTCCACCTTCTCTCATACTCAAATGTATCAGCTGGCACCTGATGGAATCATAATTGAGTTCAGCTGTCAGCTCTGGGCCAGCTACTCCAAAATAATCAAATGTTTCTATTTCTCAGAAGTGGCAAGACTACTGCATCATTTTTGCTGTTGCAGTATTTCCTAGAACTTCCTTTTTTTTTTTTTTTTTACTTTTTTTGAACGAGGAAGTGTGATTTTTTTTTGCCCCCAGCATAGAAATCATAGTAGTGCGTTCTGTCCACACAGAAACCATGAAAGTAGCTACTTTGCTCTTACATTTTCTTTGTTTTCCATGGAAGCAGTGTGTCATCTCTTTTAATTTGTTACAGATTGCTGACAATGGAATTAAAATGTGACATATCTCCAGTGTTTATTATTGCCTACATGTTTGTTTTGTTTTTTAATTTGGAGGGTTAAAGATGCAGTTATAATTACAGTAATATTGCTTTGCAAGTGCCTTTGTTATTCCCATCTGAAATATATGATTAGCTGTACAGAACCAGGCCTACAATCAAGTTACTGAAAAGGGACTAAATTAAACATATGCTATCTAAGTAAGACCTTATTTTTCCTTTCTAGGTGTTGTGAAATGAGCAGGTAATTATATTTATTTGAAACACTGATATTTGAAGTACGGCTTGAAGCACAGAAGCACTGCCTCTGTGTAGAGCAGTCATCTGGAGCCCAAGAAGATGAATTCACTCATTGCAACACAACACTTTGTAGCTTGTGTAGCAGGTGACATTTACTTGTGTTTAATGACCAGTCTTAATTAGATCTGTATCAAGAGGAGCTGAACCAACTGCCTGATTTTTACCACTGGGTCTATGGGACTTGGCAACAAAACAGAATCTTAGAGACAGGCTTTGCATGTTCTCCTAACCACTGAATCTGGCTGTTGTAGCCATAAGATAGCCAAGGAAGGGGAAGAATCAAGTAGCCCAAAAATATGTGTCTGGTCTGGCTCCCTAAGGGACCCTACTCACAGCACCTTCTTCTGTAGTGTATTTTAAATGCTAATGGGTTCAGTGAGTGGATTCAGTCAGGTACTTCCATGAAGCAATGCGACCCATCCTGGAATAAGTCTTATCTTGTAAAGGTATAGTTTTATTAAATGCTGCCACCTTCCCTGTGAGAACCATCTTCTGTTTTCATAGTTTTACTGGGTTTGGCTATAATGTAAATATAAGGTGGCATAGAAACCTGATGAGTTTTGTTCTCTTTTTAGTTCCATAAGGCAGAGAATTTTCTTAAAGCCGTAGCCAACCTCTAATAGCGTTTACTGTGGCATTCTACCACTTCTTCCTCTTACTCTGTCCTCCAAAACCTTAAAGCTGTAGTCTGAAATACTGTCTTGGTTGTCACTGATCTTGGTGGAAAGATTACAGCCTATGTCTGTTGCTCTTCAGCGCATTCTGTCAGAAGTTATTATATCCTTCTATCTCACAGTAGAATTGCATCTGCAGCCTATTCTTAACTTGTCTCTGTAAAATAACCTCCATTTAAAAAGAAGGCTTTATCTGATAATAAATATTTTGTCTGCTACCAGGACTAACTATGCATGCAGTTAAGCTAGTGGAAGGATCTCAGGGTGCAGCAACATATGGAGAAGAAAGATGTTAATGAGAAACTGGGGCAGGTCATGGATGGTATCTTTTTTCACTTAGCTCATTGCCAACCAAAAAGATATTTAGTAACAACTGTGTTGTTTTAAAAGTGAGAAAATATGGGTGGAAAACTAGCAAAATACGTCATGGATTTGACGATAATAATTTTTGCTACACTTTATTTTTTGGTTCTTGTCCTGCTGTGATTGGTCCCAAATGCAAGTTTTCCTCCTCACAACGTTATATATCTGACGAGCAAGTGGGCAGTGATGCCTCACTATGACATTAGTTTTTATTTTAATTTCTCAGCTTCAACTTAGTGAATTGGGAAATTAAATCTGCTTAATGAGCAGGACTCACTAACATTAACTAAGATAATGAGAAAATTTGCTGATTAATGTCTGATGCAGCATTAATGAAGTCAAAACTGTCACATAGATTGTAACTCAGAAAGAGCTTGTGAAGATGTCCAGAACTCCTCCTTTGGCATTTTTTATTTGTTTCAAGTATTTCCCAGTACCCAAAGGTCTGCATCTGCTGCCAAAAATCATAATTGGGCGTGCAGGTAGTAAGGATGTAATGTCCATTGAGTCTAAAGATTCATTTTGTCTGCCCTCAGAAACTGTTGAGAAAATTGTTTCAGTGGATTTTTTGAGGCACTGTTTATGATTGCTTCCAGTACTGTTGTAGTAGCAGTGTGGTTAAATGTTCTTTCAGAACTGCAGACTTATATACCAAGTGTAAATCTAGGTGGACAAATGTTTGTGTGTCTGTGTGCTTATTTGTGCTCATATGAAGGCTTACTTTCAGATTTAAAAAACACACAGAATTTACCTGTGGAAAAATACAGGCACTGCATATTATCCTTTAAAAAATAGTAAGAGCTCTTCTCAGTTATGTTCATTGTTTATTTAGTGTTTATCTGTAAATGTGCAGAGAAGTAGTAAGTTTGTATACGTACTTCGTATGTTCTAATGTGCCTAGAATTGACTCCTTCAACAACAGAGATGATTTTGTAGCCAGATGTACCACTCTAGTTATTAAGGGAAAAAAAGTGTTGTGGCCTACATAGTGTACTCTTGAGAGAATGTTCTGCTTTCATGTTTGTCAGTAGCTCCTAGTAACTGGTTGAGGCTGATGAAATCATAGGAACTTCCTTTCCTGGATCAGATCAGTTTTGTGCCTTGATTAGTTATAGCCCTGCTTCTTTTTGCTCTCTGTTTACAGTTCTTCAGAACACAAATGTTTTGCAGTTGATGTAATTACAGAAAGTTTAATATACAGATCAAGTTTCCTAACAGAAATATTTTATAAAGCAAATCACAAAGTGGTTATTAACTTTACTTGTGTAATATTACAACCTTGCTGTAAGTTGTGGAGTTAGAAATATCTAGGCATTGATCTCTACTTGCACAAATTCTAAACTTTATAGACAATGGCTAATCTGTTCGGGTGGTGAGACATTTTGATCTGTATTGCTTGGCATCCACATGAGCTTGCAGAGAATCAGAACTGGGTAATCTACTGGTGAGTAGGTGACAAAGTCTGAAAAAGTACTCTGCAATTAATAATGTTGTAGCTTCTTTCCTTACAATATGTACAACATACTTGATACGGGAGTGTTCATTCGTTAGATCTGTAAAAGTATACACACTGAGATGAAAAGGCACACGGTGAAAGGTCGTATTTTCTTCTCAGTTTCTTGGACTGTAGGTAGTTTAACAACTAAAACTACTGGAAGAAATACATTTGTTAAAATCATTGATTAATTTGGAAAAGACCCTCAGGATCACCAAGTCCAACTGGTAACCCTACTCTACAAAGTTCACCCTAAACCATATCCCCAAGCACCGCGTGCAAACGTGCAACGTTTAAACACATTCAGGGTGGTAACTCAACAACCTTCCTGGGCAGCCCAGTCCAATGCCTGTGCAATGGATTGAGAACTTCCCCCTGTGCCCCCCCAGTTTTGGATCAGCTGTGGTCCACCAAAATGAGATTGGCCTCATCCACTTAACACCCATCTCTCAGTTATTTATACACTTTAATGAGATCTGCTCTCAGTCTTCCCTTCTCCAGACTAAACAGCTTTAGGTCTCTCAGTCTCTCTATAAGGGAGATGCTCTAGTTTCCCAGTCATCCTTGTGGCACTCTGTTGGACTCTCCACCAGGTCCCTGTCTCTCTTGAACTGGGGAGCCCAAAACTGGGCACAGTAGTCCAGGTGTGGTCTTAGCAGAGCTGAGTAGAGGAAGAAGAGAGCTTCCCTAGATCTGCTGGACACACTTCTGATGATTCACCGCAGGATACCATGTTACATAATCACATGTAACATCAGTTTACTGTCAAATATAAATTTTTCTGACATACAAACAAAATATGATTCTTTTGCAGCTGTTGTCCAGTACAGTGAACTATCAATATTCTGTCTTTATATAGGCAATGTTAGTTAAAGATGTCTCAATAGCAAGCATAACACAGTACTATCACCAAAATGAACTAATGGAAGACTTTGTCTGATGCTCACTTACTAAAGACCAAAAGTGGGTGACTCCAAACTTAAAGATAGTTTAGTTTAAATAGTAACTTGTTCAACGCTGGTGTGATCAGTGGTGTTTGAGCAGAAGACAGAGAAACTGTGCACACTACGAAACTATATGGTTCACATACTGACTGCCAGGTAAAGATTCAGTTACCAGAATCAAACTCTGACAAGAAACTCATTCTGGACATGGCATGGAAAGTGAATGGATTCGTGTGTGTGTAGAGACTGGAGAGACAGATAGATAGATAGATAGATTTATGCCTAGATGAAAGTATTAGTGAAAATAGAAGAAAACCTGATCAAAAGATTTGGATTTTTGTCCTGTAAAGGTCATTGACTTCAGATTATTTCAGTGAGTAAATATTTGCAAAACTATATAACCCACATTTGTTCTGGAGGTGAAGAATAGCAGACCTTGAAAAACTTTGAAGCTTTCAAATGACAATTTAAAGTAATTGAACTCTTGCTACTTGGCCTTTGAAAAAGTGACAAAGACCTAGATCATTTAGACGTTGTTAAAATCATTCCCCCAGGCATGTTATGCCGTTTCATTTACATGACCTAATGAAGATTAACACTGGTGTGGTTTCTTTTTTTCTTCCTCACTATTGGAGGAGATGCTAAGGTTCCTGTTTAATGTAAACTTTCATGATTATTTATTAATTCTATGCTTAAATTACATAACTAGGAAACTGCGATGAAACTTTTCAGTGAGTAGCCTCTTGGTCATGATTCTGTTGAAACTAATTTCAATGAACTAGCACTTTCTGTAAACCAGAAGGTGAGCACTCCCTCCCACCTGCAGTACTGTGTGCAGTTCTGGAACCCTCAGCACAGGAAGGACATGGAAGTGTTGGAGCGGGTCCAGAGGAGGGCCACAAAGATGCTCAGAGGGCTGCAGCAGCTCTCCTATGAGGACAGGCTGAGAGAGTTGGGGCTCTGCAGCCTGGAGAAGAGAAGGCTTCGAGGGGACCTGGTAGTAGCCTTCCAGTATCTGAAGGGGGCCTACAGGAAGGCTGGGGAAGGATTATCTACAAGGTCCTGCAATGACAGGACAAGGGGCAATGGGCTTAAACTGGCAGAGGGGAGATTTAGACTGGATGTTAGGAGGAAGTTCTTTCCAGTGAGAGAGGTGAGACACTGGAACAGGTTGCCCAGGGAGGTCAAGGATGCTCCCTCCCTGGAGGTGTTCAAGGCCAGATTGGATGAGGCCTTGAGTGACCTGTGCTAGTGGGAGGTGTCCCTGCATAAGGCAGGAGGTTTGGAACTAGATGATCCTTGAGGTCCCTTCCAACCTTGCCATTCTATGATTCTATGATGCCTATTCTGTATATATCTGAAAACTTTTCCATTTTGGATTTAACTGTACTTGATCACAGTTACTTCTCTCTCTGGTCATGAGTGGTCTGTGGGAACAGGAACCTTGAATAAAATATGTCCTTGTGACCATATATTTTAGTTCTACATTTCGGGAGTTATTTTGCTTTAGAATGTTGCTTATCTCAAACTAGACCTCTTCAGAATCTTCAGTCTCAATGGAAACCATTGTTTGCTTTCCTTTCCAAATCTGAACTGTGTGTGTTGCTAAATAAACAGTTTAAACCCTATAAATCGCCTGGTAAAATGTTTATGCCTGATAAAATATTTATTATCTGAGAATATTACTTAGCAGATATTGTCAAATGATCTGTTCTAGCCAATCATATCAGTGTTGGATATTCAGGAGTTTTACTTTAAAAAGTAAGATTATTTGTGCAATTTGCATAAGAAATGCTTTTAACTGATCAGCTGCACTGTTATCACCAATGTAAACCGGTAAATGAATAGTGATAATTAATTATGCATTTATCAAGGAGCCACTCTAATAGCCTTGATTTGAATACCTCATTTAGCTGATGGACTGATTTTTCTCTGTTCCCTCTGGAGTGCAAGTTATATCATAGGTTGATTATGGGGCATGTAGTTCAGATTGTAGCATGAGAGGCTTCTTGTTCCAGTTGCTGCTTTTGGGTTCTGTGTTTTGGGTGTGGACTCTCTTCCACTGGGATGGCACCCAGAGGGAGAGGGATGGGGGAGTAGCTCCCTGGCTTAGGTTTTTAGTTCTCTTTATGCTTGCAGCTGCTTTCTGTTGTAATCTTTCTGCAGATAGGCTAAGGGAATTGTGCATTATGTTATCACATTAATATTAAACTTTTTAAATCTTAACTCTATGTCAACCCATAGTAGTTTTTCTCTTGTGTGTGTTATGTTACTTTTCTCTCACTTCTGTGTTGGAGGGAAACAGGCAGGTTAACTCATTCACAGTGCTTAGACTTGTTACAGATTCGTTGCAGGCACCCTTCTAACACATTGTTTGTACGTATTTCAGATTGAATGTTTCTTAATGTCCAAAATGGCAATGAATTGTGCATCTCAACAATGACATACTTTGTTTTGACAAACTTCTGATAACAAAGGTACTGCTTCATAAACAGCTGGATGCAACTTGAGCAAAGAAAAGAAAGAAACTTTTTGAGATTCAGTTTGACCCACTCTGTTCCACATACTGTCTGATTGTCTAAACAGAATGAAAATTTCAAACTTATATTCTCATTCCTGGATTGTAGAATGGTCTTGAAGTATATTAGAAGCCAAAGGCCTCTTTTTTTTCACCCTGAATTTTAGGTATGCTATTTACCATAACTTGAAAGTATAAATATGTCTTAACCTCTTTAACCTTCTGTGCACACCTGATAATTAGTATGAAAAAGTTTCTAATTGTGACATACAAAGTAGCATTAGATTGTTTTGTAAAGCATTTGGTTTTGGTTTTAGCATTAGATTGTTTTGCCACGTGAAATTGTCTTGCTTCCTATTCATGTGAAATAATATCATAGAATCATAGAATGGTAAGGTTGGAAGGGACCTTAAGGATCATCTAGTTCCAACCCCCTGTCATAGGCAGGGACACCTCCCACTAGTACAGCTCACTGAAGGCCTCCTCCAACCTGGCCTTGAACACCTCCAGGGAGGGAGCAGCCACAACCTCCTTGGGCAATCTGTTCCGGTGTCTCACCACCCTCACTGTAAAGAACTTCCTCCTAACATCCAGTCTAAATCTCCCCTCTGCCAGTTTAAGCCCATTGCCCCTTGTAAATAATCCTTCCCCAGCCTTCCTGTAGGTCCCCTTCAGATACTGGAAGGCTACTATCAGGTCCCCTCGAAGCCTTCTCTTCTCCAGGCTGCAGAGCCCCAACTCTCTCAGCCTGTCCTCATAGGAGAGCTGCTGCAGCCCTCTGAGCATCTTTGTGGCCCTCCTCTGGACCCGCTCCAACACTTCCATGTCCTTCCTGTACTGAGGGCTCCAGAACTGCACGCAGTACTCCATGTATCCTTTCCAAAGTATTGAGTAAAAATGTATCTGGGAAAAGAACAAAAAAACCCGAGCAACCTCGGGTCTTGATAACATATTTTATTTATGAACTACATGATGCATTTTAGGAAAGGAAGTACAGTTTGGAAGCCCTTTTCTTGGATTCATAGAATATCCTGAGTTGGAAGGGACCCATGAGGATCATCAAATCCAACTCCTGACTCCACAGAGGGCAATCTGCAAATTAAACCATATATCTAAGAGCTTTGTCCAAACACTTTTTGAACATCGACAGACCTGGGGCCACTTCCCTAGGGAGCTTGTTTCAGTGCCTGGCCATCCTCTCGGTGAAGAACTTTTTCCTAAATTACAATCTCAGCTTCTCCTCATGCAGCTTTAAACCACTCCCTTGCGTTCTGTCTCTGACCACTAGAAAGAAATCAGCATCTCCATCTCTGTTCCTGTGCATTGGATTAGAACACAAGCAAAAGTGAGCGAAGGCAAGGAAAGAAAGAAGAGAAATGTCAGAAGTGGAGTGTTTGTGATGCCTTCAGTCACTTCCCAGGGTGTGCCAGGACACAGGATCACACAACCTGGTTTCCACGTACTCTTCTAGTGCACAGAGGAGTGTCATACGTAGCTGAAGAGTGCAGCTCTTTGTCCTCATGGTTTTACTTTTACCAAGTGTCTGTGGTGTGACAGCTGAACTTAACCCTGCATCTAGAGGGGTGCTTTTGGTTGTGTTTTTCCTTGCTCAGATGCTCATTACCATTTTGCCTGACTGATTCACAAATACTAATACTTCTTTTTCCCCGTGTCCTGTAAGAAGTATTGGTCCCATTTTACAGGTTGAGAAGTGATACATATATGAAGATTAAAATTTAAAATGTTCAAAGATTCCAGAAGTCCAGGTTGAGATGTTGAAATGGTGAATTAATGCAGCAGGTTAAGATTACTCAGCATTTTCTGCACCTGTAACTGGCAGGATTTCTGCAAAGCTGGTACCAGCAAAATAAGGAATGCGTGAGCAGAGGTTAGTCTTATTCGAACCACTCTTACATCATCACATACAAATTGTGTGAATTGACTATATTCCCAGAGTGGATTTGCCATAAAAATCCATTCTGCTCCAGTTCTGGAAATATTTGCCTTATCAATAAGCACATTCCAACTTCCATAGCAAAAAGCAAAAGCTCCTGCTGATCTCAGCAGATCTCAGTCTTCTCCTCTGCATTGTTCCAGAATATTTTGCATAGCAGGTCTGTCGCTAGACCAGACAAGAAAGGAGACAGAGATAAAATTTAAATATAATATATTTCATCCTTCAAAAATGGATCCTAAGACTGCAAAGAGATACTTGAGAGTATGTCATCAGGGCTGAGGCACTCCAGATTCCCTTCTCAATGTTTCTTACTTGTAAAAACTGTTACATGCACCAGAGAGTGAGAGTCCTGCAGTGCTGTACAACTGATAGTGAAGTGACTTAAGATCAGCATGGGTCAGGAAAAACAGGTACAGATTTCCAGGTGGTTTCACAGATATTTGACAGTAATTTCAAACTCTTTGCTCAGACTTCTCAATGTTATTGCTTAAACCAATTTGTCACTTTTGAATGTAGCATTTTGGATGGACTGAATTTCTTTTTTTGATCTGGAGGTGATTAACCTGTTGTGGGCAAGGCAAGAAGCTAGGCTGTCACAGTTTCTCAGAAGTCTATCAATAAATGACTGCTGAACTTGCATGGTTAATCATATCACAGCGCTCAGAAGTGCAATGATGTCTGCTGATCTGTGGTGGGAAAATATTTCTTCTTGGTCTCATGAACAGTGTAGGAATAGACACATGAACAAGACTGACCACAGAAAAGTGTCCTTTATGCCATCCTGAACTAAAGGCCAGTAACAGAACCTTACTGTTTCTTTAACAAAGGGTGCACTGTTTGTAGCCAGACCTCTACCAGCTGTCTCATCAGAATTGCTTAGCTTGTAGAGGAGCACCTGGGTTCTATTGGAGTCTCCTCCCGCCCCAGGTGTGACCGCTTTGCCCTCCCTGCCTCCTCCCCTTTATAAAGAGCCCCAGGAGAGGCAAGCCCTAAGCTTGCCCAACTGGGCAGAAGGATCCTCCTCAGATCCTCACTGGTGAGTACCTGTTTCTTATGGTATGCACTGGGTGAATGGTGGAGGGGATTCAAAGGCCGGGGGGGCCTGGTGGCCCCCCGGCTCGACAGGGTAGCTAGGTCATGATTGCTCAAACATCACTCACACATAGCTCACGGGTGCTGGCTGAGCTTTCTGTTTAGCTGTTTGGTTTTGCTTGCTTGTACCATTGCAAAGAGGACGGGAAGAAATCTGTGGAATGCCTGGAGAAGCATGGAACTACTATGGAGGAAGCATCTGAGAATCCCCAGTGAGGAAAAGGGAGTAAAACTCAAATCTTCTTGACACTTTTCTGTGTAAGGAAGGCTAAAATTGTCTTGTTTCCTAACTACACATATAAGCCTATTTAGGTCTACCATGACAACTAGATATTAGAAACAAATTCTTTATGGTGAGGGTGGTGAGACACTGAACATGTTGCCCAGGGAGGTTGTAGATGTCCCCTACCTGCAGATTGCAAGCCGAGGTTGAATGAAACCTTGAGCAGCCTGGTGTAGTGGAGGATGTCCCTGCTGATGGCAAGGGAGTTGAAACAGTTATGTTAAAGATCCCTTCCAACCCAAGCCATTCTATGAATCTGTGGTCTAACTGTTGCATATAGGGAGATGTTGGCTTCTAGTTGGACTTGATGATCCTAAGGTCTTTTCGAGCCTGGGAATTCTACAGTTCTGTGGGTTTTTTTTGTCCACAGCTGTTTGGATTATTTACTATGACCTTTAGTATATCATAAGTAGTGCAAGGTTTTGTGGCAATTTGTTTCTTTTCAGATCAAAATGTGTGAGTGAGCAAAGAAACATAATACCATATGTAATTTTTGTTTTACAAAATGTGGAATGTGTCACAGCAATACAATTAATTTGCCTTCTCAGTGAATGCACTAAAGAATCTGTTCTAATCTGTGAGTGTTTTTTCTGCCATAAACCATGTACTTTGGACAATTTTTTTTTCCCCTGCATCTTATGCAGAAAATAATTCACCGTGTCACTGACATGCTTTATTTTCAGAGCCATCACAGATTTTTGTAGCTTCATTCCTGTTATGTTGTGGGAGTTAATGCATTCATTTAGGCAGAGCTGGAACTATACCTTATGCCAGATCACACATT
This sequence comes from Eubucco bourcierii, assembly GCA_013396675.1. NCBI lineage: Eukaryota > Metazoa > Chordata > Aves > Piciformes > Ramphastidae > Eubucco > Eubucco bourcierii. Next base: position 55,049 of record VWZE01004424.1, read on the forward strand.
TCCCAGTGCCAACCAAGAAGGAGAAATTACTCTTTAACAATGATTCTCTACACTTATTTGAACTGTTTATCTTCAACATTCTGAATTTTAGAATGGAACAAAACTTATTTCAGTTAGTATAATAGCTTTGACAATTATTAGCTTATTTAAATTACAAAAAAAACTTGTCATGTTGGTGGCATTCCATATGAATGCCTAACTACAAAAAGAGCAATGAAAACATGACAAAAAACTCAGAACCCAGACCAAATGTGGCGCAAACTAAGGTTTATTAAATATACAAAGCTTCACAGGTGTGGAAGCCAAATTGTCTTAAGCTCTGTCTCCATAGACTTGATGCTAAAATACTACTATTGGAGAATCTTGTAGATGTCGGCATACTGGAAAAAATAACTCAGATTCAAGCCATTGATATAAGTATGTGCATTTCTAACCATCATTTTTTCTTGTTCCTTCTAAAAAAACATTCTTTACTTTCAGAGTAGTCTTAATTCACAAGCTCGGAGTGAGACAGTTGAAGGGACAGTTACCAAAATTGAAGTTTACTGTCTTGTAAGGTAAGTATATTCTCCAGTTTGTAGCTAAAACAGTAGTCTTTTGGACTTCTTTTCTGGATTTGTATGAACTTAAAATTGAATCACACATATTGTAAGGCAAATAAGTGAAATAGAAGGCACAATAAAAAAAATTTAAAATGTTGTTGTATGGAGAGTGCATGTGTGTAAAAACTCTTGTCTGTAGGAAAATCATGTCTTAAATTGCATTATTTGCAATTCAGGGGATGAAAAGAGTAAATATTATGGAAATAGCATTTGCAGATCACAGCACAATCGAATAAAAAATAGTAAACCCAAACCTGAAGTTCCATCTGCTCTGTTCAGTTTTTGAGCTTGTTAGAGCTAGCTTGACTGAATTTTTATTTCATTTTTAGAATCAAACAATATGCTGAAACAGATGAAGAGCCTATTTTAGAAGAGAAACATCTGGGCAGAAGGCCTTCTTAGTAAGCAGGTAATACTTTGTTATAGTGACTGTTGATTTTTACTTGTAGAATGGCTGCCTTTATCTGTCCACCAAGAGTACTTTCCAAAATTACTATGACTGTGGGGCAGTCAGTCGTGATTCCTGGCATCATAGGCACAGCTGCTTTCAACCTAGAACCTCAAGGTACATACTGCATGGAAGCCTTTGCAGATAAGGAGTTATAACCTTGATTTCTGTCTCTCCTATCCCTATGTACTGCTCAATCCCCTTAAGGGTACAGGTGTGACTGAAAGAGAAGGTAGGAATTTCGCCTATGAGGAAGGTAAAAAATTGTTGCTGTTATAGCCAGGAAATATGTGCATTTCAACGGCTTCCTGTTGTTATATTTTCAAAGTTTCACAGAAAAAATTTCTTTGACAGTACACTGACATTAGGCTGGAAGTCCTCTTTCAGTGCATGCCTTTTTTTTATTTGACAAAGAGTTTATGAATTAAGACTTGATGTCCATGGAATCAGGAGTCTATCCATACCATGTGTTCATACCTTAGTGTTATAGCAGGAAGCACAAAAGGACTGGTAGGTTTCAGGAGCTTCTGTATGTGGAATACAAACATAGCTTGGAGGTTGGGAGCCTCTTCCTTAGATCTACCTTTTTTTTTTTTCCTGGATCTGAGAGTTTAAACATGTGGATGTCACTTAGTACTTGGTTCACATTACTGAGCTCATTTCATTTGGTTGTTTTCATAGTGACTAAGCAGTACTGAAAAGAGAGTTAAGTGCCTTGTCAGCTAATTAATTTTCCCTGCTTCTTGAACTTTACCAATTACATGTTGTGGAATAAGATTACATGTGAAATTCAGTTACAGTTTTCTAAAACCTGTGACACACTTGTGTTGTGGGTTGGATTGGATACCCCCCATAACCTTTTCTGGAAATCTGTCCCTTCAAAGGGCAATTTCACTACACTCAGAACTTGGAAGCAAAAATGGAATTGTATTTACAAAAAAGAAACTAAATATAAGAATATAAAAGGCAATAACAAATGTACATAATATTTATGTATATACATGTACAGTTAACAACAGCACAGACCCTCCTGTACCTTAATTCAGCTCTTTGTCCCCTTCTGGGGACAAAGGGCCCCAAAGGCTTTACAACCAAATGCACTCCCTTTCCAACCATTGCTGTAGCTTACAGAATCCAAAACAGAGAAGCTGCAAGGTCAGAGGGAAGAAAGCACAGCCCAAAAGCCAAGCTGAGCAGCGAGAGAAGAGAGAGATAACTTGTCCTGTGGCATATGTAAACTTTTTTTCAGGCCAATTGAGAGATGAATTTTGTCTTTATAATGTGAACTTTGAGGAATCTACTTTTAAACTTTCTGAAATCTCTAGAAAACTGTTTACAACTAAATTTTAGTTTTAAATGGTAACAACTTGGTTAGTCAATAGATTCTCTGAAATTATATATTTATTGTCTTATACTTTAGATGTTTACATTGTTTGGGGAAAAAAGAAGGGAGAAAAACTGTTACACTAAAAGCCTGAATTTACTTTCTTCTTGCACATGCTATCCATTGTCTCTGAGATTCTAGCTAAGTATAGAAACAAGAACAGAACACTGGGGAATGCATGCATCTAACAGAGACCTGAAAGCTTACAACCTTAAGATTTGCTAAGAGGAAGTGATAGTGGTCTTTTTTGTGCTGCATCCCATGCAAGAATCAGAGAAAAGTAAAACACTGAACTTCCTCTTTTCATCTTAATTGGTCGTATCTGTCATGTTCTTTTAAACTGCTATCCCTATATTGTATTTGTTTGAAGACATAGAAGGCACTATTGTTACAACAGCGTCTATGTGAAATTGTGGAGTGTATTGTCATTTTAGAAAGAACAGAGAAATCCCAGACCTCAGCTGACAAAGCCTGCAGGAATTACCCTGATGTTTATAAGCAGTTATGAACTTGTATTTCTTGCTGGCACTGTGAGTAGTTGAACATCACTGAACTTGAGTTTAATGAGTGTAGTTGCAGCTATTCTGATACAATGTTCATGCTTTATTTTGCTAGACCTCAAGAACATTCTTTCTGGTTTTATTTTTTCTAATTTTAGATGAGTTTTTTTTTTAAAAAAACAATTTCTAAGTACACCTTATGGTATATTGTGCTGAACTGTGGAAGGAAGAGCAGGTTTAAAAATTGTTTACAAATATTCCTCCATGCCCCTACTGTTTCAAATATAGAATGTGGCAGACACATAGCTGGCTGAGGTCCAGCCATTGCAAGTTGGATGTTAAGGTAGTGGTACTATTGAGTAGATTGTTTAGTCCACTTGGTTTTGATAATTTAATGATAAAAAAAACAAGATGACAATACCATCATGATGAAGAGATGCTTTTCAGATTGTCCTTCTTCAGTTTAGTATTCATATTGGACATTCATTATACTTGGACTCCTAATGAGCTGTCCTAGCATCTTACTGCTCCAGATGCTGCTGATCTCTTTGGTAGCTTGGGGTTGGTTTTTTTTTTTTGTGGTGTCTTTTCTTTTAATTTTATTTCCTAATCAGCTCCTTAGCCTACCATTTCACTGTGCTCCCACAGTGATCACAGTAGTCGCCATCACTTCTTGCAGCCACTCATTTTTCTGGAGAAAGACTCTTAATTCATCACAGTTCAAACTCAGTTTCTTAGATATGTAATTATGAGCAAGTTCACTAGTTGCTGGAACCTTGTTACATCAGAGTATAGGTTTTGGAAGCTTTATAAACCTTTAGTATGAAATTTGTATAGCAATACATCAATCTTATTATAGTTCCTCTAGACTCTTGTTGGTATACTAGTAACAAAATAGGTCTGTGTGATACTGATCCCACCTGTAATTGCAAGAAGATAGAACAGGACTAAAAATAATAGCATCGTAGTCTCAGCAGCAGTACTGGTAAGTGCTGGAGGCTAGATTGAGGCAGGTGGGGGGCTTTCTGGTAACAGGCAGACAGTGGACAAGCACACAGTCTTGCCTGGACCCAGAAGCAATTAACTTGTAGTGTATAGCCCAAGGGTGTTTAGAAGAGACTTCAGGGCCCTGCAATGGTTAGTGCGGGAATCTGAGGCACAAGTTATCTTTTCATGCTTCCTTCCAGTTGTGGGCAGTGACACAAGAAGGAACAGGGAAACCCAGTCTATTGACACATACCTTTGTGGCTGGTGTCTTTGGGTTCTTTAACAATAGGTTAGCCTGCATGGACTAGCTTTACTGGTATCAGATAGGAGTCACCTCTTTCAAAGGGGAAAGAGGGTGTTTGCTCAAGAGCTTGTGGGACTCGCTGATAGGTCTTTAAACTAGATGTGAAGGAGGAAGGAGAAGAAACCAAGCTTGTGTGTGACAAGCAACAAGTTGACACAGGGAAGTGGTGCTAGCATGGACCCTGTTGTTCACAGTTCTGATGAGGACACTGCAGCACAGTCAAAATCTGATGGAGCTGAGCTGGGGACTCTCAAGTCAGTAAAACCCAGCAAGTAAACTTAGTTGAGCACCAGTTGATTCCCCTGAGGTGCTTCATGGGAAAGAGAAGCAACCAATAGCCCAGATAAAATGCCCCTACATGGAATCATAGAATGGTCTGGGCTGGAAAGGACCTCCAAAGGTCATCTAATCCAACCCCCTCTGCAGTAAGCAGGGGCATCCTGAACTAGATCAGGTTGCCCAGAGCCCTGTTGAGCGTCACCTCAAATTTCTCTAGGGATGGGGCCCCAACCACCTCCCCATGCTACCTGTTCTGTGCTCCATTACCCTTGTGGTAAAGAACTTGTTCCTAGAATCCAATCTAAATGTACTCTTCTCCAGTTTGAAGCCATTTTCCCCTTGTCCTGTCACTGCAGGCCTTTGCAGACAGTCTCTCCCCATCCTTCTTGTAGGCCCCCTTCAGGTACTGGAAAACTGCTGTTAGGTCTCCCCCGAACCTTCTCTTGTCCAAGCTGAACAAACCCAGCTCCCTCAGGCTGTCTTCCCACATAACAGGTGGGTATTGTACCTCTAATGACAAAATGTGCATCCAACTGCTTATTGCAGATTCTTTTGGAGTTCTACTCTGTTCTGGTGCAATCTGGACCAGTTCATGACCAGTCCAGGTGGTGCTTCCACCCCTGAGGCAAATGAGTTAGAAGCAGTCGGGTTCAGTAACTCTTCCCACCCATCCAGATAATAGATAAGCTATGGCTTCATTTACATGCTTTGGAAGCAGAGAAGCTAAGAGTGAAGACTCCTCTGTAGATGGGTTTGATCTTTTCAATCTGCCAAGCAGTCGGTAATAAGCCTGTGGTGCTGCACCCCAATATGAGACCAATACCATGGGGACACTTGCCACAGTGAGCACCAGGTACTCTGTTTGGTTTGGACTGGGTTTCAACAGCCAAACTGTGGTGGTGAGCACGTGCATGCTTTCTGCATGCACAATCTGCACAGGCATGTTGTCTTTCATGGGGGGGTTGAGTGTACTGAGGCATGGCCACATCCAGCTGTGTCACCAGCCCCTCCCTGAGAAGAGGGAGTGGCTGTGCTAATCAATAATCAAATGCTCACAGACCATTTGCTGTGCAGCATCGCTTGCAGGCACACCCCTTTCTCTGTTCTGGGAATCATAAGGAGGGTGGGGTCTCTTCCTTATGGCACCATTTTTTGTAATGCTGGCTGAAATTAGGGAGGTGGTGGCTATTGCTGCTGCTTCATGTGTTGGCTGTTGGCACTACTTCCATAGTTGGTGGGATTTGCACCGAATGGGGGGGGAAGTGCTTTCTCTGGGTGCTGGGGTGAGCCCATCTGGATTGGTTGCCTTTATGGCACCCTGAGCACTGGGAGTGCTACCACTGTCTGAAACAGTAGCCGCCACTGTTTTCCTCATGGCTGCTGCATCACCTGCTATGCACTGTTTGCCACGCCAAAGGTCAAAATGACCAGAGTTGGAGCCGTCGCTGCCTCCCAAGCTGCTTTGCCACCTCTTCCACCTGAGACCATAGGAGAAGCTGCCACTCCACCTGCACCACCCCCACTGTGCTTGCCATGCTGCTGCAAAGAAGGGGACTGAAGCGGATTCAAACTACCTCGAGGAAGCTCTCTACCCCTACCATGCTATAGCAAATGCACAGTTTGTCCTTATAGACTGCAGGGTCAAAAGTGTCTGAAATCTCATATTTGACTTGCAGTCATATATTTTTCCTATAGATTCTAGGGTCAAAAGCATCTGGAATCTCATTTTTAACTTCCAATCGCACATTTCTTGAAAAGAATTTTAAAAAAAATAATTATAAATCAACCCCCATGCTGGGTTGTTGAAAAGCTCAGCATGAGTCTGCAGTGTGCACATGCAGCCCAGACAGCAACCGAGTCCTGGGCTGCATCAAGAGCAGCGTGGGCAGCAGGGCAAGGGAGGGGATTCTGCCCCTTTACTCTGCTCTCATCAGACCCCACCTGGAGTACTGTGTGCAGTTCTGGAGCCCCCAGCACAGGAAAGACATGGAAGTGTTGGAGTGGGTCCAGAGGAGGGTGAGGAGGGTGATCAGAGGACTGCAGCAGTTCTACTATGAGGACAGGCTGAGAGAGTTGGGGCTCTTCAGCCTGGAGAAGAGAAGGCTTCGAGGAGACCTTCTAGTAGCCTTCCAGTATCTGAAGGGTGCCTACAGGAAGGCTGGGGAGGGACTATTTACAAGGCCTTGTAATGACAGGACAAGGGGCAATGGGTTTAAACTGGCAGAGGGGAGATTTAGGCTAGATGCCAGGAGAAAGCTTTTTCCAGTGAGGGTGGTGAGACCCTGGCACAGGTTGCCCAGGGAGGTTGTGGCTGCTCCCTCCCTGGAAGTGTTCAAGGCCAGGTTGGACAAGGCCTTGAGTGAGCTGTACTAATGGGAGGTGTCCCTGCCTATGGCAGGGAGTTGGAACTAGATGATCCTCGAGGTCCCTTCCAACCTTACCATTCTATTCTAAGCCATTGGAGAAAAGAGGAGTGGAGAAGTGCCCTGTAACTGCTGAACCCTAAGTGCTTGTTTTACTTGCTCTTTTAGCTATGGAAGTAGGATATGCAGATAGATTAGTATGAAACTTTTATAATACTGAAAAACATTTAAATATGTGCACACATGAAAGTCTTGCTATTCTGAAACTGAAATGTTTTTTTTAAAAAAAGGGCAGGAAATCTGCCTGGATGGAATTATGGATCAGGTTGTGAACAGTGTTGAGGTACAAAGAGTAAATTGCCGAAAGCCAAAACTGAGAAGTACATCTCAGTGTCAAAAGTGACATTGTGTTAAATTGATTCAGATACTAAGTAGTTTTAAATATTCACTAAAGAAAGTGCCTACAATTATAGGGCATCGTTTGGAGGTGTGTACACAACTGTGCCCCTTGAAACCAGAAACTAATTGAATAAAGATATGCCTGTCAGCTGTATTTGTATGCTACTAGAAAAGAGACTCTGGTTTATGCTATAAGTGACTGTCAGCTTTATTTGCAACCTATTTGTCTGTTAATTCAAATGCTTTTTGGAATCATGTCACATTAAAATCTCTTTTCAAAGTGCAGGTGTTATGTGCTTTCTGTTTCTTCCCAGGAGAAAATATCTGTGCAGCAGAAAGCAGTATATAATAATGAATAATGCAGGGTAAATCTGGATGTGAGAAACTAAACTGGGACACTACTATATGAAGCTCAGACCTTGAAATGTTTAGAGTTATTTTCAAGTGTATTAAGCACTTAAGCTGTTGTCTGAGGACAATAAAAAAGGGAAATGTTTAAATTCTGCACATAATACACAATTATCTTTATAATTGTCATCACTTCAGCAAATTATTTTCATATTTTCAGTTCTGAGGAAAGAAAAACCAGCTGAGACACAATTTCATAATACCAACTTGTAGTTTTATTAGATCAATTGTGAACTTAGGCATCTTTTGTTTATAAACAAGTACTGGGAATACTGCTGTAAGATCTCCCTGACTCTGGGACAAGATGCTTTCTGCAACTTTTTGACTACACATGATTTCAATCGTTTTAGAGCAACAAACAGGCTTGGGAGGCAAAGGAAGTATCAGGTTTTAGTGGAGTAGGACTAGCTGGAAGGAGGATAGAATATGTTTGTCCTGATGTGTGACGCAGATTTGACCTAGTGAAACCAATCTGCACACTGATACCAGATGCACAGCTGCCAGGTGTGTTCCTCTCTCCTTTTTAGCATTATGTTGGGTGTTTATTCAATCCCTTGGGAGTAGCACAATAACCCGAGGGAGATTGGTGCAACCAAAAACACTGAAGAATTTTCTATCTGCTGTATGGCCTAGATTGAAGTGAGATGTCAGGAACTCAGAAGAAAAACAGAGGAAGTGGACTGTGGATTTCAATAGCTCCAGAGTGTTGAAGGAAATAATCTTGCCTTCCCTAGCCACTTTTCTTTATCCATGAAATTTAGTTCTGATACTGCTATCTCTGAGGGACTGCATACCCCCTCCTGCCATTTCCTTGGGCTTTGGGTAGAAACTAACTTCAAGTGATGAGTAATTACAGAAACAAAATTCTGATTGGAAAAGATCCTCAGGATCACCAAGTCCAAACAATATCCCTACTCTGTAAGGTTCACCCTAAACCATATCCCTAAGCACCATATCCATCTGACTTCTAAACACATCCAGGTTTGGTGATTTAACCACCTCCCTGGGCAGCCAATGTCTGACCACACTTTCTGTGAAAATTTTTTTTTGTAGTATCTAGCCTGAACTTACCCAGTCATAGCTTGAGGATGTTCCCTCTTGTTCTATCATTGTTTACTTGTTAGAAGAGACCAGTATCAACCTCCTTACAACCTCCTTTCAGGTAGCTGTAGACAGCAATGAGATCTCCCCTCAGCCACCTCTTCAAACTAAACATTGCTGGCTTCCTCCATTGCTCCTCATAAGATTCATTCTCCGGGCCCTTCACTAGCTTTGTTGCCCTCCTCTGCACTCACTCCAGCACCTCAACATCCCTTTTGTAATGGGATTCCCAGAATTGAACACAGTACTCAAGGTGTGGCCTCACCAGAGCAGAGTACAAGGGGACAATCATCTTCCTATTCCTACTGGACACAACATTTCTAATATAAGCCAGGATATTACTTTCTTTGCCACGTGGGCACAATGCTCACTCAGTATTCAGCTGCTTGTCTGTTATAATCCCCAGAAGCCTTTCAGCTAGACAACTTTCCAGCCACACATCCCCAGGCCTGTAATACTGCTTGGGGTTGTTGTGGCCCAAGTGCAGGATCTGGCATTTGACTTTGTTGAAGCTCATGCTATTAACATTTGGCCCATTGATCCAGTCTATCCAAGTCCTTCTACAGAGCCTCTCTACCTCATGATGATCAATATTCCCACCTAACTTGGTGTCATATGTGAACTTATTGATGACACACTGTCTTCATCAAGGTCATCAATAAAAATGTTGAAGAGAAGTCATCCCAACACAGAGCCATGAGGAACACCACTTGTGACCTGCTGCCAGCTGGATTTAACTGCATTGATCACCACCCTTTGTGCCCTTTTGTCCAGTCAGTGCTTTAACCAGCGGAGTGTGTGCTTGTCCAAGCCATGAGCAGTCAGTTTGTCCACAAGAAGTCTGAGGGGAACGGTATCAAAGACTTTTCAAAAGTCTAGGTAGACAATATGCACAACCTTTCCCTCACCCAGGGTTCTCAGTGGCAAGGCCAGCTGCATCCACATATTATAACTAACTTGAAACCTTGTCAGTGAGCCCAGCAAGTCATATGCAAGCATTCTTTTCCCTTATGAGACAGATGAACTCTATTTGTTCCCACTAGACCTGGTGCCAAGAAAACATCCCCATGGTCAAAACCCCCAAAGTTCTGTTGGTGGCACCAACTTCTAAGCCTTCGCATGGGTTGTTTAATCACGTGGATTGTTTTCCTTCCTTTGATATCTCTTCTTGTCATTAAAGGGATTGAGGAGAACACCGCTCATGCTCCCAAGCCCTCAAGTAATCTCCCCAAAGCCCTGAAGTCTTTTAAAACTGTTTTTGTATCTATCGTCTCATCACTCCCAGTCTGTATAACCAGCACCGGATAATAGTCTGATGGCTGCACCAGACTGGGAAGCCTCTTAGAAATGTCCCTAACCCATGCCCCAGGCAGGCAGCAGATCTCCCTGTGGGATGCATCTGGCCTGCAAATCAGGTGCTCAGATCCCCTGAGAAGGGAATCCCCTACTAATACCACCTTTCTTTTTCTCTTGTTTGCACTAGTCCTGCGTCAGGGGGTTGGCTGACCTGTCCTGGGTAACTGTGTGCATAAGCATTCATTTCCGTCCTCATTCATCTGGTCCTCCATTTTGAGTGCCTTGTATCTGTTGTGTGTGAGCAACTGGGAAGACTGGGGGGATTGGGATGGGACTTACCTGTCTCTCCTGCCTTACCAGAGAGGGACCTGTTGCCATTCCTCCCCATCTCTGTTGTCCCTTTCTTTTTCCGAGGGTAAAAAGGACATGGCATCGCCTGCTTCTTGTGCCATCCACACCTGCTTCCCCCACTCAGGGATGGGTGTCCCTGACTCTTAATCAGGGCAGGCAGAGACTGGCTCCAGTAGTCGATCTCATTTTCACCTTCCCTGATGTTTTGCAGTCTTTTCATTTCATCTTGTAATTTTCAACCTCTCCTTGAAGCTGTGCAGCCCAGATGAGCAGAAAATTTACCTGCTCACACCTTGTGCAGTCCCCTGCTACGAGGGAGAGGCTGAGGCATTCACTGCAGGTTGTGGTTCACGCTGTGGTTCTCCTTCTGTGGGAGGTCAGTCTGGGTTCCCACCTTCATTTTGGTTGGCATCATGACTATGGTCTTCTGCTGGCTGGAGACCATACTCGCTAGAATGGTTTGCTAGAAAGGAAAGAAGGAATTGAGAAAATGAGAGAACTGACAAATTACACAAACACACTCTGAGGCTAATCATGGAAGATTAGAAATTTTAAAATAATATTAAGTATTTTGGGAATGATTGTTATATTATATACCATCTCCTGTGGTTGGTAGATGTATGGCTGTAGAAATTATTTGAAAACAAGTTTCCATGGGGATTGCATTCCTGTATTAGAAATCAATATCAAGACTCTGTGGTAGAAAGCAATAATTGTAGGAATGATAGAAGAAAAGATAAAAACTTTCAATAAAATACTGGAAAGAATAATGAAGATAATAATATTTCTAAACTCTTTGCTTGAATTTTTGGGGCAGTAAGATGTTGTTGTCATAATTAGAGGTTCTGATCTTAGGTTATAATCTGGTCCAAAACCTCTCTAATCTGGCAGGATCAGAAGAATGATTTTTCTACATACTGGCACTAATTATTCTTCTGTTCAAGATTTTAATGGTAGAGATGAGAGTAAATACTTGTATTGTGGATCTCTAGGATATTTTCAACTGTATTTCCACAAAGACTCTTTTTGGGGATAGAATCACAACATGTTGGAATGAGCTTGAATCATGAATAAAGAAAGATTACTTTGATATTATCTATTTGGGGCCTTGTCTATGCAGATGAGAAGGTTCATTGTTTCTGAGAGGTTTAAATCATAGAATCATGGCATCATAGAATGGTAAGGTTGGTAGGGACCTCAAGGATCATCTAGTTCCAACCCCCTGCCACAGGCAGGGACATCTCCCACTAGTACAGCTCACTCAAGGCCTCATCCAGCCTGGCCCTGAACACCTTCAGGGAGGGAGCATCCACAACCTCCCTGGGCAACCTGTTCTAGTGCCTCAGTCGGTGACAAACACTTGTTCTAACAGTCTGTAATTGTACAGAGTAGGAGTGTATTGATCCTACTAGTACATAACTGTCACTGCAATTATTCAGGAATAATGATAAATGAAGATGAGTTGTTGCTATTTTATGTTCATGTTATTCTGGTGTTTAATACTATTGTGGCATGTACATTTTTGATACATTGGGGTTTTTTTCAGTGTTGAAATAGAAGTACAACTGTCTCATAAATTGTTTGCTTTCAATCATTTATTTCAGTACATATCAAAGAACTAATGCCCTGTGGACTGTGTCTTGCTACTAGTGTGCACAGTCAGCTCCCTTGGAGTCTCATTTCCTTTCTGCCTGGTGAAAATAAAAAATGAGAAACAAAAAAGTGTGTTTGCTGGTGTGTTACTTTCATAATGCAATTACTTAAGTGACTGTAGGAGATGAGATGGAGCTCTATGTGTTTTTAACTTTCTTATTGTAAAATATTGGATCTAACCTTGGTTATGAAGGAGTGATTTTTATCTTCACTATCAATGGAAGGTAGATATCCAGGAGAAAGTACACTTTAGAAATGCAGAAATGTACTTAAAATCTTATTTTTAATAAGACAGGGTATGGATATAACCTAATCACATAAAAATGGTATGATTTTGATTTGTTACAGTCTACATAATAAAAACCATGAAAGGTAGAGGACAAAAAGGGGAAAAAAAATACTAGGTTTGGCAAAATTTATTTATTGACAGAAGTGGATTAGCTTTCCATCATGTGTAAAGCAAAATACCTAAAGGCCATGGCAAAAATGAACAGGCTGTGTGCTAGAAGAGTTTGGCTAGACAGTGTTAGGGAAATAATATTACTGACACAGAGCAATGCTTTGCATCTATTTGTAAACTAAAGTAAATTATATACTGCTTTTGGTAGGATATGGAGACTTCATATTCAGATGATTTATATTTCAGGTATTGTATGTTTATTATAGGGTGCAGATATAGTATAGATTTATCCTTTAATGATTGAGTTTTAAATAGGAAAACTGCAGAAAATGCCCTTATGCATCCATTAAAGCTTTTGTATCCTCATAACAGGTCAGATTTCTCCAACATTTGTTTAAATACATGCTGAAGTAAATAGTATTGAATTCTGTCTCTTAATAATGTGTTGGTCTGTTCTTGACCTTTTTTTACAGAGGTAGATGTCACCTACTGGCAATTTCTCCAGTGTAATTCAAAAAGACTGAAATGATGTCTAAGAAAATAAGTTTACACATGTAGAAATGTACATGCGGTGTCTGATGCATGTGAAGGCAACCATTTGCCTTTTTACCTCTTGTGCAGCCCGAAATGAGTCCTTTGCTGTCAGAGCTGAAGGGCCACTGTCTACAAAAAAATAACTGATCTAATATGTATTCCCCATTTACAGACAAAGGAACTAGAAATGTAAGCATCAAGGAAGCAGCTATGTTAAAGCATTTAAATTCATGCCACAGTGTTTTCCAAGAGTAATATTTATCGTGTAATCTGGTATTGAATTCCTTTTTATTATTTCCTCTCTTTTGATTTAATTAATTGTGGGGAAGACTATCTATTTTCATAGAATGTTGTAGAAAGTATTAGGTAAATTATTGCAAAAGCTAATATAATGGTATGAAACTTAGAACTTGCTATTTTCTAAACTTGTGTCTTACACAAGAGAGGAAAAAAAGAGTATTTAACTCTTTATAAAAAGTAGAACAGAAGAGTTCCATTTTTTTATTCTCTTTAGGGGAAATGCTATAAAATACTATTACTATGTTAAGTCATGAGTGATTCAGAAGTGTGTCAATTCTACAAGAGTCTTATATATTTTTATTACCTTTGGATTAAGCACAGAAGCATAGAATGACAGAACCACCTAGTTGGAAAAGATCTTAAGATCAAGTCCAACCATAACCTGATAGCTCCCTGTACACAATTGTTAGACTGTCCATAAACACCTCATCCAGACACCTCTTAAACACCTCCACTTGGTGTCACCACCTCCAGTTGGTGACACTACCACTCAACCTGGGTAACCTGTTCCAGTGCCCAATTACACGTGATGCAGATTTTTTTTTTCTAATATCTAATGTAAACCTCCCTTGGTGCAACTTGAGACCATTTCCTTTCATCCTAGCATTTGTTACCTGGGAGTAGAGGCCTGGCCCCAGCTTACTACAGCCTCCTTTCAGATAGTTGTAGAGAGCAATGAGGTGAGCCTTCTCCAGGCTGAAAAACCTCAGCTATCTCAGCCTTTCCTTATTAGACTTGTATTCAAGGCCTCTCACCAACCTCATTGACCTTTTCTGGACACACCACAGAACCTCAATGTCTTTGTAGTAAGAGGTCAAAAACTGAACACAGTTTTCAAGGTGTGGCCTCACCAGTGCCCAGTAGCCTAGTACAGGGGTGAGATCGCTTCCTTGGTCCTGCTAGCCACACTTTCTGATACAAGGCAGGATCCTGCTGGCCTTCTTGACTGCCTGAGCACACTGTGCCTGAGCACACATTCAGTCAGCTCTGCAGTCAGACCTGTACTCTGAATTCCCTCTCTGCCAAGCAATTTTCAAGCCACTCTTCCCCAAGCCTGTAGTGTTGCATGGGGGTTATTGTGACCTAAGTGCAGAACCCATCACATACCTTGTTGAATGTCATATAGTTGGCCTCAGCTCATCAATCAAACCTTTACAGGTCCCTCTGGAGAGCCTTTCTCACCTCTAGTGGATTGATGGTCCAGCCCAGCTTTTACTGTCTGCAAACTTCCTGAGAGTGCACTCAATGCCCTCATTAAGGTCATCAATAAAAATGTTAAATAGAACTGGTCTCATTTCCAAGCCCTGGTGAGCACCACTTGTGACCAGTTGCCAGATGGATTTAACTCCATTCATCACTACTCTTTGGGTGTGATCATCCAACCAGTTTTGAACCCAGCAAACAGTGTGCCTGTGGAGACCATGGGCAGCCAGTTTGTTCAAGGGAGTGCTTTGGGGAACTGTGTCAAAGGCTTTACTAAAGTCCAGGTACATGACATCCACAGTTTCCCTCATCCACTGAGTGAGGTCACTTTGTCATATAAAGAGATCAGGTTCGTCAAGCAGGACCTGCCTTCCATAAACCTGTGCTGACTGGTCCTGATCCTCTGGTTACTCTGGATGTGCTGTATAATGACTCTCAAGATGATATGCCCCATGACCTTCCCTGGCCTTTGGTCAGACAGATTGGTCTATAGTTTCCCAGATCCTCCCTATGGTTGTTCTTCTAAATGGGTGTCACATTCGCCAATGTCTAGTCAAGCAGAACTTCCCCAGTCAGCCAGGAGTGCTGATAGATGATGGAAAAAAGGGCTTTGAAATCAACCCTTCCCACTCCCTCAGCACCTTGGGTGGATCCCGTGTGGCCACATAGACTTGTGCATCTCTAAGTGTCCCACCCAAGTGTGACATTGTTTACCAGATACTTGTGATGGTTTGGGAGTTCCCCGCCCCCCACACTTTGTAAAATGACCCAGACTAGAACTCAGTCGGCTGGAAATTAAGGACTGAAGCTCTATTTACAGCTCAGCACAATGTACAAGCAGAGATATACACTATAGACAGGAATAGTTACAGACATAGACAAGTTAAAGGGAATACAGAAACACAACTCCCCTCCCAGAAATCAGAGACCCCAGGAGGGGCTCCCAACCACCCTTCCACCTTCTCCCCACCCCTGTACCTTACCCCAAGGTTTGCCTTACGCGCAAGGTAAATTAGGAGGATCGGCTGGGGGGGTTAGAAGGAAAGTGGTTAGTGAAGATTAATAGGCAAGGAGAAGCCAGAGTCAGAAGCTGCTAGACCACCCCAGAAAGAGAGACAGACAGCGAATGCCTTATCTATGTTTTGGTTTCTCTTCCCAAAACAATTTTCAGCAAGCCTATGAGTGAAATAGACATCACCGTGTTCACCTTTCACAACCTATAGTATAATTTTCTCTATTAAAATATTCCAATTAGCCTCAAACCAGCACAATACTTAAATCTGTGTGCATATATGTATCTTTTTCATGTGTCTGTTTACTTTCTCATGCATAAAAAGTCTTCATTATCACAATAAGCATGTGAGAGCCCTTTTAATCTATGTGCAGGGGGCATACAGAAGCATTAAACTTGGGTCAGTGTTGTTTAAATCTAATTTAAGTATATTTTACAGACTGTTCAACCCTGAGATAATTACAGCAATGTCAGCACCTCACTTTTCAGAGTTACAGAAAAAAAAATACCAAACAACCAAGTTTTAAAATTGCACAAAACTGCATATTCCATCAACTGCTACCTAGGGAGAAAAGATGCTAATGACAGACCTGTCAGAGCAGCCCTTTATCTCCTATTTGCTAAGTTGCTTTAGCTTCCTGTGCAAACATTTTCTCTTAACAAGAAGCAGTATGCCTGAATCTTCCTTAATGCTATTATATTTGCATCAGAACAGGACATAAACTTTTACTAGCTTCTTAAGGTTTTCTAATCACTGTGTGTGGTTTATTTACTTGATGCTACCATTTTGCTTTGAAGCTTGTGACATTGTTTTCCTAACTGTGTAGTTTTATTTCTCAGGTGATGAGAGTCTGTTAGTTGCCTCATTAACAGCCTGACCCTCTTCTAATAGTAGTAGATCCATGATAGAATATGGGGAAAGTTAGATATTCTTACCAATGAAATGCTAATTTACTTTCATCAAAAGTGGCAGATAGCCAATGAGGAGATATGTAACAATGAAATGTGAGAGAATAACCATCAGTGCAAAGCTTGAATCTTGGTTGGATTGATTAGAGATGAAGTTTAGGCACACAATTTTCTGTTATTGTTTTTCATAGCAGATATTCCAGACCTCATTAAAAAAAAAAATAAATTAAAAAAATCTGGAAGCTGTTATGCTTTAAAATGCCTTTTTTTTGTTGTTCTATTACCCACTAAATTGAGTTCTCCTTACGAACTTGGTTGAATGGCCACTTTCACAAATAGGATGTAACATTACAGCTTATCCACAGATAGTTTATGGGTTGCATTTAGGTATCTCAGTCTACTGCTTTTCACAAGGTACTTGAACTTGTACTGTTGGAACAGTGTGATTGTAAGCACTGTTAAATAAGGCTCAAAATTATATTGATATATGAATTTTTTTCTCAGAAACTGAGCTTTCCTGTGGAATGCTTTCCCCCTTAAAGTGAGGGTGTACTTCTTCTGCCTGTTTAGTCATGACTGACATGCTCTTTTAATGGTGTTGGAAACTGCAAAACCCTCACTATGCTTGCTTACAAAGCTAAGGTGCAGAAAATACATAAGTTACAATTTTAGGTGCTTTTTGGGTGCAAAGAACCTGATAACATTTTTTTTTTTTCATTAGGCATACTGTCAGTGATTTCGTGAAGTCTTTTAATCCCTACTAGAGAGCCTAGTATCACATATCATCCATTTTATTTATAAGCAATAGGAAAATGGTTTTACAATGTTTTACTTCCCATCAGACTATTATTAATGTCTTAACAGAAGACACATCATGAAACTGAATGCTGCATTTTTAAATTTTCCTAGGTATATAATGTTATTTGTCTACAGATGTTGTTCTTCCAGATCCTCCATGAAAACACCAATGACCTGATCTTTAAGCAGATAATCCCATTAATTTGAATGAGCTTTTCATTAATAGTCTTAAGTAAGTCTTTTTTCCTTTGTGCAATTAGAACCTAAGATGTGATCCTATTGATTAACCTTGATTCTCCTTCCCCTTCTGTTTCTGAGGGTTTACTGATGTTATGGCTTGGACATTAAATATTCATTTATCCACCTGTTCATCTGTTCCTGGAAAATTACTTGGACAAAAAATGGAAACTAAAAACTCCACAAGAACAGAGTAGTGTTGCATATGCAAAGTCTCTAGCAATTCAGTGTAAGAAGTATGTTTAATACATTTTGCAATTTAAACCTCAGTATAAACTAGTGCATGAAAATTGTCAGTTTTATAAAACCTGGATTCATCTTATAACCATTATTAAGATTTTTGACTTGTATTTAACTTCAATTAAAATTCAAACCCAGATACATTCACATTTGCAGAGTATTGGAGACTTACTTAGGGAACAGAGTGGTCAAGGATGAGGAAAAGGCCAAACTACTTAATACCTTGTTTGCCATAGTTGTTAATAGTAAGACCAGCTGTTCATTAGATACCTAGATCCCTGAGATGGAAGATAGGGCTGGGCAACAGAAAGAAGCCCCCATAGTCCAAGAGGAGATGCTTAGTGATATGCTACACCACTTATACATATATAGGTCTGCATGGCATTCGCTCAAGGGTACTGAGACAGCTGGTGGAAGTGCTCACTAAGCCACTTCTCATCATTTTCCAGCAGTACTGGCTAAGTGTGGAGGTCCCAGCTGACTGGGGATAGGCATGTGTGATGCCCATCTGCAAGAATGGCTGGGAGGACCCACGGAACTACAGACACTCTGACCTCAATGCTGGGGAAGGTCACAGAGCAGGTTATCTTGAGTGCCATTATGGAGCATGTGCAAGCAACCAGATGATCAGACCCAGTCAGCATGAGTTCATGAAGGGCAAGTCCTGCTTAACAAACCCGGTTTCCTTCTACAACAAGGTGACCCACTTAATGGATGAAAGAAAGGCTGTGGATATTGTTTATCTGAACTTCTGTCAAGGCTTTGACACTGTTTCCCACAGCAGCCTCCTGGAGAAACTGGCTACTTATGGCTTGGATGGTGGGTGATTTGCAGGGTTGAGAGCTGACTGCATGGCCAGTCTCAAAGAGTGGTGATGAATGGAATCCCGTTGGCAACCAGTCACTAGTGGTGTTCCCCAGGGTTCAGCACTGGGGCTAGTTCTCTTTAATATCTTTATCATCTGGATGAAGGAAATGAATGCACCCTAAGTGGGAAGATGACATGAGGGTAGGAGAGATCAGTCCAGAGAGATCTGGACAGGCTGGATTGATGGGCCGAGGTCAGTTGTATGAGGTTTAACAAGGCCAAGTGCCGAGTCCTGCACTTGGGTCACACCAACCCCGTGCTAAAGGCTTGAGGCAGAGTTGCTAGAAAGTTGCCTGACAGAAAAGGACCTGGGGGTGTTGACTGACAGAAGTCTGAATATGAACCCTCAGCTTGGCTGTATGAGGAGAGGCTGAGGGAGCTGGGATTGTTTAGCCCTGTGAAGCGAAGGGTCAGGGGAGACCTTATCACTGTCTACAACTTCCTGAAGGGAGGTCGTAGCCAGGTGGGGGTTGATCTCTTCTCCCAGGCAACCAGTGGTGGAATGAGGGAACACAGTCTCAAGCTGCAACAGGGCAGGTTTAGGCTGTATGTTAGGAAGAAGTTCTTCACAGAAAGAGTGATTGGCCATTGGCTATTGCTGATAGTTGGATGTAGTTACTTAACGTGCACTGTTATTTTAACGTATTTTATACCTGGTTTTCAATTATAGAATCATAGAATCATAGAATGGTAACGTTAGAAGGGACCTCAAGGATCATCTAGTTCCAA
>VWZE01004424.1:83519-99467 GCA_013396675.1 Eubucco bourcierii
TTTTTTTAAGTCACTCACAGTTCAAGTTCATCTGTTCTTTGATTTACTGTCTATTCTATGTTAACCATTCAAGGTCTTTCCATCTTTACTTTTTCAGCAGATAAACTTCAATGTCTTTGTGACAGAGATGAGGTTTATTTCGAGGGCAGGCTTTTAATGAGCATGTATGCCAGGTCTTGAGTGGAGAGTGCTGAGGAAGTAAGAATCAGGACCTTTGTGCTGTGCATTAATTAGGCTTTGGTTTTCCAAGGCTTTGTTTTTCCAAGGTGTTTACCTAGGTGGAAACATTTCAAATAATCTTCACTAAATATCACTCTTGTAATTGTTGTATTTGTTATAGTGGAAATGATTCTCCAGTGTTCGCACACAATTCATAAACAATTGATGCCTGAACTTACAAGCATGATAATAACAGGAAGTGGATGCCATTCCTTTTTGCTATTATTTTAGAGAGTATTTGCTCAGAATAAGGAATTTTAAACATTCAATTTTAAGGGCAGTTGTGTAACAGTTAAACTCTGAATTGAATTAAATAATACGGTGGGCTTGGCAGAAAGCAAATTTAATACCTCCTAGTTAATGTTAATGCCAAAAAGAACGTTGTGTTTTGTTTTTGTTTTTTGTTTTTTATTAATAAAACTCATAGTCTACTCTTTTTCTTCTCCTATTTATCCTGTGTCATAATGGGTTTAAACTGGCAGAGGGGAGATTTAGACTGGATGTTAGGAGGAAGTTCTTTACAGTAAGGGTGGTGAGGCACTGGAACAGGTTGCCCAGGGAGGTCGTGGATGCTCCCTCCCTGGAGGTGTTCAAGGCCGGATTGGATGAGACCTTGAGTGAGCTGTCCTAGTGGGAGGTGTCCCTGCCTATGGCAGGGGGTCGGAACTAGATGATCCTTGAGGTCCCTTCCAACCTTACCATTCTATGATTCTGTGATTCTATAAAACAACAGCTGTCAGACACCATCTTGGTATTTTTAAGTTTGTTGGATTTTGGGTGTTTTGGTTTTTTTGTTTGTTTTTTTGTTTGTTTGTTTTGGTGTTTGGGTTTTGGTTTTTTTTTTTCCTATGGATGAATTCTGAAAGGGAGGTTAAACAAAGTTCTGTATAGTAAAATTTGGCACATTGTTATCTTTTGCACTTGTTTCTGTTTACTCTTTTATAAGTCAAGAATTTCCCACTATCACCATCCCCAGAGTTTTCACGGAGAAAAGTTCAGTAGTTATAATTTTGAATACAATTTAAATGTGGCATCCTAAGAAATCTCAATGCATACTAGTTTTAAGCATGGCATATAGTCTTAAAAACTTCTCCAAGGCATTTTCCAAGATGGAAACAAAGGGAAGAAAAGCAACACTCAAATGGATAAAACTGCAGCCTTATCATTTTGTGAGGTACAGCTTAATTTTAATGTACATCTGAAGTCCAACAGTGACTGATCTATTTAAATACTTCATCTGTAATTCTAGAAAGCTTTAGAAGTAAATTGTGTGCCTCAAGGCTGAAACTGATTTCTAGCAAGAATCAGTAAAGAATGAAGAAAGAGAAGGAAAACAAAGAACAATATATAGTTAGAAACAAATCCCTCACATTTCATCTCAGAATCCTACACTGTGATGTATTATTACTTCCTTTATGTACAAATGTCATTTAATAGGAGTTTTCCACAGTTAAAGGGACCTGGCCTTAAGCAACCTGGTCTAGTGGAAGGTGTCCCTGTCTATGGCAGGGGGTTGTAACTAGATGGTCTTTAAGGTCCCTTCCAACCCAAACCATTCTATGACGATGAATTCTATCAGATGTGAGACCCAAAATGTCTGAGTTCTGCCTCTGGTGTATCTTAGACTGCATATGACCTTTAACTGTGAAAAATTCCTCTTACATCACATTTGTACATAAACAAAGTAAAAATATATCATGTTCTATGAAACTGTTCTGAGATGGAATGTGAAGGGTTTAAGAGACTAGTGGGTTTGTTTTTGTAGGAGTTGAGGGGAGATTGCATTGATAAAGAAATAAGAATCTAATTCTAAATATCTTAACATTTATTTTCCCAATGGGAAATACTAGATGGAGTTTCTTTTTGAACTCCTACCCATCTGCAAGAAACTGGAGTTCTTCCTTTACTTCAGTGTAACCCACTATCTGGAACTCAGTAATAGCTGGGTGGGGGGGGGGGAATTTTTTCTGGGGGTATTTCTGATGTACAGCAGTCTTGAAGTCTTCATACATTATTGTGTTGAGAAACCCTATTTATGTGAACACAGAAGAAAGTGCAGTAGGGCTTCCAGTGTTGTTATGGATTTGGAAAAGTCATGAGGGAGAAAATTCTGCAACCAGAAGACAGAAGACTGTCATGTTTTTCTGTCTGATTTCTAATTTATTGTTTGGTTCTTCTTTAGAGATTTTGAGTTTATTCCTTTGGGTTCCCATGAAGCTTAGAAAGAAAATTAGTTTAATTGTGTTTCCCTCTACAGAACTTGTAATAGCTTTATGATGCCCAAAGCAATCTAATATTGGAAGTTAATTCTAAGTTATGTAGATTTATTGCCTGTTTTGAGACTCCTGGTTGACTGGTTCTTGATATCTTTAGATAACTGAATGAATTGTTACATCAGGGTAACTATTTCCCTGAGGGGAAAGGGCTATTTTATTTCTTTCAGTGTACTTTACTATAAGGATGCATTAGTTTCCATGCATTTTTTCAGATTTTCCTATTGAGTATTAAAGGTTCCTTTTTCCATTTTGAAGTTGAGATAATATTGTCAAGAGGATGTTTTCTATGAAAATAACATTGACTATCTAAACAACAGTGCCTGAACTTTCTGTCAGGATGAAATAATTTTGTGAGGTTCAAATATGATGTTGGCTGGATTTTATATAAATCATAAAATGTAAATATGCACATTTTAACTGAAAGTTCCTGTCAGTATGGTCCAATACTGATGCAGAATCCCCCAAAGCCCATTTTGAAGGCTTTCTTTCAAGAGCCTTGCTATGTTTTCACTGTGTTGGATCTCTGTGTAGTGTGTAGATCTTGATGAAAACTCATGTGAAATAAATGAGCAATCACTATTTATCTAATGAGATTATATCAGTGATTTTATTTTACTGACAGATCAGGTCAGTGATTTGCAGGCAAAGACCAAGGAATCTCTCCAGAATCATCCAGTTTTTAATAATGTGTGTGTTTTCATAGCTTGGAAGACCCATGCTAGTTCTTGAAGTATTTTAATTAAAAAAAAAGGAAAAAAATGCTTTTACAGCAATGACTGAAAAGGAATTATAGTTACAGTGAAAGTCTTGAAGAGACCAGTCAGTACAGCTGTGAGTGTCATCTAAGATCAGAAACCTGAAATTGCAAGTTCTAGTGATGAGTAAGTGGCTTTCTTTTCTCTCTCTATTAGATAGAAAATGGTCGACTGTGGAACTCTATCCTGAAGACCTCAGAAGAAATATCAGTTTTTCCAGTCAGCTTCTCATAATGTAAATATAATTTGAGCTTTTCCCAACTGGGCAGCTAAACCATGAACAAGCAGAAAAAACCATTTTGGACTGTATTTCGGTACCAGGCTTCACCTTCTATCTCAGAAACTTGTTAAAAGATTACAGCTGAAAAGACAAGAGAAAGAAACCCTTGAACAGGAAGCTTATCCTACAATGAGAATTACAAGTACATCTTGTATCTGCCCAGTGCTAGTATGTCTATGTTTTGTGCAGAGGTGTTATGGAGCTGCTCACCACGGCTCCATCAAGGCGACCAGAAATCAAACCAAACACATAGAAGGCGAAACAGAAGTGCATCATCGTCCCAAGCGTGGATGGGTGTGGAATCAGTTCTTTGTTTTAGAAGAACACATGGGACCAGATCCTCAGTATGTAGGAAAGGTAAGGTCATTGTCTTCTGTTTGATTTTAGCTTTGTTTTTACTCATCCTCTGAAATAATGTGATTGACAGAGGAAAAGCAAGTATCTCCTTAGATGGCATGCCATTTTTTAAAGGAGAACACCTCTTAAATTGCTACATTCATGCACAGGCAGCTTGCCAGTTGCATATGTATACTTTCTGTGCTTGTTATAAGGGGAAAAGATAAATAAATACAAATAGGATGAAGATACTAAAATATGTTTCTTCTGAGCTCAGCTAAATATGGAGTGCAGCTGATCCTCTTACATCAAATTCTAGATCCTCAAATGCTTCTGGCTTAAATATGTCATTGCTGAATACTTTTCCAGACTATTTCAGAGTAAGATTCAGTTCTGCTTTAGGGAATGTTATATAGTACAGGCTCCAGTGTGATGACAGGGTGAAAAAGGACTCCCCCAAAGGGAAATCCTCTGTGATTTTCTTCATAAAAAGAGGCAGGAGGTGTGTTACTCATTGAAATTCTTCAGAAGCTTGTGCGAACAGTAAGCCATGCGTTTGCGTTTTGACATCTATAATGAGCTTCAGGCATAAAGTTTGTGCTGATACAGTTCTAGGCTGCCCAGCTGAAGCCTGGTTTGTCAGGTGTAATGTCTGTGTACCTTGGGTTTTTACATTTGCATTCAAATAACACAAAGCTGTATATATAGGTTCAAAATACATGACAGATGGAGCTTTTCTCCCTCTGAATAATATATTTCAGCATCGTGATAGATTTTTATTATGCAATCTAGATTACTATTTCCTTAATGAAAGTGGAGAAAATATATTGAATAGGAGAGATGAAGAGAAATGGTTAGTGTCAGGGCATGGAAAAACAATTATTTCATTTTAGTTTTCCTTCAAGTTGGGAATCCTTTTAATTATATCTTAGAATACAAAAAATATCCAAGGAAACCGGTAGCCTTTGCAGTCACAGATGTCTGGTAGCATCAGCTTTCAAATTTGCAACAGTGTTATCTGAACTAAAAATAGCAAGTGAAACATCTGTATTTAAGATACCCTTAACACAAAGACACAAAAAATTAAATCTTTAGGTATGCCAAGCTTAGTAAACTACCAAGTCTTTCAGCTGTTGAGGTTTTTGCAGGAAATTGAAAATGGAGGTAGCAGGTTACTTCTTAAAAGAGAAGCTTTTCAAAAGGTAAGGGCATGAAAAGACATGCTCCTAGACTCATTTAGACTTAACATTTTCATTAATTATTTTGGAATAGGTGAAACATTTTACAAATTGTGTTGGTTTGAGGCTAGTTGGAATAATTTTAATGGAGAAAATTACAGACTGTGAAAAGAAAACACTGGTGATGTCTACATTCACTCATAGGCTTGCTGAGATGTATAAGAATAAGAACACAAACATAGATAAGACACTCTCAGAGAGTCGCGTGCTCTCTAGATGTGGGTTTTGGTCTGGACCTCTCTGCTAACCTCACTATCCACTTTCCTTCTAACGCCCCTGGCCGATCCTCCAAACTCACCTTGCACGTAAGCCAAACTCTGGGGTAAGGTACAGGGGTGGAAAGAAGGTAGAAGGGTGGTTGGGAGCCCCTCCTGGGGTCTCTGATTTCTGGGAGGGGAGTTGTGTTTCTGTATTCCCTTTAACTTGTCTATTTCTGTAACTATTACTGTCTATAGTGTCTATCTCTGCTTGTACATTGTGCTGAGCTGTAAATAGAGCTTCAGTCCTTAACTTCCAGCCAGCTGAGTCTCGTCTGGGTGATTTTACAAAGTGTGGGGGGTTGGGGAACTCCCAAATCATCACAGAAGCACATTGCTGTTGCACAGCTATACAGGAGAATCAAAACATTGTCTCAAAAGAAACAGATAGCATGAATAAGATTTGGGTATGGAGATACAGAGTAAACCTCAGAACCACGATGTAGTAAGGCTTTTATACAACAGTATAACATATTTGTTATGCACTAATGGTTTGTCAGTTGTAAGCGATAGAGGAAGAGGAAGATCTGGTCACTAATTATTGCTTCTCTTGTCCTACCTTAAAGAAGGTAAATATTATACTAGACTGCAAAAGTGGAGGTAATTAAAACAGAGGTAAAGTGGTATTGAAGCCGTTGTGAAAAATAGTGTTAACCTGTTAACTGCTCTGATTACTTCTGGCCAGAAAAAAGAATTTATATATGAAGCTGTGTAGAAAAAAATCAAATGCTGTAGTTGAAGAGGTGGTGTAGAATAAAATACGTTTTACTTAATTGCTTCCACAAATAATAGTGCAGAGCATACATTACTCTGTAAACACACTTCAGAAGAAACCACAAGGGAAAGAGAAAAACTACTTAAGTTGATTCAGCTTTTATGAGAGAAAAAGAGGTTTGGTGGCCATAAATTAATTTAAAATGGAAATTAGGAAATAAGTGAACTTCTGAAAGAGTCTACTAATAGGAAAAGTGAAAACTGAAAGGCTTTCAGGGTAAAGCGTGTTTGTCTTATATATATATACACATATATTACATACAATATATATACATATATTACATATATATACATATATTACATATATATACACAATATACATGAATATTTACAGAAATATACAAGTTAAAGGTAATACAGAAACACAACACCCCTCCCGGAAATCAGAGTCCCCAGGAGGGGCTCTCAGTCACTCTTCCACCTTCTTTCCACCCCTCTACCTTATCCCAGAATCTGCCTTATGTGCAAGGTGAGTTTGGAGGATTGACAAGGTGGGTTAGAAGCAGAGTGATTAGCAGGGTTACACAGCAGAAAGCCAGAAGACACACCAACTGCCAGAAAGAGAGAGACTCTCTGTTATCTGTTTGTGTCCTTGTTTTTATCCATCTCAGCAAGCCTGGGAGTGAAGTAGACATCACCACTGTTTTCACAACCTATAATCTGTTTTTTTAGTTAAAATATTCCAATTAACCTCAAACCAGCACCAGCTTGAATCCACAGAAATCAGCTTTCAGCTACATGAGACTTCTTGTCCTTTGCATCTCTGTGATGAAAACTTTTGCAGTGAAAATAAAGCTGTGAGCACTGAAAGGGACAGGGCTAGTGAATGCACCTTTGCCCACTCAGTGCACCTACTGGACCAGCTCAGGCAAAGATTCTCTTGAGGAAATCTAGAAAAACCTGTACTGTAGACCTGCAGGCTTTAACATTTCTCAGTTACCATGACTAGTACAGTTTGCATTTATCTCAGATTTTCCAGGTTAGATAATTGAGGATAAGGAAAGCAAGTAACAAAGTATTTTAGAAAATAAGAGAAAGCACATGTTTTAGTCCACAGCATTCTTCATTTTGGACCTCCTTTGTCTCCAGAAGGTCTTCTGCTTCTATTATTTCTTAAAAGTTGAGTTGCACTGGAAGCAGGTTATAACTGCACATTCACTATCCTTTTTAATTTGGAGAGAGAAGTAAATGTGCAGAAGTAAAGGGCAGGTCAATGTTGATTTGAAGACTGAGTAGGACATGCTATTAGAGGGTAATACCAGGGGACTATAGTGGACAAGACTTGAATTGTCTGTAGATCCTTTGGATCCATGAAATACTGAACATAAAACTCTTAATCCACTTCATACACCCTTCAAAGTGTAAATAAGAATGGCTTTTCAGGAATTCAGATCTGTGTTGATTTTTTAACTGCATTTTTCTTCCGAAATGTAGGGGGTAAGAGGAATCACAGTTTACAGAATTCCTACATTTTACCTGTCATTGAAAAAAAAACCCAGACTTTGAGATTTGTATTGATGGGAGAGCTAAAGAAATATGGAAAAGCTGCAAATGTGTGCGAATACAGAAAGGGAAAAGCTTTAAAAGTATAAACTTTCAAAGTGTCCAGAAATTATTATACGGAAATTTAGATTAGGAAAGAAATCTCAGATGTTAACACTGAATTTTCAAAGGAGTTATGTTACTATTGAAAGCATAAATATAGCATAACAGATTGTCATTCAAAACTTGTTTTCAGAGTAATACGGTGACATGTCATTGTGATAAGTTAGTTATTATATAGGAGAGTGAATCTAATTTCCCTGATCCTAGCAAAAGAGTTTCATATTTCAGATTTAATGAAAGTAAGGGAAAATAAGTATATTGTAGGATAAATGCTGAGGAGGAAACAAAAGGGGAATTCTACAATTAAACTGCCTTTAAATATTACAGGTTTGCGTAAAATAAAATATAATTAAAAAGTTCCAAGAATCTATTATGATTTTTATTTTTTTTTAATATAAAGTAGAAAGGAGGTTGTAGATGTTCTAGTCTAAAGATTTTTCATGTGGGTTGTTATCCACTTTCATAGAATCATAGAATCATAGAATGGTAAGGTTGGAAGGGACCTCAAGGATCGTCTAGTTCCAACCCCCTGCCATAGGCAGGGACACCTCCCACTAGTACAGGTCACTCAAGACCTCCTCCAGCCTGACCTTGAACACCTCCAGGGAGGGAGCATCCACAACCTCCCTGGGCAACCCGTTCCAGTGCCTCACCACCCTCACTGGAAAGAACTTCCTCCTAACATCCAGTCTAAATCTTCCTTCTGCCAGTTTAAACTCATTGCCCCTTGTCCTGTCATTGCAAAACCTTGTAAATAGTCCCTCTCCAGCCTTCCTGTAGGCCCCCTTCAGATACTGGAAAGCTACTCTAAGGTGTCCTGGAAACCTTCTCTTCTCCAGGCTGCAGAACCCCAACTCTCTCAACCTGTCCTCATAGGAGAGCTGCTTCAGCCCTCTGATCATCTTTGTGGCCCTCCTCTGGACCCACTCCAACACTTCCATGTCCTTCCTGTGCTGGGGGCTCCAGAACTGCACACAGGACTCCAAGTGGGGTCTGACGAGAGCAGCGCAAAGGAGCAGAATCCCCTCCTTTGCCCTGTTGGCCATGCTTCTCTTGATGCAGCCCAGCACTAGGTTGACTGCCTGGACTACATGTGCACCCTGCAGGCTTATGTTGAGCTTTTCATCAACCCAGACTCCAAGGTCCTTTTTCTCAAGGCTTTTGTAAAAAAGGCATGCAGATGGCATAATCAGCATCTAGAGTAACACACATCTCATTTTCTACCTTTTAGGTTACTGTGGTGGTTTGGCCCTGCCTGGGGGCTAAATGTTCACCAAAACCACTCTATCACTTCCCTTCTTAAATGGACAGGGTGTAGGAGAAAATGTAACAAAAACTAGTAATAAGATAGAAGCAATTTAATAATGACAATAAGCACAACAATAGACCACACTGAAAGCAAAAGCAGAGAGAGAGAGATGTCCCATCAGCAAGGACAGTGTTCGGTCTCCGGAAGCAGAGCTCTCTACACTTGGTTCCTTTGGAGGACAGATGCCATGGACAAATCTCCCTGAACTTCCTTCTTTAACTTCATTCTCATATCTGATCTGATTTCATTATGGCATGGAATATCCCTTTGGCCAGTTTGGGTCAGCTGGCTTGGCTGTGTCCTCTTAGCATACTCTTGGGGTGGGGAGATGTTGGAAAAAAACAACCTGGGTGCTCAGCTGTAGCCAAAACACTGCTGTATTGTCAACAATCAAATACAACACTGCAAAGCACAGCACTAGAAAGCTGCTTTGAGGAGAACTAACTCCAGCTCAGATCAAACCCACTCCAGTTACTAGTTTCACAAATAATGTATTTATTTTTTTTTTCCTATAGCTAGGAAATGTGGTAGCAATACCACATTTAAATATGAAAGCACATATTTTTTCTGTTCTTTTATGTGTGGACTTTGGTTACTTCTTTAAAATTCTATTCTAGAATAGGCTTATGTAGAAAATAAGAAGAAAAGAGAGATTTTGGCTCAGCAGGCTTTTAAATCACATATGTGGCTCCTTTTAAAGAGATTAACTTTTTAATTCTGTTAGGGCTTTTTTAATGGATCCTTTTTAATTAAAAAGAAATCTTCACTGTTACAGTTTCTGATAGATCACTAACCTTAGATTTTATAGTATTTGCTATGTACTTCTGTCTTTATGCTTTTCTGCTCTCTGATTACTCAAAATCATCTTCCCTGTTACAGCATTTTCATTGCATTTGGTCACTAACCTCAAATTTTACAGTATTTTTAATCTGTATTTTTTTTTCCAATTACTTAGGCACTAATTCTTGCCACTCTTAGAGTTGCTAGATAAAGTTTTGATTCAGTGTCATTGAAGCTGATGGAATGTCTGTATTGATCCTACAAAGCTTTTCTTTGTTCTCCTGCCTCCCGCTGTTTCTTAGGGAGCAGCCTTACCAAGAAACAGGGGAAATGTGCTTTCTCCAGCTCAACTGTTGCCATAAAATGCAGCATCAGTGTTGTTGAGTATTATGTGATCCTATACTGTTAGCCATCTCATTTTCTACTGTAATTTTATTTAAAAAAAAACCAAAACCAAACCAAAACCACAAAACCAACCAACCAAAAAACAGACAAGACCGTTGGCCTTCCACTGTGTTCAGTCATATCTGAAATTTCCTAAAGCATAATGCTTGCATTGCAGTACTTGGAGGGAAAATGGCTGTATACAGAGTGACAAGGGCATTTTGACTTGACAGACCAAAACAAACAGAAAAGCACAAACTTACTGAAGTTCAGTCCTATCCAAAGACATTTGCCTGGTTTAACTTAATCTAAGTTGATATGAAATCACACCAAGAAGAAACTTGGGTCTCTTATGTCAGAACAACAGCACTGAATCTACTGTGTCAAAGTAATAACTGGTTTTGTGGCACAACTTTATACAGTGGGCAATTTCGATATTGGAAAACATCACTTTGCTGTGTGGAGACTCTTATTTCTTTTAATGTTTCAAAATAATTTTGTCAAATTCATCCAAGATTCTCTCCTGAGATTCTTATGGACTACATATGTCTGTACAAAACTTGACCTCTTTTTTTTTGTTTTGTTTTTTGTTCTTATTACCCTTTCAGGATTTGACACATGAGAATCTGCTGTTCTGTGGTTTTTACATGTTATTCACATTAAATTACTATATCGATGACATAGACATCTTTTAAGTGGAACTGCCATCTCTCACTTAAATATTTTATCAGTAATTTTTGTGGAGAAAGCCAGCCTTATTTCTACCTAGCCTTTTTACTTTTCCTATATGGTGAGGCATTGGAGGGAAGGGGCCTCCAGGGGTGGCCTCTGTGAGTAAGCAGCTAATTTCTGCCAACTGCAGTGGCCCCATCACAGGGCAAAGCTGAGACCCCAACCACGGGCAGGAGCCCCAGAGGAAGCCTAGGTGAGAAATGTCAAAATGCTGCCATGCGCAGCATCCAGGGCTGAGGGGAAGTGTGAGAACCATACCTGTGAGCCCCAAAGTGACAGCAGGAGGAGGGGAGCATTTCCCTGCCAGTTGTGAGATGGCCCCAAGCTGGAGCAGGGCAAAATGTGAGGAGGAAGCTGTGGCAGAGAGGAACTGTTGTGAACTGACTGCAGCTCCGGTTCCTCATGTCCCTGCACTGCTTGTGGGGAAGAGGTAGGGGAGTCAGGAAAGAAAGTGATCCTAGGAAGAAGGACAGTGGAAGGAGAAAATGTTAAGCTTTTTTGTCTCTTCAACCATCTAACTCTATTCTAATTGGAAATCAATGGAATTAATTTACTTCATGTCAGACCTGTTATGGCAATTGGCCAGTGGTTTCTCTGTCTTTATTTAAACCCATGAACCTTTTTTTTTAATTTTATTTTTTCCTATATTCATTAGAGGAGGAGGAATGAGAGCCAGACAAAGTTGATCCACCGTGACATTGGTGTGGTACAACTTGCCTTCTGCGTAATTGTACCTTCACTTTATGCCATAAACTGTATGCATAGCTTCTGTCAGTCATTATATAACAATGATGTAACATACCAAAGAAAAACAAAACAAAAAAAGCAAAACCACACAAACAAAAATAGCCTGAAGTACTCGAGGGGAGAGTTTGAACAGGTAGGGATGGCTTATCATGGGCTGAGTGAAACTTCTGTCTTTTTGGTGTTAAGGTTCAATACAACAAGCTACCTGCAATATTTGAGTAGAAAAGGTATTTCCACTCCGAAAAGTGTCTGAAATCTTCACTTCAGAAAATGTCTCACCTTGACTTCCCGTACCATTGTGTACACTGCAGCTCAAAATTCACTTTGGATGAAAGCTCACCTCCTTTATGCAGACAGCTGGGCCTGAGCACAAAATGAATAAACTAATAGCCATCTAATGTTTTGAAAACCGTCTTATCCTAACGTTCTTGAACCTAGTGTGAATTAACACAATGGAGACTTACACTACATAGTGCTGAAGTAGCATTTTCACTATGTGATGTGTGCAGATGTTGATTGACAGTTGAAGGATTATCTGCATCAAGAACAGCGTGACCAGCAGGGCAGGGGAGGTGATTCTGCCCCTTTGCTCTTGTCAGACCCCACCAAGAGTATTGTGTGCATATCTGGAGCCCTCAGCACGGGAAGGACATGGAAGTGTCAGAGCAGGTCCAGAGGAGGCCACAAGGATGATCAGAGGGCTGGAGCAGCTCTGCTATGAGTATAGACTGAGAGAGTTGGAGCTCTTCAGCCTGGAGAAGAGAAGACTTCGAGGAGACCTTAGAGTAGCCTTCCAGTATCTGAAGGGGGCTTACAGGAAGGCTGGGGAGGGACTATTGACAAGGTCTTGCAATGACAGGACAAGGGGCAATGGGTTTAAACTGGCAGAGGGAAGATTTAGACTGGATGTTAGGAGGAAGTTCTTTCCAGTGAGGGTGGTGAGGCACTGGAACAGGTTGCCCAGGGAGGTTGTGGCTGCTCCCTCCCTGGAGGTGTTCAAGGCCAGGTTGGACGAGGCCTTGAGTGAGCTGTACTAGTGGGAGGTGTCCCTGCCTATGGCAGGGGGTTGGAGCTAAACGATCCTTGAGGTCCCTTCCAACCTTACCATTCTATGATCATTTGTTAGCTCAGTAGCCTTCATCTTCAGAATAAGACACAACATCTCATTTTGTTCCATTTTGTTCCATTTGTATTCCATCTGAATGTCCAACTCATTTTTTTTAATAGCTGTGTCTGTTATTTTAATGATAGCTGAGTAGTGCTATTTTGACATGGCAAAACATTATATACTCGTGTCAACATGAAATGCCACAAATGCCAAATACTTCAGAGGCAGTGAAACAGTCATGTTCTTGAAATTACAATCAAATAATGAAAAAAATCACTGCTCTTTTCCAGGTCATCTAGCTGTAGATATAAAAGATTGTTCCACCACACCTCCCTATGGTTCTTCCCTCCCAGCCATTTTCAGTTCTTAAAGTCCGAGGTCTGAAATCACAATTTTCTCCCTTTATGATCTTACCTGAGTGTATTTTAAAATTTATAAATTGCCATGCAATATCTGTAATTATAAAATATGTAAAATAGGTATTATAAATCTAACCAAACATCTTTGGAATCATTGTGTATCATTGAAACAATAGCTATTTTCCTTAGGATTATCGACTAGCATTAATAACCTGATCTAAACTCCTCTAACATCAATGGGATTTCCATAATTCAAAAGAAAGGTGACAGTAGAAATGGTAAGCAGCAATTTTGCAGTCTCTCCAAATATATGACACTCCAATATATGACAGGACAAGGGGCAGTGGGTTTAAACTGGCAGAGGGGAGATTTAAACTGGATGTTAGGAGGAAGTTTTTTCTAGTAAGGATGGTGAGGCACTGGCACAGGTTGCCCAGGGAGGCTGTGGCTGCTCCCTCCCTGGAGGTGTTCAAGGCCAGGTTGGATGAGGTCTTGAGTGAGCTGTACTAGTGGGAGGTGTCCCTGCCTATGGCTGGGGGTTGGAACTGGATGATCTCTGAGGTCCCTTCCAACCTTACCATTCTATGATTCTATGATTAATTATACTTGTAGAAGACTGATTAACATCATCTTCAGGGTGTCTGTCCAGCTCTTTAAAACCTGTAAAAAAGATACGTTTTGTAAATCCTATATTCCTGAAAACAGGAATAGTTCATCTGCCCATCATAGCATTTACCCAAGTGAAAGGTGTCTGAATTGAAAGCTTACAGTTGTGAAGAGCATTCAGGTGGAAACTTCAACACAGTGGAAGTATTGTTCTTCTGTATTGATTTAGATACTACACTGAAAGTACAATCCTAAATTCTAGTTTTCTTTAAAATATATCATGTTCTTTGAAAACAAAACAACAGCTTTATACATAAATGTTTATTGCTTTGTTTTAGAATTCAGTTTTCTATTGTTGTTATCATTCATTGGAGTCCTCCTTTCAGCCAGAGAGAAAATAGAAGCTAATATTGATCACTTGCTTCAGTTTTAGTACACCTGATGTTATTTCAGATGTGATTGCTTATGCACCTGCATCCTTCTTCCATTACCCAGGCTCCCTAGTAGCAACAGTAAAGGAGTGGACTTCAGATAAGTACATTTTGCAAGAACACATGTTTTAGTGCTGTAGTGTTATGCTGTGAGGTTAATAGTGTTTCAGTTGCAGTTTTCCTGAATGATTGCAGTCCAATTATTTTTATTTTATAGGCATCCATTCAGTAGATGAGAGCAACTGCCATTTGTATTTGCTTTCTCTGTTCGACGAGGGTGTGGAATAGCTTCTTGACTTGTGGATGCTGCTGTGCATGGTACACTTATATCTCCTGGACCAACTCTCTTTCTGAGAGTTCCAGCAAAGATGTGGCATTACTCTGACCACTGTGTTTCATTAGAGCCTGTTTTATAACTCAGACCAAAGGAAGCAGTCTGTGGCAAAATTGAGGATACTTTTACTGCAAAGATATAATGAAAACTTCAGTAGTATCAACAGACTCTCAGTTCTGCTGTGTGCACTACCCAGGATAGTTTTATATACAGTTTTTACTACTAAGTTATTGTATTTGTTCTTTTTTATTATGTGTTGTGTCACGTAAGTATTCAAAGGAAGTCAGCGTGATTTCAGGTCTTATTAGAAGATTAAAATATTCTTTACTCAGCGGTCTAGTGTTTTACCATTAATTCTTTTTATGAATCTACGTGTTGATGGCTTTAGTGAAGCACTAAACAGTTCAATGTAACAAAATTTAAGTCATTTGTACCTTGTTTGTAATGCATCCTCCTATGCTTTGCTAAAGGTCATAGCCCACGTTGTTGGGAATTACTTTGTCATTCTTCTAGGTTGTACATTCACTGGTAGACTTTGCTGTGGTAATATTGTGATGGGACCCTCTTGTTGTCTGCTTAAACTGATTGGCAGTGACAACAGAATTGGAAGAGGAGGTTCTGCTGTTCTTCTTGAAAAAATGTACTGCTCTCCAAACAAAACCCAGTAATTTGGGACATAACGGTAGTGCTACTACCAGAACTTAGATTTTGGGTTTAGAATTCTGTGAATATTATTTTTGTTGTTTATTATTTCACAGGAACACAGGGTGTTAGGGGTTGGAAGTGACACAGAGATCATTGAGTCCAACCCCCCTGCCGGAGCAGGACCATACAGTCTAGCTCAGGTCACAGAGGGACACATCCAGACAGGGCTGGAAAGTCCCTAGAGAAGGAGACTCCACAGTCTCTCTGGGGAGCCTGTTCCAGTGTTCTGTGACTCTTACAGTAAAGAAGTTCCCCCTTGTGTTGAGGTGAAACCTCCTGTGCTGCAGCTTACATCCATTGCTCCTTCTTCTATCACAAGGAACAAGTAAGAAGAGCCTGTCACACCCCTCCTGACACCCAGCCCTCAGATATTTATAGACATTTATTAAATCCCCTCTCAGTCTCCTCTTCTCCAGACTTAAAAGCCCCAAATCCTTCAGCCTCTCCTCATAAGGCAGTGTTCCAGTCCCCTAATCATCCTTGTAGCCCTCTGCTGGACCCTCTCCAGCAGATCCCTGTCTCTTAAATTAGGGAGCCCAAAACTGAACACAGTGCTCAAAATGAGGTATCACAAGGACAGAGTAGAGGGGAAGGAGACCCTCCCTTGATCTACTGGCCACACCCTTCTTAATACACCCCAAGATCCCATTGTCCTTCTTGGCCACCAGGGCACATTTCTGTCCCATGGAGAACTTGTTAGCCACACGGCCTCC
>VWZE01004424.1:109615-126469 GCA_013396675.1 Eubucco bourcierii
GGGTTGGAACTAGATGATCCTTGAGGTCCCTTCCAACTTTACCATTCTATGATTCTATGATTGTATTGTTGATCATATGTAAAAGATATTAAAACTGAGAAGAGTTGATAAGACACCAAATACAACTTTACATGTTACTTGGGACATTCATAATAAGAAAACAGTGCACTATGCAGATGTGTTGACTGTAAAGGAGGATCAGTCTTGAATGCTTTGAGATACTCTTCAGTAAATGGTGATTTGCACTCCAGGAACAAGCTGTATTTATATATCCTCAACTATACACTTTATGGCATTCCCAAATGTGTACATGAGTACTCTATGTGATTCACAGAATTAAACCAATGCAAAGGAATTTGTTTTGGGTTTTTGGGGTTTTTTTTTGTTTATTGCTTCTCTGGCATTGAAGTTAGTTTAAAAGTTCCCTCTAATATCATAACTTTAATAGGATGGACAGTTGGAAATAAGACTTCTGTGCTAGATTTTTTTAAAGGAAAGCTTAGCTGTCATTACTGGTCTGTGTGCAATATGCTGTTGTGTATTACTGAATGGATGGACAGATACTACCTCATGAATGCACACTTATCTCTTTCCCCCCAAATCCCTAGAGACTCCATCTAAGAAACAGCCTTCAAGTGCGAGATATATCTAACATTCCCAAGTGAAAAGTAATTTGTTCTCTCCTTGCTTTTTGCAAGCATATGATAGGCTTTACCTTCTGCAGAGTAGAATTTTAAAAATTAAAAGGGAAAATACTAAATTACTTCACAGAATCACAGAAACATTCAGGTTGGAAAAGTCCCTCAGGATCACCAAGCCCAACCAATAACCTTACTCTACAAGGTTCACTCTAAACCATATCCCTAAGCTGTATATCCAAACAACTTTTAAACACATCCAGGGTTGGTGACTCAACCACCTCCTTGGGCAGCCCATTCCAATGCCTGGCCAGTCTTTCTGTGAAAAAAAATTTCATAACACCTAGTCTAAACCTACTCAGTCTCAGCTTGAGGCCATTCCTTTGTATTCTAACATTATTTACCTGTGAGACTAGACCAGCACCAACCTTTCTACAGTGTCCTTTCAGGTAGTTGTAGACAGCAGTGAGGTCTCCTCTCAGCCTTCTTTTCTTCAAACTAAAGAGCTCCAGCTCCTTCAGTCACTCTTCATAAAATCTATTCTCCAAGCCTTTCCCCAGCTCTGTTGCCCTCCTCTGCACTCACTTCAGTACCACAACATCCCTCTTGTACTGAGGTGCCCAAAACTGAACATGATACTTGAAGTGTGGCCTCACCAGAGCAGAGTACAAGAGAACAGTCATCTCCCTACTCTTGCTGGACACAGCATTTCTGATACAAGCCAGAATGCCATAGGTTTTTTTGCCACCTGGCCACACTGCTTGCTCATATTCAGCTGGTTGTCAGTTAGAATCCCCCCAGGTCCTTTTCCAACAGAAAACCCTCCAGCCACACTTCCCCAAGCCTGTAGCATTGCTTGGGGTTGTTGTGATCCAAGTGCAGGACCTGGCATTTGACCTTGTTGAATCTCACGTCATTAACATTGACCCATTGATCCAATTATCCAACTTCCCCTGTAGAGCTTCCCTACCCTCTTGAAGATCGACACGAAGCTACTTAATTCTCTTGACAATATGAATCATACATATAAGAATGAATGAATGTTGTCATTGAATCATTTGATCACTTTGATTTATTCCAGTGTTGTATGAATAGAAATGTATTGTTGCATACTTTGAAGTACAGTGTTTTGCTAATATAATTATTTTGGATGGGAAGGTACCCAGTTATAGCCTTACTAGTGCAGATAGGTGAAATTAATTATAAACTGAGAGTCTGCATTTGGTTCATTTTTTATGGTACTACCTGACATTATTCTGGTGAGTTCAGACTACATAGATATGTAATAAGGATAGTTTAATCTGTTTTGGAACTCTGCATACTGTTTGAATCACATCGCTTCACAGTATGCAAAGAAATATTTCATGTGGAGAAACTGAACAAGCCAAAACCACAACTTCCATTACAGATGTCTGCAGTAAAAGCAGAGCATTCCAAACACGTCTGCAATTCTTTCCTTGCATATACAGATGAAATGTGGCATATGAAATAATTGCAAACATGTAAAAACCATACCAGTCCTGGGAAGACTGGAATATATTAAATCTTATACCTGAACCCTGACGTCAGAATGGAGACTCATTTTGATACTGGTGGCTTCTTCACTGATCTAAGAGGAATTAATCTTCTATAAAGTAGACAATAAATACCCTTTTCTGCTGTGTAAAATCAGACTGTACTAAATGAACTTTCAAGCTCACCAAATACCATTTTTGATCCTATTCTCTTTCTTTACTCCTGACTTTATTACAGCTTCTTCATTCATTCACTACCATTGCCTCTGCACTGACACACATAGAGGTAGTACTTTGTTTTCTTCCAAAATAGCCTCCGTGCATGATGTTCTGAAAAATAATCTACATGGCTACATCATAATTTTCTAGTTCTAATACTTTGTAGGTACTAGTAACATCATAATTTTCTTGTTCTAATACTTTGTAGGTACTAGTAGTACCTTAGTCCCTTTTACAGTCCTGTCCTTTCTGAATCTTCTCACAGCATGCTATTTCAGATGTCTCTTCTCAGCAGTGGAGAACTCCTAAGCATTTTTCTTCTGTACTTCCTCTTGCAACACGAATTGTTTGATCTCTTTTTACTACTTCTGTGATCTTCTTTGGTAGGTTGTTCCCATATTATTCTTCAACTTCAGTTTTAAGAATTTTCATCTTCCCACAGTCTCCCTCTAATTGGGAACTGCTACCTGATCTTTGCTTGTAATTTCCTTTTCCTCCTCCTGATTAATTTTATTATTTATTAACGTTATTGTTTCTAATAGCCTCTTCTTGATCTATAGCAGGTGAACAATCTTTATTAGCCATTCTTGTTTGGTCAGCATCTAACTAACAAAGACTTTTAGGTTATAGATCAAATATATAATAATTTCTTACAGTAATTTGGAAATTGTTCATTGTTTTCTTAAACCATAGCTTTTAATCTTTTACTTTTCAGAGCTATAAACATGTAGGTCTTCATTCCACCTACACAGTGATGCTAGTGCGTATAATAGGACATGTTTTTAATGTAGAATTCCCTATTTTAATAATTTTAACATACTATTGTAAATAGCATTCCCCAGAGAAATTTATGGAAGTACAGAAGGGCAATATTTCTGTAAGCAATGTAATAAACAGTAGGATTTATTTAAGCAATATACATTTGTGGAGAGTACTACAGTGAGGGGATAAAGCTCCTAGTAAAATGTTGTGGGCCTGTAAAAAAATCTCCTCAGTTGTCTGTGATAAATTGTGGCACAAAGCTTTACTTCGAGACTTGCAGTTCATTTCAGTAGCACCTAAGATCCTATCTCAGTTGTCTCATCACATCACAAACCATCTTGATGTGAAATTCATTTCCTTTATCAGCTATCTCCAGAAATGCTTCTTTGTTGTCTTCTTTCTTCAGTTTACTTTGTCTGTAATGGAGACCATTTAAATTAATGGATATTATCTTCCCCTGTGGAAGCTTTTGATTTTCTGCATAGGAAGAAAGACAGTGGAAAGGAGATCAATGTTATTTTCAAAGTAAAGAACAGCTAATATAATTATTTTTTAACAGTTCATTCTGGGGTTTTTTTGGCTCATTCTTTTTTTTTTTTTTCTTTTTCATCCTCTGAAAATGTTGTATTCTTACACAGATATTAGCCATAATTCTGTAGTAGCCTGAATCTTGGCATTACTGCACACCTAAATCATGCAAGTTAGTGTTTTACAAAGAACAATTAAAATAGTTACTCTGGGACGGCCTTTTGGGTTGCAAAACCAAAGTGAACTATGGGAAAAGAAGGAAGTTTTAGTGATAAAATAAAACATTAATGTATATATTTAATAATTAAACTCTTTACTGGTTGTACTCAAATAAAAAAAAAAAGAAAAACAGATCCATTCCACAAAGCTTTACTGTTGTGTGAATAAAAACGGATTTTCATGGCTTGCCAAAGAAACAATCTGCTGTAGGCATTCATATAGGTTTTTTTCTATTGTGTTATTTTCTTTTCCTTTATTGATTTACTTGTGCTTGTTGCATAATGGAAGTATTTTATTGCTTGCAGTCTCAGGAAGACCAGTTCTTTTAAAGCTTTCATAGAATATGTACTTTATGTCAAATAATGGAGATATCTATGCCATTTTTGGTCTGTAATTAGCATGGGGTTTGACATTTAGCAGTTGAGTCTATCCATAAGTGAACTACTGTTATTCTATGTAGTAATGGTTTGGGAGTTACCCGACCCCTCCCACTTTGTAAAATCACCCAGATTAGACTCAGCCAGCTGGAAGTTAAGAGATGAAGTTTTATTTACAGCTTAGCACAATATACAAACAGATAGATACACACTAGACAGGAATAGTTACAGAAATAGACAAGTTAAAGGGAATACAGAAACACAACTCCCCTCCCAGAAATCAGAGACCCCAGGAGGGGCTCCCAACCACCCTTCCACCTTCTCCCCACCCCTGTACCTTACCCCAAGGTTTGCCTTACGGCAAGGTGAATTTGGAGGACCAGCCAGGGGCGTTACAAGAAAAGTGGTTAGTTAGGTTACTCAGCAGAGAGGAGAAGGCAAAGAAGCTAGACAGCCTAAGAGTGTCTGTGCCCAAGTGTCTTAACTTTGTTTTATATTCTTCTACACATCTCAGCAAGCCTACGAGTGAAGCAGACATCACCATTGTTTCCTTTTCACAGCCTATAGTATAATTTTCTCTATTAAAATATTCCAGTTAGCCTCAAACCAGCACATATGAATTCCTAAGAGTGCTTCACTACTTAAAAAAATTCTTCCACTTTTTTATAAGGTCATTTAAAGAACTTTCAATGTTACTGTGTCTCTGTAGCAGCCCTCCTGCTGAGTGGCAGGTGGTATTTCTGCTCTCTGTTATGCTGTTTAATTTTAACTGTCTCCTCCAGAAGTTAGCTGGTATTTTCCCCACCTATCTTCATCTACTTGTAAAAGCTATAGGACATGTACAGGCTTTCTTTTATTTCAGGTGACTGACTAGCAAGTGCAGGTAAGTTTTCTTAAATTACTTACAAACATTAGATCATAGTGTTCAGCATGTTACAAAGTGAACATATTTGTGCTTTATGCAGTATACTGAAAGAGCTGAAAGAAAATACCTATTCCTTGCCATCACTGAACCTATTTCTTAAAAACTTACTCAAGAACCAAGGTTTATAACTTAAATTATAGAACACCAAGTTGAAAGCACCCTCAAAGATTGTCTTATCCAAGAGGGCTGGAGCAGCTCTCCTGTGAGGACAGGCTGAGAGAGTTGGGGCTCTTCAACCTGGAGAAGGCTTCAAGGAGACCTTAGAGTAGCCTTCCAGTATCTGAAGAGGGCCTACAGGAAGGCTGGGGAGGGACTATTTACAAGGTCTTGTAATGGCAAGACAAGGGGCAATGGGTTTAAACTGACAGAGGGAAGATTTAGACTGGATGTTAGGAGGAAATTCTTGCCAGTGAGGGTGGTGAGGCACTGGAACAGGTTGCCCAGGGAGGTTGTGGCTGCTCCCTCCCTGGAGGTGTTCAAGACCAGGTTGGATGAGGCTTTGAGTGACCTGTCCTAATGGGAGGTGTCCCTGCCTATGGCAGGGAGTTGGAATTAGATGATCCTTGAGGTCCTTTCCAACCTTACCATTCTGTGATTCTATAATTCTATGATTTCTCCTGCAGTATGAAAAATGGTTTCATTGAGACCTATAGCCATGTTTTGTTTCAAAGTGTATGAAAGAGTTGTCATTATCAAATGTAAAATAAAAACATTTTTCAGTAAGTAAAACCATTCCATAATCTGCTCATTTCTGTGTGGCTTCAGAATGAGGGAAATATTGTATATGAAATTTTCTAGAGTTGATGCATATTCCAAGCAAATTTTAATTAGGACCTTAATAGACGTACTGGAATTTTCTAAACTTCTTTCCAGGGTGTTATAACTTGAAGTAGTGATAACTACAGATAGTCTGGAAGTCAATATTCATTTTGTTCATTAATATTATTTTTCTGAGAAGTGTCAGTTTACCTTCCTCTGTTGATT
The DNA here is from genome assembly GCA_013396675.1 of Eubucco bourcierii. Classification (NCBI taxonomy): domain Eukaryota; kingdom Metazoa; phylum Chordata; class Aves; order Piciformes; family Ramphastidae; genus Eubucco; species Eubucco bourcierii. The sequence continues at coordinate 115,782 of VWZE01004424.1, forward strand.
GATTTTTATCTTTTAATGAAGATAGCAGACAAAACAGACAAACAAAAAAAAGAAAAAAGACATTTTCTACAAGGACTTGAATTGACAATACAATCACTGATCTCAAAGTGTTGATTTCCTGGTGAAATCACTATTTTTTAATGTAGAATGAAAAAAATAAAACATTATACTGACTTGTATTGACCTTTGAAACAATTTCAAGAATTAGTGTAGTTAGGCAGGAAATCCTTGTGCTCATTAAAGGCCACATTTTTTTCTGATTTTTCTACTTTTTGTTCAGTATTGATCCATTTGAGATTGTAATTGTGCAATGAACTGTGGAAAGTCATGCATACAGATTTGTGTTCTCAACACATATGTTTTATTGAACTGTCTTGATAAACATTGAATTTTTTTTCTTCAGAGATTCATATTGCTGCATTTCCCTTCGGCTTTTCTTTGATATGTAGCCTCAGAAAGTTCTTACTATAAATTCATTTTTAAAAAGAGAAAAAGGAAATAAGATATTTTGAAATAAAACTACAGTTTTATTTCCCAAATTAAATGGTCCCTTTTGATCACAGAGAAAAAGGCAAAGCTTGCAAAATTGTGTTCAGAGCACATAGGCATATTTTGCAGCTCTATATAAAGCATTAGCTAAGAAGTAAGAGTAGTTCTCCTATGAGGACAGGCTGAGAGAGTTGGGGCTCTTCAGCCTGGAGAAGAGAAGGCTTCCAGGAGACCTTAGAGTAGCCTTTCAGTATCTGAAGGGGGCCTGCAGGAAGGCTGGGGAGGGATTATTTACAAGGTCTTGCAATGACAGGACAAGGGACAATGGGTTTAAACTGGCAGAGGGGAGATTTAGACTGGATGTTAGGAGGAAGATCTTTGCAGTGAGGATGGTGAAGCACTGGAACAGGTTGGCCAGGGAGGTTGTGGTCCACTCCCTGGAGGTGTTCAAGACCAGGTTGGATGAGGCCTTGAGTGACCTGTAATTTAAACTGTAATTGGACTATGAATAAGCAGAGGGTCTACTTTTGGGACATAAAGTCCTTATTTTTTTATTACATAACTGGATTGTCAAAATGCTTTCATTACAAAATTCTGAGATTTTCTTGACAGACACTTTGAGAGCATGTTAGTAAAGATAATAAGGTATGCCTCTGGTTCCAGTGTTCAGATCTGTTCTGATGTCTCCAAGGAAATGAGATCCTTACTTTTTTTATTGCATTATTTTCTTCAAAATTATTAACATTAAAAATACCAAGGCAGCTGTACCATCTAAATCCTTAATTGCACATAAGCTGAACATCAAAAACTGAGTGGTACAAATGTATTTGGAATTCTGATTTGTCTATCTAACTCTTTTCAGTTGTGCCCTGTGATAGGACAAGGAGTAATGGGTATCAACTACAGCACAGGAAGTTCCACTTAGACATGAGGAAAAACTTCTTTACTGTAAGGGTTATGGAGCTCTGGAACAGGCTCCCCAGAGAGGTTATGGAGTCTCCTTCTCTGGAGACATTCATGACCTGTCTGGATGTGGTCCTGTGTGACCTGAGTTAGATTCTGTGATCCTGTTCTGGCAGGGGGGTTGGAATTGATGGTCTATGAAGGTCTCTTCCAACCCATAACATCCTGTGATCACGTTGGTGAGCTGAATGATGCTATTGGAAGGTAAATGTATCTACAACTTTTTTTCTTGCAAGGCATTGTAACCCACGGCTTTCACCAGCTACCCTTCCTCTGTGCTCAGCAAATCAAACAAGAGTCAGGCAAAAAGACCAGTATGGCTATGCTTTATAAAACGCTCATTGTGCTTCTGTAATATATTGGTGAAGTTAAGCATGTGATGGGCTTCAGTGGACTGAAGGAGAGCTTGAGAGGTGGAGGAGGGATCAAATTAAAACTTGTGATTCTAAGTTTTCTTTTAGATGGAAAGAATATTTCTCCACTGTTCAGTATCAAATTATCAGGTGTTTCTTAGGAGAGAGCTAGGGCTATAGCAGAAAATTGCTGTGGCAAATGTTAAGGTATAATGGTATTCCATTTGTGCTAAAATGACCTGTTGGCTGCTCCTGTGAGATACCATCTTTCACTAGCCCTGTTTCTTTGTCCCACATCTACACAAAGTACAGATCCTATCCCCTCAGTCCTCAGATTTTATCCCCTACCTTTTAAAATAAGCAGAGGAGGGAAAAAAGTCTCAGTATTCCTGTTTTTTTCCTTCATCTGAAATAGCTAAAATCTCTTCACGCATTCTAAAACCTACCTTGATTTTGTAGAGCTTTGAATAAAAGTGCAAAGGGGAACTCAACCTGTTAGGCAAGTAGGCAACTGGTAGTAACTTCTTCTGGAAGCAGGAAAATCTATACATAAAAAGGTTCAGAATTTGCCCAGCACTCTGGATAAAAAACTCTAGTAGGTGGCTGATTATACCTATTGGATGGGTGAATTTTTGTGATACATAAAAATAATCATTGTGCCTCAGGAACATTAATGATTACAGAAGATTCCAACGTGAGAAATAATGATGAAATAAAGGTGAAATCACAAATGGGTGTGGACAGGACTTCACCTCTAAATACAACAAGCTTGAGTGGAAGACATGAAGGTCACAGCTTTTCCATCTCAAATTTGAAATATTGCCAAAGTGGGATACAAATGCATGTTATTACACTATTCATATGAGCTACAGAGGAGGAAAGAGGAGGGGAAATGCATCTTCTATTGTTTGAAGTAACTTGATACGGTTTTCAGGAAGTCAATTATTCTAAGTTTAGAGAGAGAATGAATATGACTGAATAGATTCCCAGAACATCTTAAGGAATATAATCTTATCTTTAATTCATATTTGTTTATCTTGTCACGTCAACCTCAGCACAGTAATTTAGTCGGTTTAGCCATTAACTCCTGAATAACTATGAAGCCTATGAGTGAAGCAGACATCACCATTGTTTTCCTTTCACAGCCTATAGTGTCATTTTCTCTATTAAAATATTCCAATTAGCCTCAAACCAGCACAAATAGTATCTCCAACTTGATTTTATTACAGCATTCAACTCCGAATTCATCAAAGTATCCATATAGGTACTGGATGAATATATTGATGAGACCGTGTGCATTTGCTCTATTTGGACACCACAAGACACTAGAATCATAGAATTATGGAATGTTGGGGATTGGAAGTGACCTGGAGGTCATCTGTTCCAATCTCCCTATCAAAACAGGATCATCTAGGACAAGTCATGCAGGAACACATCCAGGAGGGTTTTGAATGTCTCCAGAGAAGAAGACTCCACAACCTTTCCGTGTAGCCTGTTCCAGTGCTTCGTCAGCCTCACAGTAAAGAAGTTTCTTCTTATGTTAAGGTAGAACATCCTGTGTTCCAGCTTATACCTGTTGTTCCTTGCCTCATTGCTGCATGCCACCAAAAGGAGACTGTCACTTTCATCTTGACGTCTATCTCTCAGGTATTTATAGACATTGGTAATATTCTTCCTTAGTCTTCTCAAGACTAAGCAGCCCCATTTCTCTCAGTCTTTCTTCATAGATGTTTGAGTCCCTTAATCGTCCTCATAGCTCTCTGTTGGACTCTCTCCAGTATATCCTCATCTCTCTTGAATTGGGCTGCTCAAAAGTGGACATGGTGTTTCAGATATGGTCTCACCCAGACAGAGTAGAGAGAGAAGAGAACCAGCCTAGACCTGCTGGACACACTTTTCATGATTCACCCCAGGATACCATTAGTCCTCTTGGTCACAAGGGCACATTGCTGCTTCATGGAGAACTTCCTGCCTGCTAGTACTCCAAGCTCTATGGAGCTGCTTTCCAGCAGGACAACCCCTAATTTATAGTGGTCCCTGGTGTTATTTCCTCCTCAAATGAATGACTTTACACTTGTCCTTATTGAACTTCAGGAGGTTCCCCTTTTGTTGGATGGCAACGCAGTTGTCCCAGGTTGGGAACTATAGGGTTAAAAATCCTCTAGGGACTAGAATATTATTATTCAATCCCATAATTCTGCCGTCTCTTCATAAACTCAGGGCAAGGGCAGCTCCTTCTCCTTTTCTCACCTTCCAGCCTTGTGTCTGGCTGGAGCTGCTTTATCAGGACAAACATATAAGGAGCAAGCCTGTTTTGGGGCCTCCAGAGGCTGTGTTTAGGCCTATGGATGGCAGAGGCATGGGGAACAGGATTGAACCACTGGAGAGTATAGATTTAGTTTTGGGTTGGAGCAAAATTCAAGGGGGTCGCTATGGATTTTGTATCTGCCTTGTAATTTCTGTCTGTAGTTCTCTCTCCAAATACAGTTCTCTTTTTCTCCAATTAATTTGAGAGCTTCACTCTGTCAGCTCTTCAAACCCACCACAGCAGTCTTCCACTGTATCAGCCTCCCCTCCCCCCAGTTCTGCATCATCAACAGCCTTGCTGAGAGCACACTGTTACCTCATCAAAGTTGTTGATGGAGATACTGAACAAAACTGGACCCAGTACAGGTCCCTGGGGAGTACCACTTGCCACAGGCCTGTAGGTTAGAGAGTGGTTGTAAAACCATAGATAAGAAAACTCCTCCAAGGGAATAGAGAGTACTAGAGGGAAGGTACAGGATATCATAATCTGTTATCCCATTCCTTAACCTGTATTTTCCCGATATAAGAGGACACCCTTCTGGGCATTGCTCTCTTTCTCTTGTCCCTCGCTTCTTGCTCTGTGCTCTTAACTTTTTGTGGGAGGGAGAATCTTTTCTGCAGAGCATAGCCTCTCTTGAGTCTGGTTCAGAGGGAGTAGGCCTATGCTGGGTTGTGTATATCCTTAGTACATTTTGTGTTTTTCCCTGGTTTTGTAAATAATACTTCTGTTTAATTTCCAGTTCTTTGTGAATGTTATTTTACCCCTTTTTGGGGTAAATTCTCCTTTCTGTCAGGAGTACGCTGCTCAGACCAGCACAGGCCACTAGGTTCAAGTATGCAGACATGTTCACTCTATCTTTTGTTAAAGCTTCAGCAGAGATATGAAGAGCAGCTTTTGGTGTTCAAGTTCTCAACCAGCAAAAAAGCAAACCTGTAAAGATTTGCATATTTGCTTTGCTCTACTCAAATCGAGACTCTGTGATTTAGCTATTTCTGTTCCCAGTGTGAAGTAAGGGTGTGTACATTAACAGTTCTGTGCAATGAAAGCAAATCTGTGAAGCTAAATAGAACTGAGTATCCTATATCCACATCATACATATTTGGGAAGTCTTCAGACTAACTCTTGTCCGATCTCTGAGACTAAATGTCTGTTAGCCGTTAGAATAAATTGAATGTACCGCTAAAGTACATCTCCTGGTTCAGTTTCATCTGAAGGAATTCAGTTAGTATGCTCCAGTTCCATGAGACAGAGTATGACAACTGGGAGAGATCAAGTGATTCATTTCAAAAGCATAGTTCTCACAAATGAATTATGAAATGGAACAACCTAAAGTGAAGGTGAAGCCTCAGTGATTAATTTAACTGAGGAGCTGCTTTCAGATGCAGAATTACATGACAGTACCCATGTCTGTTACTGTTATTCCTGTATTTTAATATCAGGCCAATGAAGTCTATAGGAAGCAGTGTCTCTAGAAGGACAAACAAGTGGGATCAAGACTGGACCTTTATTAATTTGCTGATCTTTTCTTTATTGATTTTGTATGTGAAGCGTTGGGCAGTGATAGCAAAAAAAGCTCATCATTAAATATGTAAAATCACTTCTGTCTGTGCAGTACTTAAGCATTTTATTTTTTACAGTGTTACTCATAATTTATCCCACTTAGTGTCATGCTAGGAAATGTGTTTTTATTTTTCTAACGTTATTTATTAACAGCATAGAAATATCTGTCTTTAAAAAAAAATCTGTCTATTGAAAGGCATCAAAGATCTTACAATTAAATAACCTCATTGGAATTCCAGTGATGGATCCAAAGAAAGATGAGGAATTTGAAAGACAGATATTTCTGTACATATATATATATATATATATATATATATAAAAGATATATATATTTTTTTTGTATAATTTTTTTTTTTGGGGGGGAGTTTTGTGAAATNGATAGATATATCTTCTTAGTATAATTTTTTTTTTTGGGGGGGAGGTTTGTGCAAAATATTTTAAATATGCACTTCAACATCAATTTGTATCTTACATGAATATAATTGTACAGTCCATAAATGTGAGTTGTTCAGAAATCTAAGTAATATCCAAGTTCAAGGTCTGTATGTTTGAACATGCATAAATATGCATACTGTGTAGTTATTATTTATGTTTATATATAGATAATTAAGTTACCTATATAGAGGACAGGAGAAAAAAAAATTCAAAGGGAGTATAAAGACTTTTCCTTAAAAATATGCTAGGTTAATAACTTATAGAAAAAAAATGATTAATCTCCCAGTTGTAGACTGTGAGGATTGTAGAGGTTTTAAAAATCTATCTGAAATATTTCTATTTGTCAGAAAATTGTGTTGCTGTCAACTCACTTTTGTATTCCTGTATGTACAGGTACATCTGTTCTACAGGTGACAGCCACAGATGCTGATGACCCTACATATGGAAACAGTGCCAGAGTAGTGTACAGTATTCTTCAAGGACAGCCATATTTCTCTGTGGACCCTAAAACAGGTGGGTATTTTATATTTCTCTCAGTGTGAATTGGCAAATATTTGGCAGTTACCTAAGTCTACCAGATGAAATCAAATATACAAGTGGATGGGGCTGCTTTTTTTTTTTTTTTATTTCTTTTACACTATACTTCTTGTTTGTCGTGGGTTTAAAGAACCGACAGAGTGAAGCTCTCAAACGAATTGGAGAAAAAACAGAATTGTATTTGGAGAGAGTGCTACAGACAGAGATTACAAAGCAGATACATAAGCCATTAGTGAACCCCCTGAATTTTCCCCCTACCCAAAGCTAAATCTACAATCCCCAGTGCTCCAGTCCTCCCCCCGCCATGCCACTGCCATCCTCTGGAGGCCTAAGCATAGCCTCTGGAGGCCTCAAACAAGGCCTATCCGTACATGTTTATCCTGGTAAGGGAGCTCCTGCCTGGCGCAAGGCTGGAGGGGGAGGAAAAGAGCACAAGCTGGCCTTGCCGTGAGCCTATGAAGAGATAGCAGCATTATGGGATTGAATAACAATCTTCCAGTCCCCAGAGGACTCTTTTTAACCTTATAGTTCCCAACCTGGGACACTATGAAATCTAAAAATTGGTGCCTTTTGCTGAGTACTAAACTAAGTCTATTGCATCATGCTGTGATGTGAGCCATTCAGCCAAACTGGAGTTGCACTTTTCCATCTTTCCAAGCCTCTGTTTAGGAAGTGTATCAAGCAAGCTTAATACTTTGTGTTTTAAAATGTGTTGGTTTTCCTGAAGAACAACTATAATAAATTAATATAATTATTGTATTTATAGAATTGCAGTACTGGCATTTTCACTGAAAATGTATTCAAGAAGTTGAATACAGAATAAACAGAATAACTGAAGTAGTTGAAATAGTTGAAATATTTAAGCTTGAACTTTATGCACTACCTTCTCCTTGTTTTCCACAAGGTGTAAGTTATGTATAATGAATCCAAACTGATTTCCTTAAAGAGAGGAGAAATGTACCTTGAGGGTGGGTGCTGTTAAGAGTTTTGGATTTTCTGAAAAGTATTGTCTTAATGTGATAGTATATTTTCAGTATGCATTTATTTTCACTACATCCTTAATAATGAGGAAATACAGCTTTTTTTTGGTCTGAATTTTGTAACTGTTCCTATCTATATAGAAGGTTTACTATTGAGGAGAAAGAATGAAATAGAGTGATTCCTGCACTTAACTGTGGGAAAGAATAAGTTTTTAAAATGTGTTGAAGTGATGTATAATGTAAACAGTTTTCATTGTGATGTTTTTACATGTAAGTGTTTCTGCTTGTGTACACTAATCTCTGTGGAACTTGCAGGTACACATCTGCTTCATTTCAAGAGAAGTGTTATCTGCTCCATCTCAACTAGTTTGAGATTAGGCATACTTTGAATAGGGGCTGGACTAGATGACTCCAGATCTTTCTCAAATTATTTCATACATTTGTAAGCTCATGTTGGAAAGGTTTAAGAGTTAAAACCATGATGTGAACATGCTGGAGGACTATATAAAGCGCTGGGAGACAAATCTGGTGAAGACCCGTTCATACCTATTGTGTTTTGGGAGCAGTTGTTAACACATGATTTACCCAGCCATGTGTGAGTCTGGCAGAGTACTGCCTGGCACAGGGTAAAACCACTCCAGGGTAGCTAAAACCTCTCCAGTGTACATGCTAACAATAAGAGATGTAAAAAAAACCCCAGCAGTACTCAACCTTGTTTTACTTAAAAATACTGGCCTGGTCTACATTTCTTCTTCTGTTTTGGCACTCTGAGGCAATGGCCTTATATTATTTTTGTAAGGTGGGGAACTTGTAGTCTGGAGCTGCTGTCCAGTCAGTGAAGAATTGTAATAGATTGTTTCAGTATCAGGTCTGTATCACGAAACAAAGCATTGTTGCATCACTGACCTATGTTATGAAGAAAGCAGACGCTGAGTGTATGTTCGCTCACCAAGCCTTATGCATTGACAGAGATTTAATTTTATGAACTTCAACTGTTTTTAATATGTGCATAGAATATTAAAATGATTCTGATATCTTAGTCTATTAAAATGACAAAAGAATAAATACCTTATGAGGTAGGTAGATAATGGGGGGGAAAAATGGAGAAGTACTTTTGATTTGATAAATAGTGTTTTTGTAAGCACAGAATTTATTTTTGCCTTATATGATGGGAAGTGGAACACTATTCTTGAAGATAGTATTTCATTATGAAATTTCACTTCGAATTTCTGTGGTTTAAGACTAATTTTCTAAAAACATCACTCCTCTGAATTTTCAAGCATTTTTGTGACCTATTTTTCTTAAGGTTTCGGTCGTTTAATTCCATCCTAATTATGTTTTATCTGGAGATTTTTTGAATTTACACTGACATGCATAAACTTCATTTTCAAGGAAGAAGAACCAAAACAGGATAAAAAGATCCCAAAATTCATGATGGAATGTAATCTTTGTGAAGCCTAAGCTAATGACTACAAGGGTGTGGGGTTCCTTGTGGGGTGCAGGGAAGAGCTTTATGTTACTGCACTAGGCTTATTCATGGTCATTTAAAGAAAGTACAGCAGGCAGGGAAAATGAGGAATTGAGATGGATTAGGGAGGAAAAAGCAAGGGAAAATAGAGGGATAAGGAGATAACCAGGGTTAGTCATGTGTAAAGAGACTTTTGCCCGGCAACATTGTCAGATCATGCCCTGTGCTTAATCAGCACAGTCTGTCCCATAGCTTATTACACTAAATTTCCCTTTTCCTAAGTTAAAAGGCATATATGGGGGTGTGTGGAGATTTTAACTGCAGCTGAATCACTACTCAGAAGGGCCTGTGTCTGTGATGGCATCAAACTGGAGAGTGTTGAGTTTGTGTGTATTGCATGGGTACATATGTCATTACTGAGGTTTAGGCTGGTGTAGCTAGCAAGTCTGAAGGGCTTGGGTGCTCAATTTCCATGTGGCCAGAATCCGGACCAGGTGCTAGAGAGACCAAGGGCTTAGAAGTCAGCTTTGGAGAGGTCAAGAAGCTCAGATCAGTTTGGAGTGACTCATGAGCTATAGATTGACTGAGAAGCCTGTGTGTCTCTGTGCATGAGGCAAGGGGAGACCAGGAATCCAGGAGTCAATGTATAGGGATGTCATTGGGCACTGGGGGTCCAGGAATCCAAGGCCAGTTACTGGATATGCTCAGTCTGTAAGACATACAGACCCCAGGATCCACAATATTCTGGGGGCAGGTGGGGAATGTGTATGTCCAGGATTAAAAGAGATCTGTACTTGCACCAAATTTAGTAGTTTGGTCTGTGTTCTGTTTGTTTTTTGTTTGGTTTTGTTGTGAATTTTTATTTCCCCCCCTGGGAACAAAGAATTGTAATATTTATGTGTAGAAATGTGCTGCAGCAAGATTGTTATGACTCCAAATGTCTGAAGTACTGTGCATATATAACATAAAGTGTGAGATTTTCAAACTCAAACTTTTAATTTGAATGGTTTTCTTGAAAGTGATTTGTATTTACATTTATTAATTACTTCTAGCAATTAGATATGAGATGTAATAGTAATGTGATTAACTATGTCATTGATAATTAGTTGAGGCAGTCTGTGGTGATTCCTGTTTCCTTTCTTGATCTATTTTTGTGGAAGAGATAGTTCTTTTATGGATTCCCCAAATGAAGCCAAGAAAGAACCAAGTAATTGATTGGGAAAGGCACTTGAATTTTATTTCACTTATATATGCAGGGGGGAAAGTTAGAAATATAGAAATAGAGGGGGAAAGCAAGAACAGCAAAAGCAGTGATAGTTACCACCGTGGATCCAAATGATGTCTTGCAGTCCTGAAGATCTTGATTGCTGGGGAAGGTTCAGACTTCCCTGTTACCTTCAAGGTTTATAACTGTTCTAGTCTCATTAGTGGTTACAGTTCCTTATTCAATTACCATGGTTATAGCACGTTTGACTCCTGTCAGCATCGGTCCCACAGTTAGTTATGTGTGCCTGTAATGGCAGGTACTATACTGTGAGATAGGATTTTCCAAAATTAATAGAATCGTAGAATGGTAAAGTTGGAAGGGACCTCAA
>VWZE01004424.1:126585-141784 GCA_013396675.1 Eubucco bourcierii
CCCCAACTCTCTCAGCCTGTCCTCATGGGAGAGCTGCTGCAGTCCTCTGATCATCCTCGTGGCCCTCCTCTGGACCCACTCCAACACTTCCATGTCCTTCCTGTGCTGAGGGCTCCAGAACTGCACACAGTACTCCAGGTGAGGTCTGACAAGAGCAAAGTGGCAGAATCCCCTCCCTTGCCCTGTTGGCCATGCTGCTCTTGATGCAACCCAGGACTTGGTTGCTGTCTGAACTGCATGCACACACTGCAGGCTCATGTTGAGCTTTTCATCAACCCAGACCCCCAGGTCCTTTTCAGGAGTCTCACTACCGGCCACAATTTTTGTAATAAGTTCTTTGCTATGGTGGTGAAAACATTACACATATGAGAACAAAGAATCCAGAACACTTAAGAAATAACTAGCAATAATATAGCAAACATTAAGCCCTTAGAACTGGAAGAGAAGTTCTTGCAGTCAGTTGTACTACTTGCCCACTAGGAGGACTCAAGAAACTCCTTTCTGCTTAAGACAGAAGGCATTCAGATTTTACAGAGAGAGAGCAGAAAATATGCCTGCACAAGCCAGAACATTTTTAGGCCTAATCTGGCCTATTTTAGCCTTCCACGACAGCTCCAGCCCTGGTCCCACGGTTAATTGTGCACTCTTTTGCCTCTAAACTTCTACTTCAATCATCTATGAGGGTCCTCTTCATGAAAAGACCCATAAAACTGTCATAGTGAGCCCCAGCTTGTATTACAACACTCTCAAACACAGAACCTGAGGCCTTGTCTGGTTATCAGCTGTTGCTTGTAGATAAGCAATTTTCTTCCTGGTGCAACGGGTTAAAAACATTTCAGGACAAACGATGTTGAAACAAACATCGTTTTTTCCCCAGCTGCTGCCAAAATATTATGCTGAATTTTTAAAAGGTAGTAATAATGCTAATGAAAGAGAGAGAAGTCATTGTAGACAATCCTAGGTGTATTTGCAAAGATTATGTATGTAAGACTGATTTTTTTAAATAAAAAATATACAGAGAACCCCAGAAAAAAAATGAGTTGCTTCTCTATTTAGAGTAACATGAATCTCATTGTAAAAGTAAAGTAAGAAGTTATTAGTGAAGAATAAAGCAAATAATTTCAACATGGTTTGGAGTCCATACTTCCACCCCATAAAACTTTGAACATCTTTTAAAATGTCCAAGTATACATGAAAATTTCTAGGAGTTTGAGTTACAGATTTCATACTCCATCCTTCCCAAACCATGAGGTTTTTTGATCTGTGAACTTGATGTCAGATCTATCCCTGCTTGTTTTTCCCTTGTGTCAAGCGTGGCTCATCCAAGAGCAACAGTCATCATTTGACTGGTAACCCAATCCCAGAAGTTCATTTCTTTCTCCTAAGGAAATCTCAGAGACAGAATTTTGTAGCAGCTCTAACAGCCTGTTTTCAGTTGCCACACGCTTCAGAAATAAAAGTGAAACCCATAGTCTAATTCTGTTGCTAGCATAATAAAATCATATCTGACAGACATTAGCATCATTTCACTCTTCTCAGGTGCTAAACTCTTCCCACTCTTCACAGTCGTAACTGTGATGAAATAAGAGATAACACCCTCATTCATGTGGTCTTGATTTGAAATGTAGGTGGTGGAATGGGAGCAAAATGCATTTATGATTGAATCAAATGCCTGGAGAGTCTGTGGAGTGTCCTTCTCTGGAGACTTCCAAAACTTGCATGTATATATTGCTGAGCAAACACCCTAGGTAATCCTACCTTGGCAGGGAGGCTGGACTCGATGATCTCTTCCAGCCTTTAAAGATCTGTGATTCAGTGATTCTGTGATTCTGTGAATGACTGAAACAAAAGAGTATTTCTTTAGTATTTGTATTTGTAATGATCTGCTGTTACAATAGTATTGATAATGTATCGACTTCTTTTTGTTTTGGGTTCGTTTTTGTTTTTTGGTTTTTTTTTTTCACTTGAAGATACTGAATTGGGGCTCTTCAGTCTGGAGAAGAGAAGGTTCCAAGGAGACCTTATAGTAGCCTTCCAATATCTGAAGGGGGCCTACAGGAAGGTTGGGGAGGGACTATTTACAAGGTCTTGTAATGACAGGACAAGGAGCAATGGATTTGGACTGGCAGAGAGGAGATTTAGACTGGATGTTAGGAGGAATTTCTTTCCAGTGAGGGTGGTGAGGCACTGGCACAGGTTGCCCAGGGAGGTTGTGGCTGCTCCCTCCCTGGAGGTGTTCAAGACCAGGCTGGACGAGGCCTTGAGTGATGTGTACTAGTGGGAGGTGACCCTGCCTATGGCAGGGTGTTGGAACTAGATGATTCTTGAGGTCCCTTCCAACCTTACTATTCTATTCTATGAATATGTAAAGTAATACTAAGTAATAAAGAAGTATGCATGCCTATTTATAAAATAATATCACTGCAAATTAGCACAGACTAATTACACAGTGTGAGAAAAGTGTCAACCTCCTCCTACTTTCTGTCACAGTAATATGAACAATGGCTACAAGCATCCCTGTAAGAAATTATCTATTTGCTAATTACCTAGTTTGGTTCTTGACTGAGGGCACTGTTCAAGTAATAAACATAGACAATAGCTGAATAGATGTTTCCAAATATAGAGTTGTGCCTCATAGACACAAAATGAGCACATTTTGTTGAAGATTTTTGTCCTCTTCTGTAACTCTTATTATCCTTTTCTAGAAGTTGTTGGCCATGGTTCATATGGGCATAGCAGATTTTGTGCCACAATAATACATAGCTGAGTTGCATGTGCATTCCTCTGCAAAACAGGAGAAAAGGGATCATTAGCAATTTATTCACAGAAAAGTTACTGCTGAGTAAGTACAAATACTTCTAAAATGAATTGTTGATTAATGGAATCTATTAACAGTTTTTAATACTGAGGTAATAATTATGGATTTAATGGCTTAAGTTCTATCTAATTTCCTTGCTTCAGAGAAAATAACTTCAGTTGTCATAGAAGAATTACAGTGCAACAAAGGAAGAGTACCCATTGTGTGCTTCAGTTTGTTGGGGTATCCCACATAAGATTCTGCAGTGCAAATTGGAGTAACAGTAAGGCATTTCATGACCCTATGACTGTCATACATGGGAAATCATACTAGTTAGTAAAATAATTGCAGAAATCAAGTTCTGAAATTTGATCTTAAGGATCTAGTCAGATATTCCAGTATCTGAAAGGGGCCTACAGGAAGGCTGGGGTGGACAATTTTCAAGGTCTTGCAATGACAGGACAAGGGGCAATGGGTTTAAACTGGCAGAGGGGAGATTTAGACTGGATGTCAGGAGGAAGTTCTTTGCAGTGAGGGTGGTGAGACACTGGCACAGGTTGGCCAGGGAGGTTGTGGCTGCTCCCTCCCTGGAGGGGTTCAAGACCAGATTGGATGAGACCTTGAGTGAGCTGTACTAGTGGGAGGTGTCCCTGCCTATGGCAGGGGGTTGGAACTGGATGATCCTTGAGGTCCCTTCCAACCTTACCATTCTACGATTCTATATACGAAGGAGCTTAAGACATCCACATCCAGATAGTGCCTCCATGCTTCTTAGAGCTGTAATAAGGGATATATGGAATACTTACTCTGAATAAGCTTTGCAAGTGCTAACATTATGGGAAATCTCACTGTAAAGAGATTATTTTTAAGATATGCTAAAGCCCAAGTTTGTAACTGCAGGCTGAAGCCCATCAGCCTGAAGTGTTACACATCTTACCATATTGATATAGCAATAAAAGCAGGATACAAGAGGAAAACTAAAATTGTTTTTGTCTCTAGAGTGCATTTTAATTTCAGTTCTACAGAATGGTTTTATAAATATTTGGATAGATGACTTACAAGAAAACTCAGGTTAATCTATTAATAGAAATAGTTCATAAATCTGTGATTGTTTCAGCTTAATTACTGATGTTTTGTGTTCATAGTAGTAAAATACTTTTCCATCAGTGTGGTGGAAAAATGAAAAATCCATCAAGTACTCTTTCACTACGAGATTTTCAATTTGCTGATCATCTACTGGAGCACAGACTTGTATTAGCAAAGGTAATAGGACCAGTAAGCCATACTGCCTTGCTCAGCTTGTCTATCCATGATATATGTATTTGTCAGTAATAACACAAAGGCAAGAAGAACCTGGTGTTTAAATATTTGAATTGTCGCTCCTTTACATCAAAGGAGGTCATTTGTGCTCAGATTATTTGCTTGTTGTTTTAAGAGGACATCCATATGTGTAAAGAATACATTCCTGGCCAGGAATGTGTCAAGTAGTCAGTCCTTGAAGAGACTGATCCTCAATTTCCTTGAAGAAGAGTGTTTTATAAAGATAAAGTCTCTCTCTATGTCAGTTCATACCTTATCCTAGCTTAGGAAAAAAAAAATAACACCCAGAAAATAAAACAAAAAACACAACTGAGGGGCATTAGTTCTCTGTAAACACGGATCAGCACGGTACAGTGCTTGTTTTTCCAAGAAACATGCTGACAGGGATGTGACTAGCATGCTATTTGTACTAAGAATAGAGTTACTGACAGATTCTAAATGTGGGTGGCATCGAATTCATAGTTAAGCAATAGGATTTTCATGTCCTTCTCTTCTGCATACACGTGGATCTTCACAGAATCACAGAATCTTAGGGGTTGGAAGGGACCTTCAGAGATTATCGAGTCCAGCCCCACTGCCAGAGCAGGATCACCTATACCAGATCACAAAGGAACACATACAGGTGGATCTTTATTATCTCCAGAGATGGAAACTCCACAAGCCCCCTGGGCTGGCAATCTTCTTCCTTCTCAACTTTTGGCACCTAGGCACAGCCTGCTCTTGGACCTTTAAGATTACCTTCTTGAAATATGTCCAACCTTTCTGGACTCCCTTATCCTTGAGAACTGCCTCCCAAGATACTTTGTCAATTAGGCTCCTGAACAGATTAAAATCTGCCCTCTTGAAGTCTGAAGTAGCAGTTTTACTAACCCCTCTCTTCACTTCCCCAAGAATTGAAAACTCTCATTTTATTATCACTATGCCCAAAACAACCTCCAGCTGTCACTTCCCCCACAAGTCCTGCTCCTTTCACAAACCATAAGTCCAGGAGGGCACCTTCTCTAGTTGGTTCTTTCACCAGCTGCATTAGGAAGTTATTCTTTGCACACTCCAGGAACCTGTTCTCTCTCTACTGTATTGTAGCCTGTTTATGTCATGCAATAGTGATCAGAATCTGTTCTGATCTAATTGAGGAGCTCCTGCTGACTGCAGAGGGGATTGAAACTAAATGACCTTTGGAGATCCTTTCCAACCCAGACCATTCTCTGATTCTGTGATTTCCAGTGCACATCTGGGAAGTCCCCTAATAGGACAAGGGGGAGTGACTGTAAAATCTCTCCCAGTTGCTTATAGAATATTTCATCCACCTCTTCATTCTGGTTGAGTGGTCAATAGCAGACTCCCACCACAGTATCAGCTGTGTTGGCCTTCCCCCTGATCCTTACCCACAGGGACTCCATCTCATCATCACTCTAATTAATTTGTAGTCATTCATATGTATTCCTAATATAGAGAGCCATCCCATCTTCTCTTCTGCTCCTACCCCTTCTGAAAACTTGGTAGCCATTGACTGCAGCATTCCAACCATGTAAGGCATCCCACCATGTTTCTGTGATGGTGACTGTGTCATAGTTTTCCTGTTACACAGTGGCTGCCAACTCCTGTTTGTTGCCCGTGCTGCTCGCATTTGTGTAGACACACTTCAGCTGGGTTAATTGTCCTGCCACATTTTTTTGGGGACAAGCCCTAAATCTCACCTGACTGCATTCAGGCCTTTCTGTAGTTAGCAATCTATCACTACCCTTCATGTCTTCACTACCAAATGGATCACCATCCTCCAGTGGGACAACAGACTTCAAGTCCTTGCTAGCACTTTTACCCACAATCACTGGCATGCTGCTCCCATACATCTCTCTAGTAATAGTGGTTTCATCTCCAACTCCCTTCAAATCTAGTTTTTAAAGCCCTTTTATTGAACTCAACTAATAGTTGTCCCAAGATACTTCTTCCTCTTCCACTTAGGCTTTCCTTACTGTTGCCAGCATGCCTGGTGTCCTGTACATTAACCCCTTGTCAAAGAAGCTAGAATTGTTTGGGTGGCTCCAGCTATGGAACCATGTACTAACAGACTGAATTTGTCTGTGTATTCCACTATTGCTGTCTGCAGCTGGGAGAAGAGGTGAAGAGACAATCTGTGTCTCTGAATTCCTCACCATCCATCCCAGGGTGTGAAAGTCTCTTTTGATTGTTTTTAGACTACCAATCACAACCTGCTGCCCACCCACGTGGAAGATAAGTAAGGGATAGTAATCTGAGGACCATACTACAGAAACAGCTAAGAAACAAAACCTTCAGACAAAATTGAAAGGTATATAGAAGTGCTCTCTTATTCAGGAGGAAGTTGTGTCTAATCATCTAACACAAAACTACAGTGAGAGACTGGTAATACACCCGGGAAATAATGTTCCTGAATTTTAGGCAGGGTTTTTTTTGTTGGCTTTTTTTTTTCCAGTCCTCTTCCACTTACTCTCAAAACCACTATTTTTCCAATCTAACACAGGAGAGAGAGAAGGACTTATTATTAGAATCTGGTCTAGACTGTGAAACTTGGATACCCTGTTGGGCAAATTTTGGCAAAATGCTGCGAAAAAGGAATCGGACATCTGCTTGATGCTAAGGTGATTACTCACATTAGGGAAACCAAAACAAAGACACTGAATATGATCATGAAATAACTGTGCAAATTTATTTACTTGAAAAGACACCCTGTGGGTTCATTATTTTCTCTAAATTCATTTTGAGGCGAAGTCAATTCCATTTTTTAAATTATATGAAGCATTAATGCATGGTCTAGTCTTGAGGGCTGTGGTGATGGGTTGGACTTGATGATCTCTGAGGTCTCTTCCAACCCTTGCGATACTGTGATACTGTGATACTGTGATCTAGAGAAGGATACTTTACCTAGAAATTATGCCTCACTTCAATATTCTTGTCTAAGCTACTCAACCAGAATTTCAGTTTCACCTTGGTTTGGCCTAGAAAGCTATTCACAGTCTTTTTGAAAGGCTTGTGGAGGAAAAGTGACCTGTTCCCTCACACTGTGTACACTGAGAGAAAGAATCTAATCCTAAATGGAAGAAGAACTTGTTCTTTTGGAATATCTGGTGTAACTTATTACAAGCTGCCTGTCAGATAGCACTTTCATAAGATGATAGAAGACATTAATTGATTTTGTAGTTCAGTGACACTAGGATAAGTGATTCTCTGAATCACACAGCTTGCCTCTGAGACTTGTTTTCATTTTTCTTCCTTTTTATTTGGAAAGTTTATATCAAATATGTAGCAGTCACTTGACAGGAGAAACATACCATGTAACATGTAATTAGTATGATGAATGTTTTGGCCAGTATCTGCTTTTTGTTAACTTACTGGAATATAGAGTAATGTATTCATGTCCTGGGAGGAGAAGTAGAGTGTAGATGAGAGAGGGAGAGACAAGTGACCAAAGGTGTTTTTCAGTGTAAAGGAGTAATTGGTAACTAGCAAGCACATAGGTGTGATAAAGTGAAAACCAGTCTGCTTTTTGAGCAGTGTTGGTGTGTAAGTATTGTTTATCATACAGTAGCCAATATTGCATTTTATCCAAATGATACATGTACTAACTCGTGTACAATCAATATCTGTTTAAGATGTTATGTATTCTGTAAACTAATACCAAAGTTTTCTTTCCTGGGAATTCAGTCCTAGCAACTTGTGGTCTAGTGGAGACTGATTAAACATGCTCTATCAGCCCCTATTCCCTTCTCTCCTTTTTTCTCATCAGGCATACAGTCAACTACACCTTAGTGAGGGCAGTGCTGTGACCTGGTCCCTGGGGAGGCAAGAGTGGCTGGTTTTAAACAATATCTTCTCTTGTGTGTCATGACATTTAGCCAATATGTATGGTGCTTTCATCCCTGCCTCCTCTATTGAAAATAAAAAATCTGCAAGTTCTATAGATACAGTTCTTACAAGAGAAATGGGGTGAGGTTGATTATTAATTTCCTTGTTGATGTTTCTCCAGCTGCTAATAAGTAACATGAGGAAACCACTATTTTAAAAAAAATGTGGGGGGAAAGGTTAAAAAAAAATACAGAAAGGAAAAAAGTGATGACAGTTCCTGCCAACTGCACATATATTAGCAAGGAAAGTTAAAGTACAGCCAAGTTAAGGCTGAAACTGGTCTTTATGTAATGGAACAATCAAGATGGTTTTGCAAGTTTCTTCCTATGGTTTAAGCTGATCAAAAATGAGACTTTCTGCATTTGTCACACACATTCCAGTTGTATATTGTTATTTCTCAACTGAGAAATATTATTTTTCAAATATTGCACGTTCCCATGCAATTTCTATTTTTATTTTTCAACTCCAGTAAGAAAAATTACTTTTCATCAACTGTTTGTTCCTAATTGAGTCTACTGTTGGATGAAAGGCTAATCATTAGCCAACAATGTCTGCTCACAGCCCAGAAGGGCAAGGAAATCCTGGGCTGTATCCAAAGATGCTGTACTTGAACGTGTCCAGAGAAGGGCAACGAGGCTGATGAGAGGCCTCGAGCACAAGCCCTATGAAGAGAGGCTGAGGGAGCTGGGATTGTTTAGCCTGGAGAAGAGGAGGCTCAGGGGGGACCTTCTTGCTGTCTACAACTACCTGAAGGGTGGTTGTGACCAGGGGGAGGTTACCTTCTTCTCTCAGACATCCAGCACCAGAACAAGAGGACACAGTCTCAAGCAGTACCAGGGGAAGTTTAGGCTGGAGGTGTGGAGAAAGTTCTTGACTGAGAGAGTCATTGGCTACTGGAATGGGCTGCCCAGGGAGGTGGTGGAGTCACCGTCCCTGGAGGTGTTCAAGGCGCGTGTGGACGTGGCACTTGGTGCCATGGTCTAGTCTTGAGGTCTGTGGTAATGGGTTGGACTTGATGATCTTTGAGGTCTCTTCCAACCCTGGTGATACTGTGATACTAGTGGGAGGTGTCCCTGCCTATGGCAGGGGGTTGGAACTAGATGATCCTTGAGGTCCCTTCCAACCTTACCGTTCTATGATTCTATGATGCTTTCCCTCTATTCCACTTTGGTGAGACCTCACCTGGAGTCTTGTATCCAACTCTGGAGCTTTCAGCAAAAGAAAGACATGGATTTACTGAAACCAACCTGGATGAGTGCCACAAAAATGATCAGTGAGGTGGAACATCTCTCCTGTGATGACAGACTGAGGGAGTTACAGTTGTTCAGCCTGGAGAACAGAAGGCTCTGGAGAGACTTTATTGCAACTTTTCAATACTTAAAGAGGGACTATTAGAAAGATGGTGACAGTCATTTTAGTACAGTCTGTTGCATTAGGACAAGAGGTAATGGTTTTAAATTGAAAAGGTGGCTTTAGACTAGATATAACAACGACAATTTCTGCAGTGAAGTTGGTGAAACACCAGAACAGGTTGCTCAGAGATATGGCAGATACCTGATCTCTAGGAACAGGTCAGGTTATATGGGGCCGTGAGCCACCTGATCTTGTTAAAGGTGAGGTGGCTTACTGCAGGGATATTGAACTAGAACATCTTTAAATATCACTTCCATCCCAAACTATTCTGTGATTTTATTATTCTATTTTTTTACCAAAAAGTTTAAATGCTAAGCAAAACTGTCAGTCAGGACACTTCAGGGTCAGAGAAGGCTTATTAAAAAATACTGTGGTCAATAAGGAAAATTATTATAATTGTGAGATGGGGAGGGTGAGTGGAAATGGAACTGGAAGCTAATGTGGCACTGCATATGAAACCACCCATTGTTTCGAAGAAGGAGATTTAGCTATCATTTGTAAAGTTCAAGTTTATATAAGCATGGTTATTTGTCAGTGCAAGACTGAAGGAGGACCTTGACAGATAGGGGCTGTGCAATAAATTCATTTTTTATTAGTAACAATACAGAGTTAATTTCCCACCTTCTAGGTAGCCAGCCTGAAAGCCAGTCATGATGACTGAACAGTTTTCAAGACAGCGTGCTATATTCTGTACTAGCAATAAAAACTACTGTGAAGCTACCAGCAGTTACCTCTGGCAGGAAACTGCCATACTCAAGCATTTTAGTTACATCCATTTGTGTTTTTCTCACAAAGTAATCAAGAGTCTTAGTCTCCAGAAGTGTCAAAGCTTATAGAGCAGACAGAGTTAATTATTTTACTCTCGAAGGTGGTAAAATAATAATGCTCTTAATGAATTTGAGAGGAATACAGAAAAGTGTATTTAAAGATGTGCAGGGGGGAAAAAAGTATGGAATACATGAGTCCTTAGCATCTAATACAGATGCAGGATACATGAGAATTCCCCTAAAACCTTGCCCCCAACCAGGCTAAACCACCAAAACCCCAGTGCTTGTTTTCTCACCCTGCCTTTGTCTCCTGTTAGCCCCAAATAGGCCTGATTGGGCAGCACAAAATTCACTGTGGCTGCAACCTTGAAGGCCACATGCAGGTTGCACCCCCATAGTTACCCAGATAAGACTCCCTCTGGAGAGCTGAAGGAAAGCAGAGAAAAAGAGATTTGACCCTTGAGGTCCCTTCCAACCTTACCATTCTATGATTCTATGATTCTATGACTTTGCTCACTTATAAGGTGATAGCAGAATTATGGGATTGAATAGCAAAATCATGATTTTTGGGGTCCGGTTCCTGGATCGGTCTGGTCCACCTGGAAAACTCTATGGCTTTCTTAAGGGGACCTGGGTCAAACTACCACACAGAGGTAATGTGAAACCCAAGTGCTGTTATCCTTCTTGGCCACCTGAGCACACTGCTGATTCATAGCCAGCTGTCGACCAACATCCCCAGCCCCTTTTTCACCATGCAGGGTAAACCATAGAAGAAAACAACGGTGTTATGGCCACAGTCCTTGAAAACAATGGCTTGTATTGTGTGACCTGTGATGGGGGCTGCAGAACTGTACACAGTAATCCAGAGGGGATCTGAGGAGAGCAGAGCAAAGGGGCAGAATCATCTCCTGTGCCCTGCTGTCCACACTGCTCTTGATGCAGCCCAGCACACAGTTGCTGTCTGGGCTGCATGTGCACACTGCAGGCTCATGTTGACCTTTTCATCAACCCCAGGTCCTTTTCCTCAGGGCTGCTCTCAGCCATTCACTACTCAGCCTGGATTCGTGCTTGGGATTGTGCCTACCCAGGTGCAGGACCTTGCACTTGGCCTTGTTGAATTTCATGAGGTTGGCCTGGGCCCACCTCTCCAGCCTGTCCAGGTCCCTCTGGATGGCATCCCTGCCCTCTAGCAAGTTGATGGTGCCACACAGCTTGGTGTCATCTGCAAACTTGCTGAGGGTGCACTGATTCCTCTGTCCATGTCACTGACAAAGATGTTAAACAGCACTGGTCCCAGCACTGACCCCTGAGGGACGCCACTTGTCACTGGTCTCCAGGTGGACATTGTGCCCTTGATCACCACTCTCTGCGTGCGACCATCTCTCTCATATATGGTTTATACCAGAGAAACTGTATCATTTAGCTCTGAAAATTATGGTGACCCCTCTTCCCTTTCTCTCCAGAATTTCTTGCTGAAGTCATTTTATTTAACCAAAATTTGGTTTCATTCATTTGGCTGTGCAAATACTCTGTTATTCTGAGGCAATAATAGATCAGCTCTACAGGAGAAATAATATACCAAACGCAAACACCGCATTCAAGTAGAGGATCGTAAGTGACAAATGAAAATTCATTACCCTTGCAGTGTTTTGCCATTTGACAAGTTTTCATCCACATGTACTTATTATCAGGATTTCTCTTTTATGTGTGGAAAGCACTTAACAGTCTGGAAAATTATTTCAGTGTTGCTCAGCAGCTGGATGTGAGAATGTAGTATGTGCCTAAGTAACTTCTTGTCAGTTAGCGCCATTATGTAAAGAATGAAATGTAGTTGTTGCTGACACACTGCAAAGTAAGATATCAAATTAGCAATTTTAAAATTATTAAATCATTAAAATAAATAATACAATAAATACAATAGCATGTTTGTACATTCATTTCTTATGTTCTGGTTGTAAAAGATCTGACTGAATGCTTAATAACAGCAAATATGTAAAAAACAGAAACAAAAAATGTATTTACAGTCAGTGATGTGTATTCTGGCCCATCTGTTATCTCACTAAATTTCTGTTTGAAGGAAACGGAAAAAGAAGCAATGAGTTTGTATTGTAGATAGAAAGAGTCAGGGTAGTCATTAGGTGAAACCAAAATGAGATTGTTAAAGGACTGAAATAGATTACCTGTTTAAAAAATAGCAGTTATCTTAATGGATGTCTTTAAAAATATGTTAGATCAACATGTGTCAATAATGTTTCAAATACAGTTTATCCTTCCTTAGGATAGGAAGAATTGTTTCTCTGTCATTCTCTTTACATTCGGGTAGATTTCATTGATGGTGATATTGTAGAATTCAGCTATTTAAGGAAACTCACCAAGACTCCAGTTTTAAACTTTAGAATGTGGACATCCTATATTACAAAGTTGCATGAGTTTGAGCGCAAAAAGACTCATGTCACAGGTCTTGCACCTTAACAAGACAAAACAGCATTGTTTTGTTTCTTAAATGCATGCATGTACATTAGATTTCTTGGAACTAATTCCCATATGTGTGTATCTGTTATGCATGTCTCGGGTGGTCGTGGAGAAACCAGCCAGCCAGAAATTCTACAACTGTATGGTGGATGAACTCTTCTTCTTTGAGTAATTTCTGTTCTCATTCACTGAGCTTCCAACACTGTCCTGAGCAGTGTCCCTTTGTCACCCAAGCTTCAGATGTATGAGATCTTATCTGCAAAGGCCACATTGGCCTTCAGGTTCTTCTATCTTCTGTAATCTCCCCTTAGACCTTTTTCAACCAGTTCTGAAGACATAAGACCTTTTGATATCAATGGAAGTAAGGCTTGGTGTTTGATATTATCATAGAATCATAGAATGGTAAGGTTGGAAGTGACCTCAAGGATCATCTAATTCCAACCTCCTGCCACAGGCAGGGACACCTCCCACTAGTACAGCTCACTCAAGGCCTCATCCAACCTGGCCTTGAACACCTTCAGGGAGGGAGCAGCCACAACCTCCTTGGGCAACCTGTGCCAGTGCCTCACCATCCTCACTGGAAAGAACTTCCTCCTAACATCCAGTCTAAATCTCCCCTCTGCCAGTTTAAACCCATTGCCCCTTGTCCTGTCATTGCAAGACCTTGTCAATAGTCCCTCCCCAACCTTCCTGTAGGCCCCCTTCAGATACTGAAAGGCTACTCTAAGGTGTCCTGGAAGCCTTCTTTTCTCCAGGCTGAAGAGCCCCAACTCTCTCAGCCTGTCCTCATAGGAGAGCTGCTGCAGTCCTCTGATCATCCTCGTGGCCCTCCTCTGGACCCGCTCCCACACTTCCATGTCCTTCCTGTGCTGAGGGCTCCAAAACTGCATATTCTTGTTAATGAATCCAAAGAGATATTAAAGAATAATTCAGACTGATAAACATGGGGTGGGGGGGTCTGGGGGGGGTGAGAACCTATATTATTTTCATTGCTGCCAGAATTATTTTCACAGGAAAAGGGAAAGCATGTTTTTAACTTGGAAATGTATTCTCTTTCTCTAAAAATGTTGAAATTCAGAATTTTCTAATTTGTAAATCTCTTACATTGCAGAGAAAAAATAATCCAGACCTGTGAGGTGACTTGAACGAGTGTCCTCTTTAGCTACTCGACCAGACTGGTCTGGAATAAACAGCTCCTGAGCTGTCTTTGGATGAATGGATTTCTGGAAGATGTAGGTTAAGGATGAAACTTAAAAACATTAGGAAACAGTAAAGACAGAGTTTACTCAGTGGAGGAAAGAATTTTGCATTTCCATCTGGCATTTCCAGAATTCATGTGTCAGACACCTACATGTTACTAAATATATCAGATTCAAACTCTCTAAGACCATTTTGTAGATTTTAGAAAGCAAGGCATTCTGTAATTCAGCACTGGGCACACATGCAAATCTTTTCATAAAATATGTGCATGCCAAGGAGCCTCCAAATCACAGCATTAAAACCCACACATCAGTACATGTTCATTGTTTCCCAAGAAATCATGCCGTGCCTGCTGTTGGGGTCTGAGGAGCCATAGTGCCTGCTGGTCTATCTGTAGGTCCAAAGACCTTCTATTGTCCCTGTACCATTATGAGAAAGGCTCAGTAGACATGGGCCAAGCCCCAACACCTCACAATGATTTGTGTCTCTCAGAAATCTCCAGGCTGACAACAAGCATTTTCCAAACATTTCACCAGTGTGCCAGGATTTTACACTTCTTCAGGGGTAAAATTCTAAACCACCAGAGGTGACCACCAACCTAGGCACTTGCCCATATTCTGTCACTTGTGGTGTCCCCCCAGGGTTCAGTACTGGGGTCTGTCTTCTTCAGTATCTTTATCAATGATCTGGATGATAAAAAAAAAAAAAAAAAAAATTCCAACAAGAATAAAAACCTTAAGAAAACCCAACCCANGAGCAGTTGGCTCTGCCTTCAGTCAATGTATTGGTGTAAACCAATAAATTATCTTAAGATTCTGAGGATAGATGTATCACTGTTCATTGGATCAATGACATGTTCTAAAAAGAATCATAAAATTCTGTTCTCCAATCTTTCTGCAAATGGCTTCTGCAACAGGGTTCATTGAAAAAAAAAAAAAGTATTACTGTAACAGTTCATCATGCAAAAGTTTCATACATGTCAAAATATGCTTTTAACATTTACTATTCAGACTCCTAACAGTCAGAATACAACTTTTTACTAAGTGTTTTAAAGTGTTGGAAAGAATTTTTTAGGAAAATACATCCTCAGAGTTCAAGCTGACAATCGTCCTAAGATTCCTTGCTAAAAGTGAGTTTTACAACTGCAAGAAGTTCTAATCAAGATTAAGAATATACTGCTGGTGTAAATGATCTCTTTAACACCCTGCTGGCATTAAAGCAGCTGCCATTGCCAGTTTCTTGTCACATATATCAGAAATTATGTTTTCTGTCATGACCAGCACAGCTACTAGAATACAGCAGAAAGTATTTGTATCACTTGTACAGATAAAAAATACTTTAAAACATA
>VWZE01004424.1:142330-157263 GCA_013396675.1 Eubucco bourcierii
CCTCTCCAGCCTGTCCAGGTCCCTCTGGATGGCATCCCTGCCCTCTAGCAAGTCGACTGTGCCACACATCTTGGTGTCATCTGCAAACTTGCTGAGGGTGCACTCCATTCCTCTGTCCATGTCACTGACAAAGATGCATTCTTTATTTCAATCTTCACTTTCATAAGAGTTACAACAAATAATTTTCATAAATAATTGTGCTAGCACCAGGAAATACATTGTTCTTTGTAGGTATTTCTTGATTCAGACCTTTAATTTTCAATTTTCAGGTTAATTTACAACAACTGAGCTTTAGGAAGTCAAAATTTTCTTTCAGTTACACTCCTGCTGTTGATTTAGTTACAGCTTGTCTCAAATACGCAGTTCTAAATTTCTCCCTAAGAGTTTCATCATCAGAAATACACTGTTTATAAAGTATCTTTCTATAAATATTGCTTGTTGTATATTGAAACATCACTTTGTGCCTTAGAAGATAGTTGTTTACACTTGTATACTGTAATTCTTCAGTGGGACAAGATGATTAAAAAACTCTGGACACTCCAGAATTTAATTGTGAGAAGAAAGGGTCAAATTGGAAGTAGATTAGAGCTATTTTAATGTAATTACCTGTTTATAAGATGTGAATGACCCAGGTAGGCACTCAGTGTGTTCTTATTCCTGTCTTTAAAATACAGATACACAAATACATATTTTACTCTTCAGCTGTGATTTTAGAAACATGATAAAGTGTAATGATTAGATAGATTCTCAGAAGCTGTAACAGCAACTTTAGACAGTCCTCCCTGATACAAACTCTGCTCACCATTAACACCTGCAGTACAAAAAAACTCATCAGCTAGATTACTAGGTTGAGAATTTAGCCCTAATCATTGTAAGAAGCTTTATACTTAAAAATAAAATGTAAGACTCTTTACTAGTGCAAATCAGCATAGCTTCATTATCTTAATTTGTAGTGTCTGGATTTATACCAGATCAAGACTGACACTGTGAGGTCCTGCTTACCTTCAATCATGTGTGTATTTTAAGAGCTTCTCAAGAGTGAACAAGAATGACACTTGACAGTTCCAAACATGGCAAGCCATAATTGCTGCATTTTCTGCACAAAGAAATCTGTCTGCTGTGATTAGGGTTCCCTTTGGCTGACCTCTTGACGCCGTGGTTTCTCTCCTGGTGTATGAGATGAATGCTCTTTGCTATTTATGTATCACATACTGTGTATGTAGCTACAGATAAATTGCTTTAGGCAAATCATTTCACATTTCCTCTGGTCATTCTGGAGATATTGAAAACTGAGCTAAACATACAGATCAGTGCTTGCTAGTGAAGATTAAATTTAGAGGAAAGACTTTGTCTGTGAACATATGCAAAGAAACTTGTATCCAGTTCTGGGCCCCTCAATTTAAGGACATTGAGGTGCTTGAGCATGTCCAGAGAAGGGCAATGAGGCTGGTGAGAGGCCTGGAGCACAGCCCTATGAAGAGAGGCTGAGGGAGCTGGGATTGTTTAGCCTGGAAAAGAGGAGGCTCAGGGGGGACCTTATTGCTGTCTACAACTACCTGAAGGGTGGTTGTAACCAGGAGGAGGTTACCTTCTTCTCCCAGGCAAGCAGCACCAGAACAAGAGGACACAGTCTCAAGCTGTGCCAGGGGAAGTTTAGGCTGGAGGTGAGGAGAAAGTTCTTGACTGAGAGAGTCATTGGCTACTGGAATGGGCTGCCCAGGGAGGTGGTGGAGTCAACATCCCTGGAGGTGTTCAAGGCGCGTGTGGACGTGGCACTTGGTGCCATGGTCTAGTCTTGAGGTCTGTGGTGACGAGTTGGACTTGATGATCTTTGAGGTCTCTTCCAACCCTGGTGATACTGTGAGACTGTGAAAATGCTTGGCAAGTAAATTTCTGTGGTTTTGTTTGGTTTAAGAAAAAGTATGGAAGAAACTCAGAGTGAAAATTCATATACTGCTATGGATCGCGCTTTTATCTTCTTGTAACTAAAACCAGGGTACTGTTATATAACACATCACGTACTTTTCAAGAGCAGTTAGGTCAAGAATTATAATTTAACTATGGAATACTTTGAAATTATTATTTAGCTTTGGGTCCTTAAAGTGAAGGATCAATTTTAAATAGATGGCTTTCTAAGGAACTTTTAGAAACATTCTTCTCTTTCTAAATGTTAGCAGAAGAATGAATAATTGATTTTTAAAATAATTATTATTTAAAAGGCACATTAATAGTCTAATTTAAGGTCAATCATGTTAAGCAAGGCAGACTTGCTTGCTTTTATTGCAAGTTTATTTTCTAATGATCACTGTACATCTTTATTTGAATAAGTTTGAATGAACCTTCGCATCATTAGTTAGAACAGATATTTGGTAAGCAAACATTGAGTCTTTACACAAAATTGCAAATCAAGACAGGTTTATTATCTTCTGTCTATGTTGTAATACTGGGGGGTTTTTTTAATATGAAGTGGAGAAATAAGTAATTTAGGAAGTTATGTCCTTTAGAAATACTAGAAGAGGGTACTGAAGTCTACTTTATAAAAATTCTAGATGCTCATGTGGTAAATATTGCACTAGATAAGAGTCCTAGAAAAGGCAAAAAAAACCTGACACTGGTCTATTTTCTTGCTCTGCATAGAGAGAGGTGGTGGAGTCACCATCCCTGGAGGTGTTCAAGGTGGGTTTCGACGTGGCACTTGGTGCCATGGTCTAGTCTTGAGGACTGTGGTAATGGGTTGGACTTGATGATCTTTGAGGTCTCTTCCAACCCTGGTGATACTGTGGTACTGTGATCGCAGATTCATTATCCAGACAAGCAAACTCATTGAAAATATTATTTTCAGGAAAACCTTATTTAAAAAAAAAATAAAAAGGAATTTTGCAAACATCTTTAATTAATGTGTTACAATTTAAAAAATATTTTATAACTCAAAAAAATACATATTTCACCTCATGATGGGTTTCAGTACTTTCAGTATTGGCCTAAAATATTTTACAGTGTTATTCTTTGTAAAAATTTTCTACATTTAAACATGCAATGTGGGTTAAGTGCTGCAAGTATGCAATATTAGAGAATGTTATAGAATCATAGAATCATAGAATGGTAAGGTTGGAAGGGACCTCAAGGATCATCTAGTTCCAACCCTGTGCCATAGGCAGGGACACCTCCCAATAGCACAGGTCACTCAAGGTCAGGTCCAACCTGACCTTGAACCCCTCCAGGGAGGGAGCAGCCACAACCTCCCTGGGCAACCTGTGCCAGTGCCTCACCACCCTCACTGCAAAGAACTTCCTCCTGACATCCAGTCTAAATCTCCCCTCTGCCAGTTTAAACCCATTGCCCCTTGTCCTGTCATTGCAAGACCTTGTAAATAGTCCCTCCTCAGCCTTCCTGTAGGCCCCCTTCAGATACTGGAAGGCTGCTATCAGGTCCCCTCGAATCCTTCTCTTCTCCTGGCTGAAAAGCTCCAACTCTCGCAACCTGTCCTCATAGCAGAGCTACTGCAGCCCTCTGATCATCCTCGTGGACTCCTCTGGACCCACTCCAACACTTCCATGTCCTTCCTGTGTTGGGGGCTCTGGAACTGCACACAGTACTCCAGGTGGGGTCCAGGTGGTATGTTGTCATTGCATAACTGCATTGTGTAGAGGTTTGATACACGTGAAATACCCCAGTTACACCGGATCACTTGATCTTTAATCAAACCACTGTGTTCTAAACTGATCTTGAAAAGGCACATTTATACATTTATTTTGCAGCTATATAAATATTGTGTGCATCAGAAGGGGTCATGTAGATCATTGTAGTTTATTAAGATGGTTGCTGATTGATCAAGGAAATCAAGTTGTCACTTGGTAAGTTTCCTTATTTTCTCCAAAAAATAACTGAAACCTGAAGGTACAAAACAAAGGCTATTGCATTTTTTCATTACTGTAGGTGAGAATGGTAGATGGAAAAGGAAAGAGTATGCTTTGATACAATATTTTTTTCTTTCTTACAGAACCAAACATAGACATTTGTAATATATAGTGTTTGAAACGATGGAATTTGAGACTTCATTTATAAAGTTGTATAACGTTTCTCACTGTGGGTGGGATGTGTGCCAAAGTCCTAATTTTCCCAGGACTGGTGACCAAGCATCATGGAGTTATTCATAAGTGGTCCAGTCCTCTTGAATTTTCAGTTTTGTGCTTTGTCTGCATTCTAAATAATTGCAAATGCAGATAAGTTTCACCTTCAAATCAAGAGGTGTTCAATGCTAGCATGTACTGTGTACAGTTCTGGAACCCTCAGCACAGGAAGGACATGGAAGTGTTGGAGCAGGTCGAGAGGAGGACCACGAAGATGATCAGAGGGTTGCAGCAGCTCTGCTATGAGGACAGGCTACAAGAGTTGGGGTTCTTCAGCCTGGAGAAGAGAAGGCTTTGAGGAGACCTTATGTAGCCTTCCAGTATCTGAAGGGGACCTACAGAAAGACTGGGGAGGAACTGTTTACAAGGTCTTGTAATGATAGGACCAAGGGCAATGGGTTTAAACTGGCAGAGATTTAAACTGGATGTTAGGTGGAAGTTCTTTCCAGTGAGGGTGGCGAGGCAGTGGAACAGGTTGCCCAGGGAGGTTGTGGCTGCTCCCTCCCTGGAGGTGTTCAAGGCCAGGTTGGAGGAGGCTTTGAGTGACCTCTACTAGTGGGAGGTGTCCCTGCCTATGGCAGGGGGTTGGAACTAGATGATCCTTGAGGTCCCTTCCAACCTTACCATTCTATGATTCTATGATTCTATGTACAGCAGAGGCTGAGCACCTTGCAGAATAGTGTATTCAGTCAAATCAAAAAGAGAAACAACTTCATAAAGTTGTGCCTGTCATGGAATGGGCATGCTTTATGTTTTGGGGACATTACTATTGCGATTTTTGATTTATCATAGTGTGAGGTTGCCTCTTTTTATCAAGCTTCACCACTTCAGTAATTCAGTAGTCATTTTCTTGAAAGCAGTGCACCTCTATCAATGGAAAATCACAGACTTCTGTTTTCAGACAACTGTAAGATTTATTGTACCTCTAAGCAAGGATTTATCTTTTCTCTGACTAAATAAATATCGAATTCTCAGGTCAATAAATCCTGATTAAATCTCAACAGAAGTCAATATCTACCCGCTGTGTCATCTAATAGACAAGAGTTTTGTGGCTGTTCCAAGAAAGAAAACAATGTTTGTGAACACATGTATCACAAGCCTTATGATAGGATTTAATTAGATTTTGTATAATATCATCAGCTTTTTTATGTGTTTAAGAAAGTTATGAAAAACTGCAGTGGACTCAGTGCTATCACAAACACATTTTCAGCATTCAAAAATACTTACTTGTGGTTTACCATGGTTCCTTAGATAGTGTTCTTTTTATCCAGACTGCAGTTCATAGACTTTTTTTCTCCTGTGTGGAGTTTTAACTCATATTTTTCGTTGTGTGAATAGAATGGGATTTTTTTGTAATTACAAAGCTGTGAATGAATTTATTAGTAAAGATATTTGGGTTTGGGTTTGGCTTTTTTTCAGAAAACATTACAACAATATTTTTCTTCTAGGATTTTTCTTTCAAGGAACCTGTAATGAAACAAATTAATCATATTTGTAAGGTAGTTGTTGTATTTACAAGGTCTTGTAATGGCAAGACTAGGGGCAATGGGTTTAAACTGGCAGAGGGGAGATTTAGACTGGATGTTAGGAGGAAGTTCTTTCCAGTGAGGGTGGTGAGGCACTGGCACAGGTTGCCCAGGGAGGTTGTGGCTGCTCCCTCCCTGGAAGTGTGCAAGGCCAGGTTGGATGAGGCCTTGAGTGAGCTGTACTAGTGGGAGGTGTCCCTGCCTATGGCAGGCACTTGGTACTGGATGATTCTTGAGGTCCCTTCCAACCTTACCATTCTATGATTCTATGATTCTATATATTTACATTCTGATATAATAAAAGTAGTCCTAAAGCACTTTCCATAATGAAGAATATTTGCTGATTGCATTGTATTGATTGTTGAATTTTATGATTTCTCTTTCAGCAAACAATTTAATTTGCATAACTGTTACGCCAAGAAGAAATTATTTCATTGTAATTCAAGTACCTAGTATACTTGGAAAAAAATATTTCCCATTTCCATATTGACACCATTTTCACAGTATTTCATTTGCACTTCACAAATAAGCATACTTAAAAGCTGAGACAGGTTGCACTCTAAATGACTTTTATAGATAATATTATATAGTCTATTATAATAGTCTATTATAATAGACTTTTATAGACAGGTTACACTTTAAATGACATTTATAGATTTTGCTGCAGAGCTATAAGGTCCTTAACACATTATGCATGGGTCAATGAAGCACTGTGGAATGCTCCTGGGTATGTGATAAGTGAGTATCATAAGGAGAAAAGAATTCAATCACCATTTAAATGCTTGCTCTGTTGCCTAAGCAAGTTTTCTTTTTAACTGATCATCTGAATTATAAATTTAGATCTTGTCTGTTAGTTGTAGCTAAATTAGTCAGCATAAGAAAACTTGTCCCAATGTGGAATGTTTTCCAGATTGTCTGTTATATTCATTTTTTTCTAATTAGCTGAACAACATTTTAACAGTATTCAAAAGGAGTTTTGTAATTATTGTTTCTTTTCTTCTCCCACTTATCAAAGTGAGCTACTTTGAAAAGAAATCACAATATTACTCAATATAGTGATCAACTATGTTAATTATCTACAATTATTTAGAAACATTATCCTGTACTTAAGGGAAAAAAAATGAATTTGCATATGTAATTTAATAATAGTAGATGAGCACTACATATGAGAGAGATAACATGCCCTGCTGCACATACCCTTCATACTTGTTGGAAATGCCTCACAGGTAGGCATATAGTCCAGAAGGCAATAACTCCCAGACACAGGTTATGGAAGAGCCAATGAGGAAAGGCATCCTGCTGGACCTTGTATTAACAAAGAAAGTCTGATTAGGGACATGAAGGATGAGGATGACCTTGGTAGCAGTAGTCATGACACGGCAGAGTTTAGTGTCACACAAGGAAGAAGCAGGGCAGTAAGTAGCATTGAAACTTGGGACTTTGGTATGGCTGACTTTGCCTTCTTCAGAGATGAATCCCATGGGCTAAGACTGTAGAAGGTGGGGGGGGGCGCTAAGAGAGATGGTTAATATCTAAACATCACTTCATCCAAGCTCAAGATAGGTGCATTCCTTTGAGTAAAAAATCAAGTAGAGGAAGTAGAAGTCCTGCAGGGATAATAAAGGAGCTGCTGGAAAGAAGTCATGTGGAAGAAAGAAGTTCACAGTATGTGAAAAAAGGGACTGGTCACTTGGGAGAATTATAGGAACACAGTCAGGGAATGTAGGGATACAATAAGGAAAACCAAGGACCTCACAGAATTAAGTTTGGCAAAGGAGTAAAAG
This sequence comes from Eubucco bourcierii, assembly GCA_013396675.1. Lineage (NCBI taxonomy): Eukaryota > Metazoa > Chordata > Aves > Piciformes > Ramphastidae > Eubucco > Eubucco bourcierii. The sequence continues at coordinate 149,771 of VWZE01004424.1, forward strand.
AGATCAAAAAGGACTTTTTGAAATACATTAGTAGTACAAGGAAGAATGGGGAAAATGTGGGCCCACAGCTGAATGAGGTGGGAGCTCTGGTAACAGAGGATGCAGAAAATGCAGAGTTACTGAATGCCTTCATTGCTTCAGCCTTTATTGCTAAGACCAGCTCTCAGTCCCAGATGATGGCAGTGAGAGAGGAAACCTGGTGGCAGGAAGACTTTCCTATGAGGATTAGGTTAGGGGTGGTTTGGGTAAACTGGCCCCGATGGGATGCACTGATGAGTGCTGAGTGAGCAGGCTGATGTTGTTACTCTGTTGCTCTCCATTGTTTTTGAAAGATCACAGAAAATGGGAGAGGCGTCTGAGAGCTGGAGGAAAGCCATTGTCACTCCACCCTTCAGAATAGGCAAGAAGGAAGACCCAGGAAACTACAGACCAACCAACCTCATCTCCATGCCTGGAAAGGTGATGGAGCAGCTCGTTCTGGGCATGGAATAAAAGAAGGTTATCATGAATAGCCAGCAGGAATTTACCAAGGGGAAATCATGTTTGACTCCTGATCATAGAATCATAGAATCATAGAATGGTAAGGTTGGAAGGGACCTCAAGGATCATCTAGTTCCAACCCCCTGCCATAGGCAGGGACACCTCCCACTAGTAGAGGTTACTCAAGGCCTCATCCAATCTGGCCTTGAACACATCCAGGGAGGGAGCATCCACAACCTCCCTGGGCAACCTGTTCCAGTGCCTCACCACCCTTACTGTAAAGAACTTCCTCCTAACATCTAGTCTAAATCTCCCCTCTGCCAGTTTAAGCCCATTGCCCCTTGTCCTGTCATTGCAGGACCTTGTAAATAATCCTTCCCCAGCCTTCCTGTAGGCCCCCTTCAGATACTGGAAGGCTACTATCAGGTCCCCTCGAAGCCTTCTCTTCTCCAGGCTGAAGAGCCCCAACTCCCTCAGCCTGTCCTCATAGGAGAGCTGCTCCAGCCCTCTGATCATCTTTGTGGCCCTCCTCTGGACCCGCTCCAACACTTCCATGTCCTTCCTGTGCTGAGGGTTCCAGAACTGCACACAGTACTCCAGGTGGGGTCTGACGAGAGCAGAGTAAAGGGGCAGAATCCCCTCCCTTGCCCTGCTGGCCACGCTGCTCTTGATGCAGCCTAGGACTCGGTTGGCTGTCTGGGCTGCATGTGCACACTGCAGGCTCATGTTGAGCTTTTCATCAACCCAGACTCCAAGGTCCTTTTCCTCAGGGCTGCTCTCCAGCCATTCACCACCCAGCCTGTATTTGTGCTTGGGATTGTGCCTACCCAGGTGCAGGACCTTACACTTAGCCTTATTGAATTTCATCAGGTTGGCCTGGGCCCAACTCTCCAGCCTGTCCAGGTCCCTCTGGATGGCATCCCTGCCCTCTAGCAAGTCGACTGTGCCACACAGCTTGGTGTCATCTGCAAACTTGCTGAGGGTGCACTCCATTCCTCTGTCCATGTCACTGACAAAGATGTTAAACAGCACTGGTTAACATCTAGTCTAAATCTCTGATAACATCCTGTGATGCTGTAACTGAATGGGATATTGGCAGTGGATATTGTCTACCTCGACTTTTGCTAGGCTTTTTACAATGTCTTTCATAACATTCTTGTATATAAACTCAGGAAGTGTGAGTCAGAAGAGTGGGCAGTGAGATGGATTGAGAACTGGCTAAACAGTAGATATCAGAGGGTCATGATTGATGGTGCAGAATCCAGATGGAGGCCTGTGACCAGTGGTATTCCCCAGGGATCAGTACTGGGTCAAATCTTGCTCAACATCTTCATCAGTGACCTGGATGAAGGGATACAGTGTACCCTTAGCAAGTTTACTGATGATATTAAACCAGGACAATTGGTTGATACGCAGAAAGTTTGTGCTGCTGCTCAGCAAGACTGAAGAGCTGGTCAAAGGGGAACCTAATGAAGTTTGAAAATGTCAAGTGTAAAGTTCTGCACCTGGAGAGGAATAACACTGTGTACCAGTATGGATCAGGAGCTGACCTGCTGGAAAGCAGCTCCAGGGAGAAGGACTTTGGAGTCCTGGTGGACAATAAGTTATCCATGGGACAGCAGTTTGACCAAGAAGGCCAATGGTATCCTGAGGTGCATTAAGAATAGTGTGTTCAGCAGGTTAAGGGAGGTTTACCTTCCCCTCTACTCTCCCCTGGTGAGACTACATCTGCACTATTATGTGCCATTCTGGGTTCCTCAGTTCAAGAGAGGCAGGAAAATATTAGAGTCCAAAGGAGGGATACAAGAATGACTAAGGGACAGGAACATCTGTCTTATGAGGAAAGGCTGAGAGACCTGGGGCTGTTTAGTCTGGAGAAGAGAAAATTGAGAGGGGATGCTGTTAATGTTTACAAATATGTGAAAGGTTGGTGTCAAGAAGGGCCCAGTCTCTTTTCAGTGGTGCCCTGTAATAGACTGAGGGGCAGTTGAGACAAACTGGAGCACAGGAGGTTCCACCTCAACGTGATGGAAACCTTTTTTGTTGTGAGGGTAAGGGAGCACTGGAACAAGTTGACCAGAGAGGTTGTGGAGTGTTCTCTAGAAGATTCTCCGTGGACATGTTGTGTGGTATGCCCTTTGGCAGGAGGGTTGGACTCAATGATCTCCATAGGTTGCTTCCAACTCCTGCCATTCTGTGATTCTATTATTCTGTGGTTCTATGGCATATATTTACTTAAAAGACACCCAAAAATAGCTTCTAAAAACGCTTTACGTTTCTGGAAGAAGTGGCATGTTCCAGTAGTCTGAAAACAAGAGTGTATGCCTAGGCTTTCTGTTTGCTTGAAGAGGATGGTGCTGATCTTTTTTTGTTTGTTTGTTTTCTTTTCTTTCCATCGCAGGAATCATCAGGACTGCTTTGCACAACATGGACAGGGAAGCCAGAGAGCATTATTCTGTTGTCATTCAAGCCAAAGATATGGCTGGGCAGGTTGGAGGGCTGTCAGGATCAACAACTGTAAACATCACGCTCACCGATGTGAACGACAATCCACCCAGGTTTCCTCAGAGTATGTACCATTTCAGCATATAACTGATTTGAAAATTGTGTTGGTTTTCAGTGAAGTAAGAAAGTGTTAGTGAAATCTGTTTCATATTCACATTCATGGGAAGAAGGCAGGCTGGGAAGCATTTGAATTCACCAATATTTTTCAGTTTTCAGGTGAGGTGTGGGGAAGGGATAGCTAGAACATTGAAACCAGTAATTTTCTCTCAGTTAAAACTCAGAGTGAGATGGGTGACAAAAGAAGACTCTTGTTGTATGTGAGTTATTATCCAGACCCTTTTAAATGCATATTTCAGTAATGTGTGATTTTAATCCTAGAAGTTAATTACATTGTTCCCATGGTAGACAGCAATAAAAGGTAACCCTGCAAAAGGTTCAGCCCAGTATGCCTTTGCTGCTACCATACACATTTATAAATTACTTCCATACACATCTATAATTTTTTTTCCTTCTGTTTCTTTATCTATTCCCATGCAAACTTAGCAGGTATTTTTTTATATTACAGATGACCAAAACCTAAGTTGTTTCTGCCAGTTGCTGAGCTACAGTAGAATTTGCCTTTCTCCTAGTTAAATGAATTGCTAGTGTTGATGTCAAACTGAATGGTCACACGTGTGTATGTGAAAAGCATATGCTATAATACTCTTGGAATATTTTAATATTGCCATCAATAGGAAGTACCTTTCTATCCATATAATTGGGTGAACAATGATCTGACACAGCAGTTGGAGTCCCAGAGGAATTCTGAATTCAGCTGATAATTTATTTTAAAGTATTCTGGAATGGAATTGCATAACTAAACCTGTTTTCCTTTGCAGATTGGCTCAAGGCCAATAAAAATACTGTAATCTGGGCTGAGTCCTTGTAGAACACAGTAGACTGGTAGCTACAGGTAGACCCACTGGGAACTACATTAGGCTGTTTGAATGAGACCATTTATAAACAATAACAGAGATCATAAAGCTCCAGACAAAAACAAAGCTCCCTGGGAGCACACATTATATAGTCTGTTCAAGCAGTACGAAGACACATTAAAAGTGTTTTAGAGATGAGTACTTTTTCTGTGCTTCACAAACATAAATCCCTAAAGACATTGACACTGCCTTAAGTTCAATATACTTGATTTTATGTTCCTCAGAATTGTCATTGCATGCATCCGTCTATTAAATACTTCCTAACTATTAGAAAGGCAAAAGATAAGGCATGTATTTGGAAAAATATGACATCTAAAATATCTAAAGCAGAAAAGATGTCCTGTTTGCTGCTGCTGGAAGCATAAAATAATGGGAAAAATTCTGAGTGCAATGTTTCTGACCAGAGCTGGCACAGGGGCTGAGTGAAGACCTGGCGGTCAGTGCTGCCGTGGCACCAAGGGGAATGGAAGGGGCAAGGTGGAGGTCCACAGCTCCATTCTTCCAATTAACACCTGCAACACTACTGACCAGAGAAGTCACACCAGAAAAATCAAGAAGCATCTTGTGCAGCTGCTAAGTGACTGATTGACCACTAGAAGTGATTATTTGACTGCAATCCCACTCCCACGTTCTGCATAAACATAGATAACAAGGCATACATATTGCCCCAATTTCATATCTCATTTGGAGGGGACTGAAAATTCGACACCAAAGAGCCAGGACAGATCAATGTGTTTGCCCTCTCACATCCCTTCTGGAGAAGGGATGCTTTTCTTGGTAAGATTTGAGACCTCAGCTATGCTGAGTGCTTCTCTGGGAGACCAAGTGTGTGATTGCAGTTGTAGTTTGGAGCTAATATAGTGCCTCTGTAGTTCAGTGTGCTTATTGCTGTCAATCTTGAAGTATCTCTGTGTGTTGCATTTGAATAGACTGTACTATTTGTGCACTCAGTTTCTTCTTGTGAATGTGGCCAGACTTATACCAGAGAGGCTGTTTGGGTATCTGGTGTTGGGCATATCTATTAGAGGTAAATCCAGTCACCTGTAGCCCCTCTAATCTCTGAGGATTGGCTGGAGCACAAGGGTATTATCTCTTACCAAAGTAATGTTAAATTGCTGTGGTTGACATTATTGCCACGGATAAACAGCTACAGAAACACAAGTGTGCACTGTCCCAGGCAGGGATAGAGTAGGCCCAGAAATTTTGGAAGGATGATGACAAGGTAGTAGAGTGAACAGAACAATGTAGAAGTCAATGGAAACTGAAAACAGGATCCAGTAAAGGAATTATTTTTGTCTTTTGGTGCCTTGCAAAAAGAAAAGAAAAAAACATTCACCGCCTGAAAAGATTGCAAATGTAGAATATACAATTCTGAATCAGAGAATGAGGTACTTAAAATGTCATTAGTTTTTTGAAAAAGAGACGTGAGGGCAACCAAAAAGAAATGAGGAGATACTATTTTAATTAAAAATAATATTCTATTAACATGAGCAATTAGAAAAACCAATGGGTGCAGTTGAGACAATAAACCAAGCTGCAGGAAAGAGCGGATAAATTACTTGATCAAATCTCACATGGACCATTCCCTAATTCAGTCCAGCATATCCATAAGCTGGTCCATTTTGAGGGTTTCAAAATGTGGAATGGAGACATTTGATGACATATGATGACAATGATCCAGAGCAAGACCCTGACCCTATGCTGGAACCAATATAGATTCAGCCACTAAATAAAACTGAAGCTGCTGAAGAAGCAGATAGAGAAGCCATCACTACAATACTTACCGTTCCCTGGTCCCCTGCCAAGCTAGCTAAGTTGCAGGAAAAATATTCCTACTGCCCCAGGGAATCAGAAACCGAGTACATGTGGTGGGTTTACCTCACAGGCAGAGACTGGGTCTTGTTGAGTGAGAACAGGATAGAAGGGTACTGGGGACTTGGATTGTTTCTAACTACCACTCCAGGAAACCACAACTACTCACAAATCACTCAAACAGTTTATTAAGCTGCAGACATAGACCCATAAGAGAGAGGAGACCCTCTTGTCATTAATATTTACAGGTACTCAGATCTAAATATAAAAGTATAAATGGTAATAAACATATACAAGGCAAATGTACAGATATTTACAGTTCAATAAACCACACATTGCCGTCTTGTACAGTATTTCAGCTCTCTCCCCACTGTGGACACAAAGAGGTCCAGAGAGCTTGCTGTCTCCATCTCTCCCCTTGTATCTTTTGCAAAGTCAAAACAAAGGAGAGTCAGATGGCAAATAAAAGATCAGGAGCAGAGGTAGAACAGCCTGAAAGCTAAGCAGAATGTAGCCAGAGAGTAAGAGCAAGCAACACAGCAAAATATAAGGTATTGAGCAGACCAATGGAATTAGATAAACATATCTTACTATTATTCTATGTTTAATCCTAATTTATTTATTCTTTAGACTGGAATTCTCTGGGTGGGGGAAAAAAAATCTTATTTACAATTAAGACACTGGGCTAGGGCATTAGTTCTAAACTGTAACAATCCACTCTTTTTATCTAACTCCATTGTCTGTATCAAACCATCCATCTAACTAAAAACAGTATCAAAGTGATGAGTAGCAAAGGTTCAGGTTTCAGTTCATTCTTCATTCTACCTATCTAAGGTGAAAGTCAATGAAAAATTCAGGAAACAGGAAACTGTCTCTCCACAGATGAGATAAAATAGGATCTCCCAGGTGACACAGTGTTCGTGCTCGTGTATCATAGATTCCTCTTGGATTCTTCTTTTGGGCACCACGTTGTACCTGAAAGCAAACTTAAGAAACAGCCTATTATCATACATTCTGAATTCAAACTCTCTCAGCTAAAGTTGAATTTCTTTGTGGAGCACACTGAACTTCACTATTCTCTTGCATTACCCAGTATGTATGATCAGGACCTGCAGAAGAAGGGACAGGTTTACCTTCACTCAAAGGAGAAATTACCCAAACTTCTGTCCCCAACAGATACTTTTGACAAATACCAGGAGCTCTATGACTTTATACCTTTTGTAAAAGATCTGATTGAGATGCATGAGCAAAATTTACAGAACTTCTACAGTTGACCAACCAAGTTGCATGTGCTAAATGTTTGTCACAGTTTTTTAAAGTTCCACCCCAATTGCTTTCAATGTAGTTTTCAGCAAATCATTGTAACATTCAATCTTTCCTGAAGCTGGTGCATAGAATCATAGAATCATAGAATGGTTTAGGTTGGAAGTGACCTCAAAGAATATCTAGTTCCAACCACCTGCCGTAGGTAGGGACAACTCCCACTAGTACAGCTCACTCAAGGCCTCATCCAGCCTGGCCTTGAACACCTCCAGGGAGAGAGCAGCCACAACCTCCCTGGGCAACCTGCTCCAGTGCGTCACCACCCTTACTGTAAAGAACTTCCTTCTAACATCCAGTTTAAATCTTCCCTCTTCCAATTTAAACCCATTGTCCCTTGTCCTGTCATTGCAAGACCTTGTAAATAATCCTTCCCCCGCCTTCCTGTAGGCCCCCTTCAGA
>VWZE01004424.1:157361-214108 GCA_013396675.1 Eubucco bourcierii
TTGAGCTTTTCATCAACCCAGACCCCCAGGTCCTTTTCCTCAGGGCTGCTCTCCAGCCATTCACCACCCAACCTGGATTTGTGCTTGAGATTGCATGGTAAGATATGTGGTACATCCACTAGATGCTGTGCTCTTTGGCCCAGTTTTTTTATGAGATTGTTCTTAAAACGAGTTCCATTGTCTGATTCAGTTATCTCTGGAGCACTGTCTCCACATAATTTCTCTCTCCAAGCAAAGAATGCTATTATGTGCAGTAGCATGTGGAACTGGGTGACTAAGAATCCTAACCATGCTACTTCAACAGTAGCGAACAAATTCAGATATAGAGAGAAGATTACGGGAAAATTCAACTCCCCAGACTGGCTCTCAGTTACAGGAAAAGAAAATTCAACAAATTCATATGGAAAATCCACAGTAACATTGTTATACTCCAAAATATTAATGCAGTCATCTCCAAATCTCCAAGGCATGCCATAGTCTTCTGGCAAAAAAATCCACAAGTATAAAAAATAAGGCATTGATAAAATAGTTAGTTCAAGACTGGGGAGACCAGAAGCCACAAAATTTTTAACAAAATTAATGTTGAACTTCCTTATTCTGAGTATTAATAAATGAATCAATGAAACCAACTGCGTACTGGGTGCCAAAAAAAATTGTTGTGGTTTGAATTTGCACCCCCAACAAATTGGAAATTTACATTCAGAGTAAATTTACCACACGTAATTAGAATTTTGGAAGTTAAATGAAATTATGTAAGCAAAAGTAGACTAAATATAAAAATATAAAAGATAATAAACATATACAAGGCAAATTTACATGCATCAACAATTTAATAAACAACACAATACCCCCTTGTACAATATTTCATCTCTCTTCCCCTCTCTGGACACAGAGAAATCCAGTGGGCCTGATGTCTCTATCTCCTGCCCACCCCACCCCACCCAACTCATATGCTATCTTTAAAGGTGCTACAAAGTGGATACGTGACTGGGCAGCTACCAACTGGCAAGTGAACAGGATACCAGGCTGGCAAACTGACAACTGGAAACAGCTGCTAGAAAAAAGAGAACAACAAACACTGCATATTGGTTGGGTGAAAGGATGTAATTAATCAGCATCCATAGTTGCTCAGTTTAACAAGAAATTAATAGCCTTACCTTGTCACAAAAAACTGATGTTATAAATGATGGTCATAAATGGGAATGCTTCCTTGAATGACTGCACATAAATGGAGGCCATACTGGATGAACTGATCTGTATCATGAAGGCATAGTCCAAGGCCAGTCTGTTTCTGTAAGATTATGCAGACAGTGACTGCCTGTTCACAGTGTTGTCTGCAGCTTAACAAAGATCACCTGGGTAAAGCACTTCCAGGATGGGAAAACACTGTGGCAAAGTGATAACAAATCCCATTTTACTGTCACAATAGTACAAGAAAGGGGAAAGGAAGAAGGCATCTGTTGAGTATTTCATACTCCATATTATCCCTTAGCTAATGGTATTGTTGAGGGAACAAAAGTCTGGTCAAGCGATTTGCTAAAACTCAAGAGACTGGATTGCATCTCTGACTTTCCAATGCCATCTATTGGTTAAGCAATAGATGGAGTGCAAATGTCTGTCATAAAATGAAAGCTTTCTGTGTTACTGCTATACAATTATAGCACCAGAGATGCATCTGAAACCTGGGACATACCCTACAGATTTTTATGCCGGACAATGTGTGTTACTCAAGCTATCACAGATCAGGATGGTAGCAGTGATATTAACAACTCCAGAGAATCTCTATGCTTGGGAAGCAAAGGATAACTCTGGAAAAATCCATTGAATTAGTACCACATGGATAATGCTGTCTTTCTAACTTAATGAGTGCCTGTTAGACAGGTGCCAAGAGATGTTCTTTTATATTTTCCAGGTAACCCAGATGTCAGAAAACTGCACCTGGAACCAAGGGCTCTCCTACACTAACCTCAAGTCCACAGGGATTGTTAGTGTCTATGTGTGGTGTGATTTTGTTTCTGATTTGTATACGTGCTTGTAAACCAAATGTTCTTGACAGAATAACTTTTGATTTTGAACAAAGGTGCTAGCTGCAATTTCCATATTCACACACTTAGATAACAATTATAGTTGGAGTTGGCAAGCATGACATTTACAGTCTGCGTTGGGAAGATATGTTTTGGCTCAATAATGTTTACATGTGTTATGGAAAGGAACAGCATCCTGCTGTAATCAAGAAGATATTCAGAGTGAAAATAGGTGAACTTTATCCATCCAAGCCACACATGGTTTAAATGATAACCTATTTTTAACCTAGATACAGGGAATTGCAGATGCTCTAGATGAATCCAGCATTACTGCTTGTTTTCTTCCACCGATATCTGTAGAACACTCCCTTCCTGTGGGTATTCTTCCCACAACCATAGCAGGGAACTTGCTGAAATTATGGAATGCATTGTCATACCCTCAAATAGTAAATCCTTATTCTCCAGACAGAAACTGAGTTGCTGTGTGGTTTAGTCAGCTGTTCATTTTTGTCACCGTTAGTAAAATACAGTTTTACGCATATTATGCATACAGTTTTATGCATATTATGAAAACACAAATGTAACTTTCCCCTGCAATTCGATCTTATAAGATATAACAGATTTATGGCCCTGAGGGGGAGCAACCTATGTCCTGCAATATAATCAACCTATGAATACATCCTGATGCCTGCAGTGGAACAGAGGCCAAGACTGTAAAAACAAATGGTCATACTTACAGTTGTTTCTGATTTGGGACTGACAGTGGCCTTTGCAGTTCTATACCATTTGTCAACATGTCATAGTTTTTTTTNATGAGGCTGATATAAAATTGTTAAATATTTTATTAAATATATGCAAAGAAAATTTCCCCGAACTTATTTTAAGTTAACACACAGAGATTCTCTTATGCATTTGGTAAAACTATTTCTGCAGAATGCATATATGCAGTCAGGTTGTATTGAAACGATTTGAGGAAAGGTTTTAGAAAATTTAAACAACCAGAGAGTCTTGCAGCACAAACTGCCACTTAAAGGGTAAACTTTATCGAACTTTAGAAAAGAGATTTAGTTTGCACAGTGGTCAGAGTTTCAATATTCGTAATCTAAACGTATATGTAGAAGCCTAAAGGAGAAAAAATATAGTCCCTGCCACGTGGTGGCCTTCCATGATGATGTGGCAGGCTTTTGCTGTTGTAGTTCCAGTTGAGCAGGTTGTCTTAAGAAGATCCATGGATGTGAGGCAAATCCTCCCTGGCTCTCAGGAGGTCATCGGAGTGGGCAGCCACCTGGGCAAAGCAGGATCCAGGTTTAGGGGCTGGAGCAGTCCTGTCGGGTGCTGTGTATAGCAAAGTTGTCAGCCCTCGAGCTGGTTGTTGCCTAGACTGGGTCAGAGCCAAATGGACTCGAGCTTGGCTGAGCTCAAGTGGGCAGCTGCATCCCAGTGTGGGGCAGGCCTTTCAGTCCCTTGGCTCAGTGTGGAAGACAGGCAGGGTCAGGTCTTCCCTTTGTGGGGGAGGCAAGTCCCCAGCTATGTGTGGTGCACAGGTAGCGGGCAAAACACAGGTAGCAGCAGCTAACAAACAAGTTGGCTGGGTTTTAATGATTTTGGCAAGTATCTTTGACCAGTAGCAACAGATGAAAACACCTCTAGAACCAGTCCTAGGTTATTTCACCAAAAAAGGGAGATGCACATGCCTAGCCTCCCTGACCTGTGTTTGCCAAAGACAAAGCAGGGTGCAAAACAAGGCCAACTATGATGTCTCTGTGGTAGACTGAGAGGTGCCAAGGCCTTGTCTGCTCTCCCTCTTCTTCCACCTGGGTCTGCTACTACATGTACATGCTTTTGGATGAGTAAAGTAGCCTATCAAGTAGAGAAATTTGTTAATACTACTGATAAAAATGTACATTGCTTAACTGTCAATTGCAAGCTACTTAAAAAATGGCTCTTCAGAACCATATGGAACTAGATTTATTTCTATTATGACAAAATGGACTTTGTGGCTATCCAAACCTTTCCAGCACAGACAACTGAGTTCACATCCCTAATATGACACAAGACCTCAACATGCATTTGAAAAAGATGTGACAAGTGGCAACAGATACATGTGAAATATGAGAATTCATAGATTCACAGATTGCATTATGTTGGAAGGTCATTCACCACCCAGCTTGTATTTGTGCTTGGGATTGTGCCTACCCAGGTGCAGGACCTTACACTTGGCCTTATTGAATTTCATGAGGTTGGCCTGGGCCCACTTCTCCAGCCTGTCCAGGTCCCTCTGGATGGCATCCCTGCCCTCTAGCAAGTCGACTGTGCCACACAGCTTGGTGTCATCTCTTTAGGAGAAAGTAGAATTTAAGTATAAGTCATGGCATAAAACATTGGGGTTTTTTGCAGATCTTGATTGTTGAGGCTTGATTGTTCGTGGCATGACTTTTGCCATTTGATCAACTGTACCCCTGTAAATGAGATTTTGGGTTTTACCTGGTAATCTAGTTTCCTTTTCACTGTGTTGTTTATGTGCTAATGATGAGTCCAACAATCATCCAGTATCCAGGGACAATTAGGAAGCATTTTATTACAGAAATTGATACACATTTAAATGTTACTCATTTAATAAGATTTTTTTTTCAATATGATTAGAGAAATGCCTTTTTCATGCTTCACACTGCACAACTTAGTACCATTCTGATTATTCCCAATAACTGTGAGCTGTAATATACTACAGGTAAAATGTAGTGCAATTAAGAACTCCCAAAGACTTTTAGTAAGACTTTAAATCATGATAGAGGGAGAAATGGAACTTTGGTTTAAAGCCAGATTTGCACATAACTGCAGTATTTTTGTGTTTCAGAAGATAAGTTCCTACGTATAATTTTGTTACCTTTCTTCACAAATGAAGTTGTTACCCTGGAAATTTTTATTTTATTTTCATTTTTCTCATTCCTGTGTTCCATAGTTAAGGTTTTTTTAACTACCATAGTCACTGCTTGTTTCCACAGGTGGTTCAGAATTTAGGATATGTTTTCCTAAAATAATAGTTTACAATCATATATATATATATATATATATATATATATATATATATATATATATACATATAATCTTATCATTTTATTATATTTCCATCTCTAAGATTTAAGGAACATCATTCTTCCTTCCTAATGTCTAGACAAAGTTTGCTTCAGAAACAACTCTTTGTGTAAATCTTGGACAGGATGATCCTGGTGTGCATGGTCAGTCTATTGAAAAGGAAATATTAATATCTCTTAAAAAGATAAAATTAGTAACATATCTGCACATGCCAGAAGAAATACCAGGAAATGAGGTATTGTAAGATGATAAGGATATACTGCAGCCTATATATTTTCTGTCCAAACAGGGTATTGCTTGAAAATTAAATATAGCATGTTTTTAGTACTGTTGTGAAATTGAGTCAGATGAAGGATAAACTCATGAGAAAGTTTAAGAGCTCTTCAAAGACATTTTTTTCTTTTTGCTATTTTCTTAAAACAGCTCCAGTTAATACTGAGCATTTTCTGCAAAACTGAATTCTTATCCAACATGCTCATTTGAGACAAAGATTAATTTGCAAAATTAAAATATAAAAGGAAGCTGGGAAGGACAAAGATATATTTATGTCAGAAACTGACTAAACATTTGTAGAAAATGCATGTTCTGTGTACTAAGCTTTAATGCCAGCTGTGTGCATTAGCTTTACTCCTAAGAGATGGAAGAAGTCTATCAGTGATTTTTTTATTTCATTTAATTAGGTATTTTCTGTGACAAATTTTATGTACAAGATATATTATTCATTACATACATCACAGACACCAAAATAATTCAGAGTTACAGTAGATGTTTTGGGAATGAGTAGTGTTGTTTGTTTTGCATGTTTACTAAGTGGGAGCAGGACATCCCTAGCTGTGCTAATGTCAGGGAAAAACAAACAAACCACAAAATCAAACACAGTCCAAATGGATCATATCCTATTGACAGGTGTTCCTCTTGCTGTTTTCTGACCCTAACTGCCTGCTGTAGTTTTCCAAATTTTATGTACAAGATATATTATTCATTGCATACATCACAAATACCAAAATAATTCAGAGTTACAGTAAATGTTTTGGGAATGAATAATGATGTTTGTTTTGCATGTTTGCTAAGTGGGAACAGGACCACTTCTCTTTAAGGGTTGTTCTTCAGAACTGGCTTCATTTTCATGTCCTTTGTGAAGGTGAATCCCAATGGGAGCACAATCCTAGCTGTGCTAATGCCAGGGAAAAACAAACCAACCAACTACAAAATCAAACACAGTCCAAATGGATCATATCCTATTGACAGGTGTTCCTATTGCTGTTTTCTGACCCTAACTGCCTGATGTAGTTGTCCATGCTCATCCTTGAAATGGTATAGAATATGTTAAGCACAGAGCAGGTCCAAAGACTGCTGCAGAACATATCCAAGCATTCAGGTGCTCATTAGTGATGATTATGGACTGTATATATTGTTTTTCCTATGCCATGTTTGTAGAAAATGTAACTGGTTATTCAATACCTGGAGTACTGTGTGCAGTTCTGAAACCCTCAGCACAGGAAGGACATGGAAGTGTTGGAGTGGGTCCAGAGGAGGGCCACAAAGATGATCAGAGGGTTGCAGCAGCTCTGCTATGAGGACAGGCTGAGAGAGTTGGGGCTCTTCAACCTGGAGAAGAGAAGGCTTCCAGGAGACCTTAGAGTAGCCTTCCAGTATCTGAAGGGGGCCTACAGGAAGGCTGGGGAGGGACTATTGACAAGGTCTTGCAATGCCAGGACAAGGGGCAATGGGTTTAAACTGGCAGAGGGAAGATTTAGACTGGATGTTAGGAGGAAGTTCTTTGCAGTGAGAGTGGTGAGGCACTGGAACAGGTTACCCAGGGAGGTTGTGGATGCTCCCTCCCTGGAGGTGTTCAAGGCCAGGTTGGAGGAGGCCTTGAGTGAGCTGTGCTAGTGGGAGGTGTCCCTGCCTATGGCAGGGGGTTGGAACTAGATGATCCTTGAGGTCCCTTCCAACCTTACCATTCTATGATTCTATGATTCTATGAATACCTACAGGAAAGTATCGAATCTGAAAATCCACAAAATGCAGTTTTCTTTCTGTTTCTACTTTTATGCAAGGCTGGAATAAGTTTCATGTCTTCTTATGAGAAATTAGAATACTTTTAATCTTTTGGAATGAGTCAGATTCTTTCTCAGATACTTTTATATACTGTGTGTAATGATCGAATTGCATGGAATGCAAATTAAACTCGTCACTAATCATAATCTTAATCCTGCTTTACACTCAAATCTGAAAAAAAAAATTCCTTATTTTAGCTGCATGAAATTGATGTTGTCATAAAAAATATTTATAACAAATATAGTAGATAAAAAATTGACTGAGCTTCTGGAATCATAAAAGTTCTCCTGCTCATAGTGTTGATGGATTAAAATTGGGTTTATTATGTTAAAAGTAAGCATAGTAAAGAAATGTGTAGCAAATGTTCGAGACATACTGTGAGAAATGGACTTCTAAAACTTGCAACCTGAAAAGAAAATCCAGAATAATCTATTACATGTAATAAAAAACAAGTGTCTCTGTGAATGAAGAATAATTTTGTAGTAAAAAACCACCAAGTAAGATTAAGCACAGCCTGCAGCTGGAGCTGCTTTTTAGTTTTAGCAGAATTATCTGGTAGTAAGACATGAGACATGACCTCATGAATACTAGGAACAGAGATTTCTGTGGGACCTCTGAAAGGTGATCTGACCCAAAGGACTGCTTAATACAGGATCAGTTAGATAAAGCTGCTGAAGGCCTTTCCTAGTCAAATTTTGAAAGGTCCTTTTCATGTTCTTTTCTGTAAAACCTCTTAACAGGCAGTTGGTCCCAAGGATGTATCGGTGAATGGCATTATTCCTCCCCTGGTACCATTACTGAGTGCCATGAGGTTCCCACCACCCCGTTTCTCCAGCCTGTCTAGGTCCCTTTGAAGAGCAGCCCTGCTTGCCCTCCAGTATGCTGGCCAGTTTTTCCCCAAGTTTACATTATGCACTTGCTTGCTGTGAGTGTGTGCAACCCATCATTCATGTCACTAATTAAGACATTGAACAGAAAAGCACAACATTATAGGTTACCTCTAGATTAAATGGAGAAGTAAATTGCACTACAGATCAATAAATTATTTCTGTACTGTAATGAGAGATAAGCCATATAGTTTATTGAAAGAAAAATGAAGATGGCCTGTGTGTATTTGAACTATGTGTCAATTAGCATAAATTGTAGTCCTGCACAGTGGTGTAACTATGCTGTACAGTACCTTAACTTGAGCATTAATTTTCTTGTATCATGAACTAAGTTACTACATCTGCATGAATGTTAACATAAAAATGGAGAAACAGATCAATCTTTACAGAATCTTGATCCATAAGCATCCAGGCAGCTCCCCTAGAACAATTTAGAGCATCCCCAAGCTTGTTAACAAATTTCTGCTTCACAATAGCTCCTGGAAGGCTGTGATTTGGTACCATTCTGTTTAACTTGGGCAGATTTGATGAAACAGTTTTGATACAGACAGGGATGTAATGTACCTGGACTCTATCTTCCTAACCAGTTTTTAGGAGACAGACATGTAGCTTGTAATAAAAAATAGTATCTTCACATTATATGCATATATCTCACATTATTTTTAATGTCCTATCAATTTATTGTTTTTTTTAATGCACAAGGAAATGTACAATTGAGGCTTTAGCCAGTACCTCTACTTTCAAGCAATAAACATTACAGTGATTTACTAAGAACATTTCCAGTTTCCAATGCTAGTCTAAATAAATGTCTATAATATATTTTTATCCAACTGTGACATTGCTGAATTTAATCCTACTATGTGTTTTTTGTTTTTTAGATAGTACTTTTTGTAGCCATTTATTTGGCTCATGTCTGTGTAAGACATCTTCAGACTATGTCTGTGAAGCAGTGGTGAAGTACTTGCTGGGAGACATTTCTGATCTTACAATCTAAGAGGTTTTATTTTTAAAAATAGTTTTCATCTGGGTTTTTTTTTAAAGATGTCAGTTCTGCAAATGCTGACATGTAATTAGTGAGTGATCTCAAATACTTGTTTTGCTTGAAATTTTAGTATTTCAGAATGTTTGTAGCTGGTATCAGTAAAATGATTTCCTGAAACCAGTGGCTAATATTTGGGGTGTGATTATAAAGCCGAGTGTAGCACTTTGTGGATATATTTAAACTAGCTTAACTATTTGAAAGTCTCTAATTAGTTTATTTTGTCATATGGCTTATATTGCTTCTAGTTCCTGAAATGGTTTGATTATATGAAATTTATGGCCTGTACATAACGTATTCTACAACTGCCTGAAGGGTGGTTGTAGCCAGGAGGAGGTTGCTTTCTTCTCTCAGGCAACCAGCACCAGAACAAGAGGACACAGTCTCAAGCTGCGCCAGGGGAAGTTTAGGCTGGAGGTGAGGAGAAAGTTCTTGACTGAGAGAGTCATTGACTGCTGGAATGGGCTGCCCAGGGAGGTGGTGGAGTCAGCGTCCCTGGAGGTGTTCAAGGCGCGTTTGGACATGGCACCTGGTGTCATGGTCTAGTCTTGAGGTCTGTGCTGACGGGTTGGACTTGATGATCTTTGAGGTCTCTTCCAACCTTGGTGATACTCTGATACTGTGGTATTCTTTATGGCTTCAACCTTTTTCCTTTTTGAAATGTATTAGTCAGAGCAAAAATGTTGAAAGACCACATTTCACATGTATTTTAACAAAAGTAAATATCATTTTATCCCATCACTATAATTTCATCCATGAAAAAATCACCAGCAATACAAAACTGTCAGTTGACATAATCTGCAAGCACCAAACATTGCAGAAGAATGCATGACAGAGCATTTGTTTTCAAATTTATGAAGGTGGTATTTATAGGCATGTTAAATAATGAGCTATGTTTTTTAATCAAATCAACTACTAAACATTTTTTTCTGTTACAACAGGGTTGATATTTTCTTTTTTTCCATAAAAGAGTTTGTATCTCTTTCTGCTAAAGATTTCTTGTTTCACTTCAGATTTCCCTGAGTTATGCACGGTAACATACTTCTGTTTTCCTAGGAAACCTCTCTTTCTTTTTGAACTAAGGAAGTTTTGTGCTCTTGTCCATTCTTTTCACACTACTGTTTGTTTTTTGGTATTGTGGGCTAATATTACAAAACACAATTCAAGACTAAAAATAGGTTTAGGAAACTTTAGCAAGGGGTCAGACACACTTGTAATAAAATCTCACCTTTTGTAACAAGTGTCTACGGTTAGTTGCATTTTAGTGAGAAGACCTATTTCAGTCCATTTAACAGGTCGTGGTTCTCTGCCATAATACAGGTTTAATATTTGAATTCAATTAAAATTTTAAAATTTTTACTTTCTTCATGCTTACTGAGGGCACCTCTGCATTCATGCTAGCTGGTTGAAATTTAGCATACAGTAACAACCTGTTCGTTTCGATACACAACATCCGATGCACTGTCTTTGGACCTCAGTGTTGGACTGTTGTTTTCACTGTTTTAGAATGCCTAAGAGGAATATATGGAAGAATTTCAGAAGATATAGCAGAATTTGTCATTTTACTCTATTTGCTCTGTTGGAGGTTGGCTTGAGATGTAAACTATACAGACTGTTGGGGAGGAATTTGGATGGCAGGAGTTGTTAGGGGTGGGGAAGGTGGGATTGGTGCACACAGACCTGTTGAATGTGTGGCCTCCTTTTCAGTACTGGTAGGTTTCAGTATCCTTGTTAAGTTATGGCAGTAGCATTGTTGGACAAGGTTTCTTTAAGCTGCCTTTGTGGCTTAGTTACAGAAGGAAATGGAGTTTTGTGTAATCATACTGTGATTATTTGCCACTTTTTTCTCTTTGTGAAACATTCTGGTTCCCCAACAACTTTGTACCACTTAGAACATTTACTCTAAAAGGATGGAGACAGTTAGGAAAAATTATGTTTCTTTTTTCTTTTTTTTTCCTAATGATTAACCTAACAGGTTACAGAAACAATCAGAAAGGAGGTCACAGTTGTTATAGATGCCTTATATGGGCAAAATTGTGTAATACTTTTATGTAGCTGTTATGTTCATTTTCTTTTACTGTTGGTACCAATTAAACTTTGTTTATAAAGCATTGTGTACTGCAACAAAAGCATTAAAAAGTGCTAAAGGTAAAATATTAAGATTTTTTACATTTTTCTGTAGGAAAAAAAACCCCAGAAGTTGATTCAGTATTGTAAAATATTGATCAAGTGTTGCACAACTATCAAATTGAAGAAAAAATAATTGTAACATAAAAAGACTTGTGAATTCAAAAGTACTCACTTTACTCATCTGATGGTAAACTTGTGAAGATAACTATATTTCAATTATGGGAAAGATAAACTTTTAAAAATACTGATGTCAAGTAAGCTTCAGTGTTAATTTCTGTGATATGTGATGAACAGCAAAAATAAATGAAAAACCAAAATTCTGAGTTAATTTGTCTTTTGAATATAAAACAAAGGCATCTCAAGTAAAATACAATTCTCTTTTGGCTTTTTTCAGGAATCCAAACCAATTCATTTTTGGTTCATCAGTTTTGCATATGAATTACTCTTTCATTTACTCAGAAGTGTATCAAGCACATGATGATTCTCTAATTTAATTTGGCTTGAAAGTATCCAAGCTACTGTGGTGTTGTTTTGTTTTGTTTTTCCCCCCAGAACATTATCAACTGTATGTTCCTGAATCAGCTCAAGTTGGATCAGCAGTTGGCAAAATAAAAGCAAATGATGCAGACACTGGTTCAAATGCAGACATGAAGTACACAATTATAAATGGTGATGGCTCTGGAGTGTTCTCCATATCTACAGACAAAGAAACAAGGGAAGGGATTCTTTCTCTGAAGAAGGTGAGCAACAGACTTTGAAAATCTTCTGTGTATGTAATTAAAATATGAGGATGAATGCTGAATAAGCAGATAACATGATGAAATCTGTTGAACCATAAACTCAGCAGTGTAAACTTCATCACATTGCTTCCTGAGACACTTTAAATCTTTGCAGGAGTCATGGGTTCAGTTGAATCTGCTGTTGATATTCAATACCATGCTGCTGTTGTGCCAGCTTCAAAATGAATGTGCTGGCTGGGGCTTGCAATCCAGGTCGGAACATAGGAGGCTTCCTGTTCCAGTTCCTGCTTCCAGTTTCTGGTTTGGGGGTGTTGGTGCTTTCTGCATGCTTGGGCAGGGGGATCACCGGCTTCTGCTACTGCTTCTGTATTTTGCTATGCTTTTCTACAAATAAGTTAAGGTAATTGTGTATTATGTAATTTCCAGTAGAGCTCTTTATCCCAACTCTTTATCTCAACTCAGAGGGTTTCTTTTTTGTGCGTTACTTTCCCTCCTGTCTCTGTGGAGAGAGATGGTGACTTGTGTGAGTGGACTGTGATAACCCAGGATGGTCTATATTTGGTACCCAACATGAGGCTTGAAAAGTGACCTGTCTTAAGACAGTCTATTTTGGAAGGAGATGAAAGGAAAGGGTTAAGGCAATGAGAAGATTCAGTTAAGACTTGAGGCTTGTCAAGAGATTTTTACATATGTTATTTTCCCCATGGTGTGTTTGCTGTGTTGATGCATTTGCTCTCCCGAGGCAGGTAGAGCTGATGTACTGGGATGCTGTATGTGCTCTCTGTGGTGCTGTCACCTCAGGGGAATGGCTTGGAGCTCTGCTATTGCTGTGCTGGTTAGTGGCATGCCAGGTTGTTTTGTCCAGAGTGGTGTAGCTCTTTCCCAAGAATCCTACCTTGAGATCTGCCCTGGAGCTGGATAACTATGAGTGGCAGAATATGGGCAAGTGCCTAGACTGGTGGTTTCCTCTGGTGGTTTGGAATTTTACCCCCTGAACAAGTGCAAAATCCTGGCACCCTGGTGAAATATTTGGAAAATGCTTGTTGTGAGCCTGGAGGTTCCTGAGAGACACAGATCAGTGTATTGTGTTGAGGCATAGCCCACACATATGGAACCCTTCTCATCACTGTTCAGAGTGCTCAGGGATGGGAAGGTGTCTGAGCCTACAGACAGACCACAGACATGGCAACTGCACCAGAGAAGCAGCCTGCACCAGTATCAACTGCCCCTGTTCAGAAAGTGAAACACAAAAAAGGAAAGCAGCTTGTCTGGCAAAGGTTGAGGATGAATCAAGGTCGCCACAGGAACAGGATGCAGATCCTGTGGTGATGACTTGGTCTTTTTCTTTGGCCTTCAAAGATAGCCGAGGACAAATGGTGACTGAAATGACTAGCAGGCTCTGCCCATGTGAGGTAGGTCTCTGTTCCTCTGTACAGGCCTTTGTTTCAGCTGTGAAGGAACTGTCCTGGAAGATGGAGCAAATCCAAGAGAACATGTATGCCCCACCTAAGCAGCCCCATGCTTCAAACATGAGGAACAGCAAGAGAATCTGGGAGGTTTAGCATTTCCTGTGGTTTTATTTATATGACCATGGGGAAGATGTGAGAAAGTGGGATGGAAAACCATTTCAGTCCTAAGGGCACGAGTGTATGGATTACAATGAAATTCCCCAGTTTCCAGTGGAAAAATGCCCCAAAAGAGCAGATAACTTGATAATGCCTCTGATCCTCCTGAAGGGGCTCCCAAGCATCTTCACAGACATGAGTAATTCCAGTCAGAATTAGAGGAGCCCTACCTCCAACCAGGTGGAAGACAAGGATGTCTGGGTTTATTGGACTGTATCAGTCCGATGGCTTGGAAGTTGTACCCATAGAGGTATAAAGGTCTAGGTGGACACTATACTCTGATGTCACAAAACAGTAAGGGGTGAAACCCATCTGTATTTCTGGTGTGACAGGGCAGTCTCAGCAACTGGGTGTATTGGAAGCTGAGCACTAGAATGCAAGCCATGGTTTACTTTCACTTGTAGGGGTGGAAGGAATCACTGGAATTGACTGCCTGGGTGAAAACAGCCCCACCATTTGGAGTGGTCATGGATTGATCCAGAGTGTACCGAAACAGGGCAGAGTTCCAGGGTGTCTGCAGTGAGAAATCTCTGTAATGTGAGGAAACCTCATTTTGAGTAAGAATGGACAGTGACTGATGTATGAAGTATGTTGTTTGATGTTAATTACTGCTGGGAATGGCACAGAAGGCATAGAATAAGGGATACAGAATGTTGTGGGTTAAGTTGAATCTGCTGATTCAATACCATGATACCAGCATACCACCTTCAAAATGAAAGTGCTGGCCAGAGACAAGTGTCGTGGAGTTTAAGTTCAGACTTTAATATGAGAGGCTTCTTCTTGTTGATGCTTTTGGTTTACAGATTGGAGTGTTGGTCTTCTTCACTGGGCTGTCTTCTGTGTGCTTGGATGGAGGTCTCTGGCTTCTGCTGCATTTTGTTACACTTTTCTGCAAATAGGTTAAAGTAATTATGTATTGTATAATTCCCAGTAAACTCTTTATCTCAGCTCTTTATCTTAGCTCAGAGGTTTTTTTTTTTGTGTTACCTTCCCTTCTGTGTGGGGAGAGAGGGGTGGGGAGAGAGTGAACTGTGTAACCCAGGACAGCAGGGAGGGAGAAAAGAAATGCAAGGAAACAAGTGAACAAGTGAACAAGTGAACTGTGTAACCCAGGACACCAAGGAGGGAGAAAAGAAATGCAAGGAAACAAACAGTTATTTAAATGTTTTTTTAATATTTTTGAATGCTCATATGTGATATTTATCATAAACTAGGTCTAACTGATTCTTTTTATTATTAGTTTTGGGGGTTTTTTATATTAATGATGGTTTTGCACATTAGATTTGACTGAAATATATATTGGTATCCCCAAAACTTTATCTTTATTTAGAAAGTCTGTCTGTGGCAATGCATGTGTAAGTCTTCATAGGCTGTTATTCTTTGACTTACCTGACAACTGGCATCTAAATGGTCAAGTATTGTGCACTGCACAAGGTAAATACTGACTTATACAAACTCAAAATGTAACTGGTTATGCTGTCACACAGTTATGATTTATATTAATTTCTTTTTATCCAAGTCTCTTTAAAGTACCAATTATGAAGCGTTCTTGCCGCTTATTTTTATTCTTAACTGAATTCTCATCCATAATCTAGATAATAATTTTATCTCCATATTAAGTTCTATAATCTGAGTTCATAGTGAATGTTTCCTAAAGTGTCTGGCAGCTAATATTCTATGGATGTATTTAATTTTATAATAATCCAGAAAAAATGATTATTATATTTAAGTAATTTTTTTTTTAATCCTTTCCAACACAGGGAAATAATTTCATGATCTTAGTTTTCATTTGGACTAACAGACATCAGTTAGCAATTCTCAGAAGGATTTGTTATTACTGAGTCTTATAGGCATCAATTATGTTCATTTAGTCTATGAAATAAGAGTGAATTTGTATTCATATTCAGTAATATGTATTCTGACCCAAATTAATGGTAGGAAAAATGAAAATCAGAAAAAATGTAGGAAAAGAGAATTACTAAAAACTGTCATAAAGAATGTTGGGGGTGTGGGGGGGTTGTGGGTGGTTTTGCTTCTAAATAGATATGTATATATGTAGATTTGTATTTTGCATTTTACAATTTTTTTATAACTGAAGGAAATTACATTTTTAGAATTCATAATTATCAGATTCGTAGCATGGTAGGGATTGGAAGGGACCTCCAGAGATCATCTAATCAAACAATCCTGCTAAACCAGGTTGCATAGGAACATGTCTGGATGAGTTTTGAAAGTTTCCAGAGCGGGAGATTCCACAGCCTCTCTGGGCAACCTGCTCCATCACCCTCAAAGTAAAGAAGTTTTCCTTATAATTATATGAAACCTCCTGGGTTCTAGTTTGCACCCATTGTCCCTTGTCCTGTCAGTGGACGTGGCTAAAAAGGACCTGGCTGCATCCGCTTGAGCCCCACCCTGTTGATATTTATTAGCACTGATAAGAATTCTTCTCAGTCTTCTTTTCTCCAGGCTAAACACCCCTCAGGTCTCTCATCCTCTCATCTTAAGAGAGATGCTTCAATCCTCTAATCATTCTTGTGGCACTTGATTGGATTGCAGTAGCTGAGCCCATAACTTCAGGTGTGCCCTTATCGGAGTAGAGTAGAAGGGGAAGAGAACCTCCTTCATCCTGCTGGCCACACTCTTAATACACCCCATCTTGACCACAAGGACACATTGCTGGCTCATGGTGAACTTGGCCACCAGGGCTCCCAGGAGTTACTTTTCAGTAGGTCAATCACTAACCTCTACTAGTGGATAGGGTTATTCCTTCCCAGGTACAAGACTCTACACTTGCTCATGTTGAACTTAATCATCATGAAATAAAAAGTAAGAACTCTTACTCTTAATTGCTTTACTGGAAAAAATAACATACCTTAGCAATTGAGGGTCTTTCCCAACTCCTGTTAATGTAACTTGTGTTGAAAAAAAGTTTTCATCTTCCTTGCATGTGCATACAATACTTAGGTTAAACCTAAGTACATACTTATATATGCATGTATCTCTACATCTACCTGTCTTTCAGTTTATCCTTTGTTGCCTGAATTTCACATAGATGTATATACACTTGTTACAGTGAATCTTCTTCAGTTAGCCTTGTGGCTGGTCATTTGAACTGTATGTAGTACTTTCTATTTTTATCTGAGTTATTTGCTTCTCTGGGAGAGAGCAGGAGGAGAAACAGAACAGGACCACCTCTTTATATTTGGTTCTTTGGACATTAGCAAGTTTTATTGTAACTCTCGTAGGATATTCCAACTATTTCCTTTGTAAATGTAAATTATTTTGCTTTATCATTTTTGTGCTGAAAATCTTGCTTAACTCAATACCTTAACTATTTTAAGCTGAATGTTGTGATTAGTAAACTATTAAACAAGCAAACAAACAAAACCCCAGAGGAATAAAAACCTCCTACTAGTAATGGAGTTACCAAAAATAATTATTGAGTCTATGAGCAAATTTAGTATCACAGAGCTGCAGAGGCTATAATTTAAACACAGTCACAGTGTTTAAGTGAAAGCCCAGCAAAATACAATCCTGTAAATTAAAATTGCAAACTGATTTCTGTTCCTTAATATTTTTTCAAAAGGAAAATGGAAAGTGATGCAACAACTGAACTTGCGAGTTGTTCAGAGTTGTGGGATATTGCGTATCTTGCTTTCCTTGTGAAGTTCCTTTCTTATCCTCAAAAGAAAACCTTTTTTTTTTTTTTTTGAAGATACTGATTATCACTCTCATAATAGTTATCCTTAATATAGCATGTTTTTTTCTTTCTAAATAAAATACTGTTTAAAATAATACTGGTTTTAACCTGTCTGAATCACAGGAGAGTAAGTAAGCTTACAGGAAAGTAAACTCTTTCGTGTCCTGATTTCCAAGTCTTTAATTCAGAGTCATTGTGGGAAGAAAAGAAAATGAAAGTGAAAAAATGCTTTGTCTGTGATTGAAATGTTAACTTTTTTTTTCTGATTATTTGAACAGATTATTCTTGGATTTCTAGAGAAAAGAATAGTGTTGGTATTGTCTAATTGAATAACTACCAAAAAAAGAAGCAAATAAGACAGTGTTATTATTTGTGTTTTCTGTGAGAAATTTTTTTGCACTCTATTGTAGTCATTGTCAGTATAAAATTAAAAAAGGAACAACAGTTACAATATGCAATCCTACTGTGAATTTGTATAACCTTAGATTATGTATACTGCAGGGTAATACAAATTACTATTTAATATTTCCCTGCTCATAACAGAAAAACATCATAAATTAATGAATAGCCTTTGCATTAGAATTTACAAAACTCCTATTTCTTTACGAATGTATTTAATTGATTAGTATACTTAGCCTTTAAAAAAAAAAAAATCTGTTTTATAGCAGTAGAATTATCAGGTCATGGTAAATTTCCATGCCTACGCATTTTTTATTTTTACATTCAGGAAAGGGAGGCAAAGAAAGAAAAATAAAAAGAGGATATTTCATACTATTAGTTAAGCAAGTGAAGTGATTGTCAATATACAGAGGAGAAATCAAAGGAAAATATAACATATAAATCCTGACCAACTGTTTTTCTTAGACTTGACTGTCACATGCAATTCTCAATGTTTACTCTATGGAGAGTAACAATTTAGTGAGACTGAAGAAAGCAACTTAAAAAATTAGTTCTGGTCCTATAAACATGACTTCCAGTAAAAAACATTACTTAATTCTATATGTGCTAATGAAACTTTATTACTTTCATATTTTTAAGTTGAATGTCCTTCTACTCCTCTGTACTACATAACATAACTATCTTACACTGGAACATTTGAGAGTTGATTATGTCATGTTTGTCTTATATGTTGCTAAAACAGTGTAATAAACTAGTGTAGTGATAAAATAAACACATCAAGTCAGTTCACAATAATCTGAAACCAGATGAACAAGGGAGATTAAATTTTCACATGTGTAAATAGCAGGCTGGAAATGGGACTTAAAAGAAAGAAGTGTCACATGAGTCAGACCCCCACCTTCTCATTTCCTAGTAGATATGTAGGAATCTATTGATTTAAATAACAAAGTGATGCTGCAGTGACAGCGGTGCTTCTGGTGCATGGTAAGTGAGGATTTGACTTCTATTGAGCTTTACTCAAACATTAGACCCTGTAAAAGGCATAAAATCTGCAAATCTTTTTTCCATTTATGAGAAGAGCAGAGCAGCACGTGATGAGACGGGCTGAAGAGCTGTCTCTTATTCCTGCTGGTGCAGAATTGAGAAGAACATGGTCTAGAATATAGAGATACATCATTTCTGATTAGAAAAGCACACAAACTCATTTACACTATTCTTACATATTTAAGTTCTTGTAACTCAGTAGGTAACTGTACAGGTTTGGTAACTGTACAGTTTGTTTGGTAGCTGTACAGTTTGTTTGGTAACTGTACAGTTTGTTTGGTAGCTGTACAGTTTGGTAACTGTACAGTTTGTTTGGTAGCTGTACAGTTTGGTAACTGTACAGTTTGTTTGGTAGCTGTGCAGTTTGTTTGGTAGCTGTGCAGTTTGGTAACTGTGCAGTTTGTTTAGTAACTGTACAGTTTGTTTGGTAGCTGTGCAGTTTCTTTGGTAACTGTACAGTTTGGTAACTATACAGTTTATTTGGTAGCTGTGAAGTTTGGTAACTGTACAGTTTGTTTGGTAGCTGTGCAGTTTGTTTGGTAAATGTACAGTTTGGTAGCTGTGCAGTTTGTTCAGTAACTACAGTTTGTTTGGTAGCTGTACAGTTTGTTTGGTAGCTGTACAGTTTGTTTGGTAACTGTACAGTTTGTTTGGTAGCTGTACAGTTTGGTAACTGTACAGTTTGTTTGGTAGCTGTGCAGTTTGTTTGGTAGCTGTGCAGTTTGTTTGGTAACTGTACAGTTTGTTTGGTAGCTGTGCAGTTTGGTAACTGTACAGTTTGTTTGGTAAATGTACAGTTTTGGTAACTGAGTACTTTGTAAGAAGTTGTTTTCTTCAGTTGAGTATTTAAGAGAAGAGGTGCCCAAAGTATTTCAGTATCCCTATCATGGTCTATTAAACTTGTTAATGAAAGAACCTGAGGTAATTTGGGTAACTTGAGGTAATCTGTGGTATCGGGTTGGACTTGATGATCGTTGAGGTCTCTTCCAACCTTGGTGATACTGTGATACTGTGATACATCAGTTTCTGTCTTTTGCAGTATTTAACATAGACCAATAAGGATCAAAAGGCAATAAAATCCAGAGAACTCACACTGTCATAAAAGGAGAACCTGAGGCTCATTCTAAACATTGATTTTTTTCCAAATCTACTGCCTTTCCCACAGTTGTGTTGTAGATAAACCCTGAATCCATCCTGCTTCGCGTATAACCGTCTGCTTCTAGTGTGGCAGTGATTGTCAGAATATTGCTCTCTTCCAGTAACATGAAGATGTGTAGTTTAACAGGAAAGAAGTAGTTAGCTTGCAAACAAGCTAAAGTGAGGCACAGAATGTCATTGATAATATATTTTTTTTATTTATTTTTTGCCAACAGCCACTCAATTATGAAAAAAAGAAATCATATACGCTTAATATAGAAGGAGCGAATACTCACCTTGATTTCAGATTTTCACACTTGGGACCATTCAAAGATGTAACAATGCTGAAGATCATTGTTGGCGATGTGGATGAACCTCCTCTCTTCACTATGCCTTCCTATGTCATGGAAGTTTATGAAAATGCGAAGATTGGAACTGCTGTTGGCACAGTAACAGCACAAGATCCTGACATGGCCAACAGTTTAGTAAGGTATTATAAGTTCAAGATTGAATTCCACTAGCTAAAGAGTTAATGCTCTCTGGGGATGTATGAAACTATTTTATTCTAGTACATAAAAGGAAACATAAGTCAGAACATGGTCATGATCACTCTGTATAAATTAGGTTTAATAACATGATCTTCAATCCTCTGTTGGTTTGCAGTGCAATTACCATAGAATCATAGAATGGTAAGGTTGGAAGGGACCTCAAGGATCATCTAGTTCCAACCCCCTGCCATAAGCAGGGACACCTCCCACTAGTACGGGTTACTCAAGGCCCCATCCAGTCTGGCCATCTAGCCATTGTTCTGAGTAAAAGTCTGCATTCACTAGTTCCTCTAACAGCACCTCTCCAAATGGCCTACTGACAAGGCCACTATATGTTGCCACATCATATAAAAGGGCACACATTACTGGCCTGCTGCCAATCAGTATTCTCCCAATAGCTGTAAATCTGTTCAGGATCATAACACTGTTTTTTTCCCTGCCATGCTGTTTTTGTTCTGGCTCTCTATACATTTCCCACACTGTAGTTGTCGCAGGTGCCTGTGCAAGACAGGAACTGGTTTAGGTATACTTTTCCTCATAAACAAACAGTATAATTTTTGCAAAATTTGAAGAGGAAACCATTATTTTATAATATGCTTCAGTTTTAGGGAGTGTCAGAAGAATAGAATATGTATCATAATGCATGTCAGTGATGCTGCTAAGGATATGTCACTTCATCTTCAGTTGCAAGGTGTAGGGCAATGAAAGATGCTGAGAAGCAAGCAGTTACAATGTCATTTGAAAGAAACATTAATACAGACCATGCTAGGAAGGAAATATTTTGATAGTCTTAAAAAATGTTCTCATTAAAAAGAAAAAAAAAATAAAAATTGTGTTGTTACCCTGACCAGAAGATATTTCTAGAAAAGAATTGGCTTTGTAATAGGTCTGAAATTAAAGAATGAAATCAAACTGGATATACCCCCACAGCAAGCTTGATGAAGCATTGTTGCAAAATAATATATGGACTTCATTAACCTTGGCTACTCTGGAATTGAGATTTGAATGCATTATTATTTTAAACTTTACAGTTACATGTTTTCAGCTGTTACTAAGCTCCAATGACATGTTTTCACTGCCTTCATTTATAGGGTGAGTTATTTTCTAAAATGGCATTCAGTGTGAGAATTTTATCAAATAATATAGCCTTCCAGGATCTGAAAGGGGCCTACACAAAGGCTGGGGAGGGACTATTTACAAGGTCTTGCAATGACAGGATAAGTAGCAATGGGTTTAAACTGGCAGAGGGAAGATTTAGACTGGATGTCAGGAGGAAGCTCTTTGCAGTGAGGGTAGTGAGGCACTGGAACAGGTTGCCCAGGGAGGTTGTGACTGCTCCCTCCCTGGAGGTGTTCAAAACCAGGTTGGATGAGACCTTGAGTAACCTGTACTAGTGGGAGGTGTCCCTGCCTATGACAGGGGGTTGGAACTAGATGGCTCTTGAGGTCCTTTCCAACCTTACCATTCTATGATTCTATGATTCTATTTGTCTCAAAAGGAGTAGTTGATTTTAAATGTTTTTTTAAAAAGTCAATGTGAAAACATATTTGATGCTATTCCTTTTCATGATCTAATGGCATGTTACATATAGATGGAAATCATGAGAGTATATATTTGGAAAGCATTTTTCCTTAATCTAATTTTTGGTCTCCTGAGATCAAATATGCAGAGTATGTGTGATAGTCTTTGTAAGATGAAACAATTTCTATAAAACAATGAAAGTATAAGGATTTTGTTTCTGCTGTGCTGTCTAAGATGTAAAATATTTAGCGTCAGACAATCGATATATATATAATATCTTAGTGGCAAGTTAATGTCCTTGTTAAAATGCCACTATGGTATTAATGTCTAAATCATAATATACATAAGAAAATTTTGCTAAAAATAACTGCTTGTAGCTTTTATCTACAATCTGTAATCCTGAAACAACAGCTAACATAGTGAGACAGATTAGCTATCCTACTAATTTGAACCAAGTGGCAGGTTATTCCATAATTCAACTATCTGTGGCCCTAGAAGTTTTGTGCAGAAAGGGGTAAGGCAACCGTGATAAAAGGAAAGAAACAACAGTTTGTACAAGGGGTGGGAAGGCCAGAAATAGATTTTCTGTGTGAAATGGGAATTATTTTGGAGATAGATTGGAATGTTAAATTTTTTATTTTTTTTTTTTTTGAGAGTAAATATTTATATTGTTAAAATAATTGTCTATCCTCTTTTTATCTCCATTGACATTTAGTTTTGCATTGTTCCTTCCATTTCTCTCTGTTTCCATGGGGGAAAATGGTGTTAGCAAAATTAAAGTCATGAAACTCTGAAAGGAACCAGTCCCCAGCTGCATGTTGGGCAGTTTCAACAAGGGCAGTAGCAGTTTAGATAGTCTTGATGTATCATTTTATACTGTGACAGGGACCACTCTGTAGCCAGGTTTTATCCATCTTGGTGGAACTGACAGTGAATGTCATTAGTCATTAGTGTGCAGGCTTTTTATGAAGACATTGATCCTCTGAGATCTGGACTAATGCTGGTGCAGCACAGGACTCTGAAGAGGCACCAGGCTGAGTTGGTCTGCCCTCAGGTTCTTCCTGAGGGAGGAGAAAGAGTGGTTGGGAAAAGGCTGTTTTTCTCAGAAGCATGCACACGGTAGTCTTGTGCCCTTCTGTGCTGGTTGCAAGAAATGCCTTCACTGCTCCTCCGAAACCTTAATGAATCTGACAGTCTGAGGGTAATGAGATAACATCTCTTATTCATTTCCACACAATTCCTGACTCGTTCAAATAGAAACAGGCATTATAAAAATAAAACCATTGAATTTCAATGTAATTTTTTAGAAAGCACAGGCCTCACCATCTCCAAGAAAGATAGCTACAGATAAGAATCGGACAGCTGATCTGTGTGGAATAATGGAGTAACCATTCCACAGCCAGATGGCTCAGATACATCTCCAAATGCTATGAGTCTACAGTACAAATTATGGAGTAGTGATTTGCTTAACAGATTTTCTTAATTCACTTGTGTGTACTTTCTGCTTTATGAGGACACTCATTACTGTGTGTCATATTGGTAAAACATTAGGAACACACTGTTGTAATCCTACCATTTCTTGGCTGTCCAGCCACTAAATGAGATACAGTGCTGTGATTTGTTCACTGCCTGATTGAGTAACTGTTTTGTTGGCAATAACTATTCTCATAACCAGAATAATGGCTAGTGGAGTAGTTACCACTAATTAACAATGCTGGAGGGAAGTCCATAGTAAAAAGGTTTTTGAGTTAAAACCAAAAGTAATAAACAATCTCTGCTGTTATAAGTAGAGAGGAAGCTGAAGGCTTTTATGTTCTTATTTCCTCACTACAATTTCATCATTGATTGGCTCATTCCTGAGTGGAGGAGTCTTCAGAGGGCCCTGACATTGTGCTAGTGCTTGTATCAGTATTTTACTTTTTCAATTCCATCAAAAGAATCTCTGTAATAACAAATTAGAGGTTTCCTTTACTCAGGCACTATCTTGTTGGCAATTTGGGCTGTTTTAAAGGATTTTTTTTTTTTTCTTCAAACCCTTAGAAATGCATTATAAAAGCTTTTGAAAATGCTGTACTTTGAAATAAATGTTTATTATTCTTCTCAAATATGAAAAGCAAACAATCATAGAAAACATTAACAAATAGTTGTATTTAACCTTCATCCTGTATTATTTTTTAAAATGAAGGTTCTTTTCAGTAGTTTTAAAAATAACTATTTGCTTTAAAATCTGTATTCTAAATCAGTGGAAAACATCTTAAATTTTATTTTATTCCCAGGGATTACTGGCTTGTTGGAACACTCGGGAGAATTTAATCCTCTTTTGTTGCATTGTGGCAAGTGTAGTTGGTTTCCATACCAAAATCTTTCATTGCTTGAAAAGATCAGAGTTAATTCCTGGTTTGTAATAATATCTGGTGTACTAGCAGGTCTTAAAAGTTTCTCATAAAATATGAAAGAAAACATGACTGTTAAATACTTTATTTTAGTATATAATTATTTTCACATTTCTCTATACTTACTTACTTAGAAGTTATCATTTTTCTTCCTTTATCCATACACAGAAGTCTTCTGTGGAGATTAAAGATGAAAACAGCTTTTAGTTGGCAAGTTACATATGTGCATTGAGAGCAACCCAGGTCTGCTGTAATGCCTGTTGAAACCTTCCTGTCTTCCTATAGATGATTCTTGGGTTCTTCTATCCACAAGAGATATTCCTGATGGTCCCTGGAACTTTCTCTATGCATCTGATCTGTTTTCAGTGGAGTAGTTTTCAGAAAATCAGGTTATTTTAGAAAAAATATTGATGCTGTTCCCCAAGTCTTCTCTAAGTTAGTGATTCAGAAGAGTGCAAAGGCATGGCTTTAGGATCCTAATACTTTCTGGAACTCCAATGTAATAGTGAAAATAGTTGTATGACATGGCCAAATTCCATCATACTAACTTGATCCCAGTTTGCCAGTGTCCTGACAGTGAGCTGAAAGTCTGTGCTAACACTGTACCCTCATAGGAGTGGTTTCTGAGAAGTAAGTCATGCTGTTATAAAACTGCTGTAAAGTCAGTTCACTCCTTTTGCTGCTGCTGTGCAACATTTGTCATGCAGTGTTACAGGAGGCAAATCATTGTTTTGAGCACTAATGATAGGGTCTCTGTCCTCTCTGGTCATTTGTTACTCCTACTCATGTTTATCATAGTTTGTTTGTATTTCTGAGCAGGAATGTTCTCTTCTCATGCCATTTAACCAAAGATTCCTGGTGAAAAGTGCACAGGTACAGATCAGCACTCTGTGTGTGATGGTAGTGTCAAACAGTTAAGTGTAAGCACCTTCCCTTTTCAGAATTATGTCTGTCATGGCTTGGTTAAAAATAACCTTGTTGTTTGGATTCTTGGAAGGATTATTAGACTTTGTTATATTACTGTGTTGGAATTCTGATTTGATTGGGAATAGTTTGGCAAGGCAGGAATTACAAAAATATAGTTATTTTTATTTTCAAAAAAGCCCCAACCCAAAGCTATATACAAAACTAGTTAAATTTTATTTACAGGTCAGAGATTATTATATTCAGTCAGGAATTTTCACAAGGATGCTTATGGGCAATTTCATTAATTTAGGAAAGTCAGGAAATTGAAAAGACTAAGCTAAAAAATAGCTTTACCTCACTTAGAAATCAGAGGAGAATCAGTGCCCTAAGGAAAAGCCAAGAGAGAGTGTAGAATTTACTCACAAGGGCAGAGTAGGAATTTGGAGATGGTCCCTGGATCTCCTTTGCTGCAGCCTCTGGAAACTGCAAGTTATAATCCAGTTGTGGAACCAAGTCCAAGCAACACTACTGGCTTGAAGAACACTGTCTGGAAAGCAGCATGGTGGAAAAGGATCTGGGAGTGCTGGTTGGTGGACAGCTGTGTACTCAGGTGACTAAAAAAGGCAAACAGCATCCTGGCCTGTATCAAAAGCAGTGTGTCCAACAGGAGTAGGGAAGTGATTGTGCTCCTGTACTCAGCACTGGTCTGGCCATAGTTTGAGTATGGTGTTTAGTACCTGGTGCCACAGTATGAGAAGGATGTTGAGTTCCTGGAGCATGTTTCAAAGAAGAGCAATGAGGCTGGCAGGGGATTTGGAGTTCTCTGCTTCCTGGGATCTGCCACCTCAGTCTCCAGGGCAATGAGAGAGAGTGCTGCCTTTTCTGCTGAGATGAGTTTTCAGTTTGAGAAGTGAACCATGAGTCCCATAGGGAGACAACACAGTACCATTGACCAGCTGATGGATGCTAGGGCCAGAGCTAAGTCACTGACAACTATGTATTAAACTGAGCTCCCACAAACACTCTGAGAGGACAGTGTTTTTCTCTAAGCTATGCTATGCTTGCCTATAGAAAAAGCAAAGGAACAGTGAACAAATATTATGTTCTCCAAACTCTCTTCATATTTCATTTTTACAACTGGAAAGCACAGTTGAAGGCTGTAGTTCTTAGCAGTCTTCTACTGAGGACCTCTGGAACATCTGGAACATCTAATGTATCTTTAATTCACTGGACATGCTACAGGGAGAAAATTGTTTAGCTGCTGTATTGGCAACTGACTTCTGATTCACACTTCATAATTGCTTTTCTCTCCTTGAGAAGTTTGTTTGAGCTACAGGGAAATAAATTGGCCTTCGAAGGGAGATAGTGTAGTGCAGGACAGTGGTGGCAACAGAATGTCTCCCCACTGCCTCATTTGGCTTCCAGGGGATGCTGCTGGTTTCAAGCTCATGAGGAGGCAGAGAGAAGATGAAAACCATACATGAGGATTATGTCCCACCATGGGCCATTTCTTTTTGCTCTCCAGCTGGTCATATACAAAGAGTTGCAGCTAATCAGTTTTCTCCCTGTTTGTCCTGCCCTGTCTCACTTCCTCAAACCTGTGCAGTTATTGCTTACTTTTCTTTCTGTAGGTTATTTTTCAGAACAGGAACAGAAGCCCTTAACAGACGAAGTAGCTAACAGCAGCAGTAAAAGTCCCAACCATGTCCCTAGCAGTATACCCCTAAAAATCCACCCAGGCTGCTCTATTGCTCAGAGTGGCTGTTTATATACTCTTTGTTATCAATTACTTAACCAACAGAGTGCAGACACATAGATAAAGTAAAGCATACTTGCAGTGAAAGGTACCAGCATGGCAGAGGGCTGGCAATGTTTTTGGTTTACTCTTTGCAATGTGTAATTAGTTAGCTAGATAGTGTTTCAAAATCCTGTGCATTCTACACATGCAAGCTCTTATTCTGCAGAGCACCTGCTGCAACACTGAGGTGGCCAAGAAGGCCAACAGCATCCTGACCTGGATCAGGAATAGTGTAGTCAGCAGGAGTAGGGAAGTGTTTTTTTCCCAGTACTCATCACTGGTGAGGCCACACCTTGAGTACTGTGTTCAGTTTTGGGCCCCTCAATACAAGGATAGTGAGAAACCAAGCTGGTGAAGAGTCTGGAGAACAAGTCTTATGAGGAGTGGCTGAGTTAACTGGCATTGCTAAGTCTGGAGGAGTCTGAGGGGAGACCTTGTTGATCTCTGGAAGTACTTGAAAGGAAGTTGTAGTGAGTGGAAGCCAGTCTCTTCTCCCTAGTATCAGGTGATAGGAAGAGAAGAAATGTCCTGAAATTGTGGTGGGGAGGTTTAGATTTGACATCAGGAAAAATTTCTTTAAGGAAAGAGTGGTCAGCCATTGCAATAGGTTGCCCTGGGAAGTGGTGAAGTCACCATCCCTGTAAATGTTAAAAAAGTTACAGCAATGGGGTGCTAAGGGACAGGATTTAGCACCAGATTTGGTAGTTAGATAATGGTTGCACTTGATGATCTTAAAGGTCTTTTATAATGAAAATGTGATTATAATAATGGAAGAGCATAAGAAAGGGCCATTTTTTATGTATTCATTATAAGAAAAATACCATCAAGCTTTAATATGTCTGTAAATGTATGTGAAAGTTAGAACAAGTGGGACATGCTACTGTTGATAAATTAGAGATGCTTTTTGTTATTCTTTTAGCATTAGAAGTATAAGTATTGGTACAATAAGTTAGTTCAGGTTCACTTTATTTCCATTAATGGCACAGAAAATGCAATGGAAATTATTCATCTAATACTGAGTTATTTAAACTTGAGAACTTCGAGCATTTCTAGAATACATTTAAATAACTGATTTATAGTGTTAATTTTAAAAAAAATCTATTTTTTATATGCTTATGAAAATTAAGTGTTAGGTAGTAACAATTCATAACAGAATCATTTTTCTTCTGCACAAGCTTTAAGTTGGGAACAGTTACTTGTTTTTAGCTCTACTCAGAGACTGTTTTGCAAAAACACATAACAAACAGTAAGTGTTCTTACTGCTTTAAGTTTTCTTCTCATTTAAGGCCAATTTGAAATGTTGAAGCTACTGTCTACAAATACTAAATAGCCTTATTTTTAGCTTCCACATATTAAAAATTTCACAGAAATCAAAGCAGGACTGATTATCAGGGGAAAAAAAATTATGGTATATGAAAGAATCTTTTTCCTAATTTTTTTCATCAAGTCTGAAGTTATTGAAGAAGGCTTGAAAAGAGCCTGTAATTGCTTCATTTGTTAAAAGCTGTTGTAAATTATTCCAGCTTTGAAAAAAAAAAAAAAAAAAAAACAGTCAATCTCTTCTTTTGTTTTCCCTCCCTTTGCTTTCATTACTCACTTCAGTATCTTTTACTTTCTCTGGTAGGCAAAAGTGGCCAGAAGCCAAGAGAGTTAAGTAGGGCTGTTTAGTTGTGCTTCTAGGCTAGTGTCAAATGCAGCTGTGGAAATCAGCCCTTTCTGCTACTAATCTGTTAGCAGTTACGTTCAACACAGTTTATGTCCTGTCATCAACTTCATGTCATGGACGTAATTCAAAACAGATACCAGAACAAAGTACACTGGTTTGGAAGGACAAGCAAATAGAAGATTACTCTTAATACTTTTCTGCTTTCTGCTTTACCATTTAATGGTTTATTAGTCTAAATATATGAGTGTCTTGTCTGTGACAGGATTGCATACTGCAGTGTAAAATACCACCTGCTAGCAATTTGTATCTTTGTAACTCACAGTGAAAAACTTACTATGTATCACAAAAGCACATAGCATTATGAAATAAATGAAAGATGGTGTTATTTTTTAGTGTCTTCATAATTCAGGGTGTTTCTTAGGATGTTTTAAAAAATTTGTGTGACCTCAAAAACTTGAAAGTAATATACTTAGGTAGCTTTCTGTTACTTTGGGTCATACAGACTACAATGAATATTTATTGCTTTATGTCTTCGTAGATATTTAATTGATCATAACACAGAAGAAGACAGGTATTTTACTATTGATGCCAGTACTGGGACCATTAAGACTGCCAAGATTTTTGACAGAGAAGAGACACCTTGGTATAACATCACAGTGACTGCTTCTGAGATAGGTAAATACTATATTTGGTACCTAGTAATGAAAAAAAAAAATTTTAAAAAAAAATCTAGGGGAAAGTAATCTTTTGAGAAATGCTATCTTCAGTTGTTATGTTCTATTTATGGATTTTTATCTATTGTGAATAAAGGGCATATTTTCTCTCTGTGTGTAAATTCCCTAATTCCACAGAACAAATTAAAAAAACACCCAGATGATTGTGATTACAGCTCTGTAAGTTAACTGATAGTCACAACTGGTTTTGCCTTCTGGCAAAGGTTTCCTTGGGATTTCTCTTGTATTAAGGTCTTCAGTTTCTTCACTGTGGTTTATGAACCTACTCCCAATTTGATTTAGTTGTCCTTAACCCTTCACTGTGATCTCTGTGTTCTATCTTTGTGCTTTTGTGTGCTCTCTCTTTATCTTCTTTGTGGTTTTCCTCCTACAACATTCTGCTTCACATACCTCACAAAACTTGTGCAAGATCCTCCCAAACAAACCTCAAGAGCAAACCTTCTTTGGTTGGTGGATCATCTGTTACTAGATACCATATTCTGTAATTGTAATTACTGGATTTTTGTAATTAATTCTGTCTGATGACATTGACAGAGGAATTTACTAAATGTCCAATGAGCAATAAGAAAAACTCAGTCTCTGCTGCTTGAGCCATTCTGCACAATTCCTTATTAACTCATCATCTCTATACATTTCTTCTGGGTATGTTGTTTTAAATTCAAATGCTAATGTAAAGTGGGAATAAAATTTCCTATATTACCTAAATAAATGCTTCCTTTTCTCTTGATTTTTGTGATCTCATTTTTATTCCCATTTTACAAGGAGTTTACTGACTTCCAAAAGTGATTTTTTTTTTATTTTTTTTTTGTGAACACAAGCAGAAATATTCATTAAAAAGAGAATGTGAAAAATCTGGAGAGAACTTTTTAAGCCCAGGCTCTTTGACTAGTACCCAAGTGTAAACAGAGAAGCATAGATCTCTCACTTTGTCAAAAGAAACAAACATTCTCCAATGTTCTTTCATTGGGAGGTTAAATTACTGGTGGGTTTGGACCCAAATACATATCTAATCAATGACTTTCTGAAGTTTGAGTTGAGGCCACCATAAAGGTGTGACAAACCCAGTGCATTTTACAACTTATTGGCAGAGACATGATTTGATCTGAATTGATTAAGATCAGAATAACCAAGTCCAATGAGATTTAGGCTACAAGTGGTTATTTTTATTCTTGTCATGGGCACACACAGGGACACTCATTTGGATAATGTCAATCTGAAAGACCCCAGTCTTCCATCCTGTATTTGAAAGATAGGCTTTGCTGTCTTCTGCTTACAGTTTCATTTAATTGATGAAAGCAAAATGAGGTTTGTCATCTAACTGATACTTATACAGACTTCAAAAGGTGCATTCTTTAAACAAAGCAGTTTCAACAAAATGCTATTTCTTAGTAGTAAGAACAAGGGAATTATGAATTATTATTTTTTAAATGGGATTGTGTCATTTCATCATGGAAAGTGTATTCTCATGGAATGGATTCTATTTATTGTGGGGTTTTGAGGACAAACATTTTGAGGGTGAGTGCTAACGGAAGTGCAGATCATAGCTCAGGACACTGTTACTTAAACATCTTTTCTTACTGGCTTGTCAGTGCTAAAACAAGAGTCATTAACTACTTTGTGTAATAGCATAATAACTTTAGAGGAAGCTGAACTCTTGGGAAAGGTTTATGTGTGCTGTTTTGTTAAGAAATCGCGTTTAAGTTGAGATCGTCACAGAGTATTTGAACATTGCAAAAGGTTTAGTAATCCCTTGTGTATTTTGCAGACAATCCTGGGTTAGTGAGCCATGTTCCAGTTGGTGTTAGAATCTTGGACATCAATGACAACCCTCCAGAGCTTGCCAGAGAATATGATGTAGTTGTCTGTGAGAATGCAAAGCCTGGTCAGGTAATCCTCATACTTACCTTTCTCCCACTGAAAAAGATGATTTACTTTATTTGTTAATGTCACATATGTAAAGAGTCTGATTTGGGGAACACATGTCAAAATGCTTTCTGATTTAATATTTTTATTTCATATTTGATTAACTCCTTAAGTATATTAGGCTGAAGGGAGAAGGATCAAGTCTTTATTCAATATATCTTTCAAGAAATTCCCAAACTATCTTCAATATAAACAGGCAAATGATGGAATTTGACAAGCCACTATCCTGACTGAAATGGATGAAGCAGTTTTAATATCTGTCTTCTAAGTGCTACGTGGCAATAAGGTTTCAAATACAGCTCAGTGAAATGACTGATTAAGTTCCACACTTTTTGTATGTTAATTGCCCTTCTCTGTGCAGGGTCATTATGGAAAAGATGTTGACTGGATTTTTCAAAGCTTTGAGCAGTGGGAGTGTCAGATATGACACTGAATAGCTGAATGACATCCAACCACTGCTTCTGTGATCAATGCACTTCATTGCAGTCCATAGTTTGACAATTTTACCAAGTGTCTTTGGTTTTTGTTGGATTTTTTTTGCATCATTTGAGATTTTACCCAAGACTCTATGCTGGTTTTGTATTATTACAGAGGTAGTAAGTTGTATTTGTGAGATCCTATCTTTCCAAAGTAATACATTACTAGTAACAAATTTTCTTATCAAATCTCTTAAAGCAGTGTACATAAAGGCATAGTGGCATATTGCTTTTTTTAACACTGAGGCTGTAAAAATGCTTTGTCAGACTTATAGGCTGAGCAGAGTTACCTAGGCTGACAGTGGGCAAAAGCTGACACCTAAAGGGCAGCATGGCAAGTTGTATTTGATACTTACCTTATGAACTTCCCTGGTTTCAGATAATTTACAGATCATTGTCTGATCTAAATGTAATTTCTGTGTTTTCAGTAGTCCTGAAGCAACCATCTCATATTAATGTGTCTGGCTTTTTCTACAACAGACATAAACTTTTGATGCCTGCTACCTCATGCAGCAAAGAATTTTACAGGTTAATTGCATGTTTCAGGAAGTTCTACCATCTTGGGTTTTGTTGGATTTTGGGGTATTTTTAAATTTTTCTG
The DNA here is from genome assembly GCA_013396675.1 of Eubucco bourcierii. Lineage (NCBI taxonomy): Eukaryota > Metazoa > Chordata > Aves > Piciformes > Ramphastidae > Eubucco > Eubucco bourcierii. The sequence goes on from VWZE01004424.1 coordinate 189,807, forward strand.
TGGTGTCTTCAAACAATATTTACTAGTTCTTGTGTTGGGAGAATGAGAGAGAATAGTTGATCCCCATTTATTATCCCTATGCCATTCATAAATCTCTACACATTGCACCTCAGCTGTCTTGTCCAGACTGAAGAATTCTACTTAGCTCGGATATGCTGTGATAAAGCCCTTCAAGGCTTTTGATCATTCATCTTGTCCTTCTATAAATTTTCTACAATTTCTCTCTATTCACCTTGAGATGGGGGATTGAGATTCAAGATGTGGGTATGGAGTGGTTTATAATTCTTAGAATTTATGCTGATAATACTATATGGTGGTGTCAGTTTTGTTCTCTATTCCTTTCTTAGCAATTTCTAATAGTGACTGTGCTTTTTAACAACAAGTAAGCACTGAATGGAAAAAAGTACCTGTCATAACACCAATATCATGAAAAGTAATGGTTAGCTTAGAGATCATCATATATATATATATATATGTATATATATATATACACATATATATATACACACACACACACATATCACAGTATCACAGTATCACCGTATCACCAAGGTTGGAGGAGACCTCAAAGATCATCAAGTCCAACCCATTACCACAGACCTCAAGACTAGACCATGGCACCAAGTGCCACATCCAAACCTGCCTAGGCAGCCCATTCCAGCAGTCAATGACTCTCTCAGGGAAGAACTTTCTCCTCACCTAAACTTCCCCTACCGTAGCTTGAGACTGTGTCCCCTTGTTCTGGTGCTGGTTGCCTGAGACAAGAAAGCAACCTCCTCCTGGCTACAACCACCCTTTACGTAGTTGTAGACAGCAAGAAGGTCTCCCCTGAGCCTCCTCTTCTCCAGGCTAAACAGTCCCAGCTCCTTCAGCCTCTCTTCATAGGGCTTGTGCTCGAAGCCTCTCACCAGCCTCATTGCCCTTCTCTGGACACGCTCATGCACCTCAATGTCCTTCTTAAATTGAGGGGCCCAGAACTGGACACAGTACTCAAGGTGTGGCCTAACCAGTGCAGAGTACAAGGGGAGAATGACCTCCCTGCTCCTGCTGGCCACACTATTCCTGATGCAGGCCAGGATGCCATTGGCCTTCTTGGCCACCTGGGCACACTGCTGGCTCATGTTCAGGCGGGTGTCAATCAGCACCCCCAGATCTCTCTCTGTTTGGCTGCTCTCCAGCCACTCTGACCCCAGCCTGTAGCTCTGCATGGGGTTGTTGTGGCCAAAGTGCAGCACCCAGCACTTGCATTTGTTGAATGCCCCTTGGACTCTGCCCATCTGTCCAGATAGTCGAGGTCCCGCTGCAGAGCCCTTCTACCCTGCAACCCAGCAACATCAACCCCCAGTTTGGTGTCATCTGCGAATTTGCTGCTGACTGACTCAATGCCCTCATCCAGATCATCACTGAAGATGTTAAAGAGGATGGGGCCCAGCACTGATCCCTGGGGCACACCGCGAGTGACTGGCCTCCAGCTGGATGTGGCACCATTCACCACCACTCTCTGGGCTCGGCCCTCCAGCCAGTTCCTAACCCAGCTCAGAGTGTTGGCATCCAAGCCACGAGCTGACAGCTTAGCCAGCAGTTTGCTGTGGGGGACAGTGTCAAAGGCCCTGCTGAAGTCCAGGTAGACCACATCCACAGGCCTCCCCACATCCACCAGGCGGGTCACCTGATCATATGATTGAGGTGTACAAAAAAAAAAAAAATCTGAAGCAGCCAAACATGAAAAGAAATTACAAAAGTACATGTCTTGTAGTCAGAAGATCTTGATGCCTACTTTAATAAAGAAAAAGACAGTGTTCAACAAATACTAAGAAGGGACAAATAAACAATGGTTGCAGATCAGGTGTTCCATATGCTAAAAGTCATGCCTACCTGGATGGTTTTCATTCACTGAGAAGACAGTGTTTACTTCGTAGTTATCCATCACCTTGGGAGAATGATTCATAAGATTAATCACTGAAGAACAAATTCTGTCTAGTACTGTCAGGCACTTAACTAGTGATTTTAGGGCTCCAGCCCTGCACTTCTTTGTAAGACTCTTTTGTCAACAAGTATGTTTTTTTCATTTATTATGTGCAAGACAAACTAAGCAATTGATTGTTGTCGGAAGACTTTTGCCGTTTGCATATTTCTTTTCAGAAGAGACTTCCAGGGAGAGGAACCACAGTATCATGTAGTTGCATTTGTCTCCTGCTTCTTTTTCCCTCCACAGCTAGATTTATTGAATAAAACCAAACCAACCCAAAACACAGTTAAACTTAAGGACTTAAGTGCCTCCCAAGGCATTTCAAACACAAGATGCTTGTGAGAAGATGATTTACTCCCTTAGCAGTCACCTTGTTGAGAAGATAAACAGAGCTTCCAGGTGAAGCCTAGTCAATATTATATATTTAAGTAGATAAAACAGCTATGAAATGATCTTAGAAGGTATCCAGAATTGGATAAAAGCCTAACTTCTAGAAATACACTAATTTTGTAAATGATTGTGAAATTTAACCATTGTAAGGCAATGGAATTTTGAAATCTTCCACAAAATGGACTTGTAAATGAAATACTTTTTTTTTCTTTTTTTTTTTCTTTTTTTTTTTTTTTTTTTTTTTTTTTTTTTTTTTTTTTTTTTTTTTTTTTTTTTTTTTTTTTTGTGCCTGGCACTCAACTTTTTAAATTATTTTTAAGAGAAAAGGAATAAATATTGATTGGAAAAAAAATAATCTAGAAAGTGAAGGAATGAAGTATTGACAGTTTTCTGAATGTTTCCAAATTCAGTGTTTGTCCTGGTGGAGTATGAATTAAAATATCTGACTAGATCTGCTAGTCATTTTCACTCTAGCTCTCCAAAGATAGCATTTGCTGGGTGCTTTTCAGAGAAGTAACAGAAAAAAATTGCCATAGCAGTAAGATGTAATTTCCCTGACAGTATCTGTCATTGCAAATTAACAAGTGTGTGTACATGCATGTGCACACACAGAAGGTTTTCAGAATTGGGGTATGTAAATAGTTTGATGACAGTATGATCTACCTTACCATGGGTGCTGTTATGTCTAATAGCCAAAGGTAATCAACGTTAGCTGGCCAGAAATGCTTCTTGTAGAAGTTTGTTGTGTATCTATCTGTTTGCTTACTTATTCAGTTCAAAAAAAGATCTAAGTTGAATTTAGCACCTGCTCTCTATCCTCTTCAATCAGTTCTCCATTCTGGAAATTCTGTCTTTTCCCAACAACTCAGGCCTTCATATTACATCACATGAAGTTCTGTGGCTGTGTTTTTATTTTTAATCAGCTTTGGTAAAGTGAATATTAATGTTTGCCAGTAGGCCATTAATTAGTTGGCCTATTAATTAGGAAAGTGTGTCTTTGGTTAAGAATACATTTTGGTGTCAAGATGATAGATACTTATATTTCTTATCTCTTAAACAATGTCTTATAAATCTTTTCCTTACAAAACAAGAGCCTTTCAGGCAAGTGTACAAACTTTCTGTTTAAAAACAGTTCTGTCATAAATAAACAGTATTTAATAAATTAATGTAGTTTTTTTTTAGGTCTTCTCTGGATTTTTTACAGCTGTGTGTAGTTATTTAACTGCATTTTTATTATTTGAACAATAACAAACTTACTCGCTTGAAAATATTTTTCCATGAAATACTTTTTTTTTTCTCTTGCTTTGCCTCACACCATTTCAGCGTTGTTAACAAAATATATGCAGCTAAGATAATGTTATCTTTCTTTTTTTTCAAATGGTATATGTTTGAATTGACATGCCACCTTTGCAAAATTCAGCTTTTGACAAACTTTTCTGTGCCATGACTTTGGTAAAGTAGAGATTCATTATAGACTATATAAACTATATTAGATATATATGATATGTATGATATGATTATATTATATATATGATTATATAAACTATAGGTTTGATTATAGACTTTACAGACTGATCTTACAGACTTTTTAGTCTATAGATTATAGACTTTTCAGGCTGATCTTACAGACTTTTTAGTCTATAGATTATAGACTTTTCAGACTGATCTTATTCTGATACAGTTCAGCCAAAAAAGTGTTATGAAAAATACTCTAAGCAATCATCATCAGTATTGTTAATTGTCTAAGGTGTGCATACTCATAAAATAGACTGTATTGTATCTAGCTAACGAAATAACCATTGTACTGTGTTGGCTTTCTAGCTAATGAAATAAGCATTGTGCTATATTGGCTTTAGAATATGCTTATTTTCTCATATGTGAATGGAAGTAGAGAAGTAGAGAACTTTGAGCCATACTGTTTATGCTTCAGGTTCAGTGCAAACAGATTACAGCTGAACACTGAACAGAAAAATTCTTATTAACAGAGCACTTTCCCTTAAGATACCTGTCAACTCAGTGCATCAGACTGTCTGGGCTTCACTGCCTATACCACAAGAACAAAGTTTATTAAATTCTACTTCAGCACTTGAGCTTACAGACCTGGCATGAAAAGACATATTGCTTGGTCACACATATTCCAAAAGTTTAGCTGAATTTTGATTACAAGTAAATTTTTTAAACCACCAGGGCATTTGAAGGCAAAGATTACCTGTGAAAAAATCATAACCTATACATGGTATTACATACTTGACATTTTGGGTAAATAATTATTTTTCCTAACCGATACTGAAGTGCAGCCTAGTTACTGGCATGGCAGATGACACTCTGCATTGGCCACCCTGGTTCAGTCTGAATTTCAGCTCCATAAAAACAGATATTTATGTGCAACTGTAAGTCTGAAAGTCATAGGAGGAAGTGCAGATGGTGAAAATCTCTGTTCCAGATTCTGACTGTATCAGAATGTCAGGTTGTATAAAAACTTTAGATGCAGAAAATTGCAGTAAGATAAATTTGAACATTCTACTGAGGTCAGGTACCATTTGCAGCAAATACAAATTTCAATGGATTCACTGTTAATTTTTATTTCAGGTAATTCAGACTATCACTGCAACTGACAAAGATAACTCTGCAAATGGGGCAAGATTCCATTTTTTCCTTGATGAAGGGCGCTCTTTGAATCCCAACTTTACTTTGAGGGACAATGAAGGTAAATCAAACACAAATCTCACAGAAATGGATCGCTGTCTTGTCTGGGGTGTCTTGTTGAACAGAACAATTTCCATGCATTTTTTGAAAGAAGGGGAAAACTGTAATCTGTCAACACTGAACTGGCTGGTGTCAAGGACGTAAGTGTATGCAGCATACTGCAACCTAAGACTAATCAGATACTGAATTTTATTTTTATGTTTAGTTTCAGCATTTATACTTAAGCAATGTTTTTTTAAAGTGGATTAATGAAAAGGATGTTGACAATTTGGTCTATTTCTGGGTCAGTAGCACTGAATGGGTGCTGTCGAGGTTATTGCTAGTTATTGCTTAAAGAAGAAAATGCAAATTTAAGCAGCTTTAAAACTTGAATCAATGCTTACTTTTATGGATCTGATACCAACAGTCTTACAGTGCTCCTTGGATGATCATCTATCGATTCATGCTCTTCCTAACAAAGTGTGCCTACAAGATACAGTTGCAAATTCACAGCAGATAGGCCCAGAAGGAAAATGGCCTTCAGGGTTCACAGGGTCAAGTGTTTCTGAACAGTTACTGAATCAAACAACCATCCAGCCTTTCAAACAAATAAAACCAAACCAAACCAAAACCAAAACAAAACAAAAACCCCACAAAAACCAAAAAACCCAAAACCAAATAAGCCTTATTATTTGTTGAGTATTGCCTCATATTTTGCAACCTTATGAAAATGAGAGTAAACTTAATGCTTGTCAGTAGCTTTTTTGTATGTATGTATTGTGTCATTTTATTTGTATGCATGTGTGGATGTGTTGGGTGTTTGCTTTATTTTACAGTTGCATTTTCACAGGAATGCCATCAGAGAATGCCTCCTGAGATCTTGCAGATCATCTGTAATAACCGAGATGTATCCACTGCATCATTGGTACATATGCTATGTGCCATTGTGTCTTTAATAGGCTTCACAGGGTAGGTGGTTGGTTGACCATCCCTGGAGGTATTTAAAAAACACAGAAATGTGGTGATAAGGAACACCTTAGCACCAAACTTGGTAGAGTTAGATAATAGTTGAAGTCAATGATCTTAAAGATCTTTTCCAACAAAAACAATTGTATTATTCTGTTTTTAAACTGTTCTTTGTTCCCTTTCAGGGAGGGAGACTGCATAACCTTCCTAAAGAATCTGTTTCAGTGTTTTACTATACTTACAGCAGAGAAAAAAATAAATGTCAAAGAGAGGGTTAGAACTTCTCATAAATACCTAATGTGTTAGTGTCATGCTTTGGCTGTAAGTATGCAGCAATAAGAATTTGCTGTTTTCTTGTTACCTCCCCAAGGGCAGTGAGCAGTGATTTTACCACCAACAGCAGAAAGCAAGTTGTTGGGCTGTTCTAAGTTGGAATTGGCAAGGGGAAGTAGGGAAGGAACTGGAAAACATATCTTTTAAGGTAAAGACCTGTTGTGCATTATGTTCTTATTTCACATAAGGAGATAAAAAAGTAAGTATGCACTTCACAGCTTGATCTCAGTGGCAGTATGGTAAGTGCTGTGTGCTAGATCAGGCTAAATTGAGGCTGATGGTAAGCTTTTCTGGGAGTAGCAGCCTGTGTTTCTGAGCACATAGTCCCACTAGGACTTGGCAGCTCTTTCAAGTGAGGTTGACATGGCACTGAGTGGGCGCTGCCAGCAGTAACTGCAGGGTATTTAAACACCCCCAGGGAGCATCAGCAACCCAGAGTGCCAGGAACAGGGTGGGCAAACAGGACATATTGCAGCAGTTTATGTGGCACACAGGCAGGGTGTGTGAGCAGGGCACTGAGACACAACCAGGGAGTGATGGTAACCGCTCAGCAGGAAGCTGACAGTCATTACTGCTTCACCAAAGTGAGCTCCTTTGAAAAGGTGACCTGCCTAGTGGATGAGGGAAAGGCTGTCAGTGTTGCCTACCTTGACTTTAGTAAGGCCTTCAGCAGTTTCCCACAGCTCTTGGAGAAGCTGTCTACTCATGGCTTGAATGGGTGCAGTCTTCGCTTGGTGAGAAACTAGCTGAATGGCCAAGCCCAAGGAATTGTGGTGAAAGGATTTAAATCCACTTGGTGGCCAGTCACAATTGATGTTCTCCAGAGCTCAGTAGTGGACCAGTTTTTTATCAGTGATTTGAATGAGGAGTCAGTAAGTTGGAACCAACACCAAGTTGGGTGGGCATGTTGATCTGCTGGAAGTCAGGCAGGCTCTCCAGGAAGAGCTAGACAGACTGGACTGATGGGCTGAGGCTAACAGTATGAGAATCAACAAGCACTTGGGCCACAACAACCCCATGCAACTCTACAAGCTTGGGGAAGAGTGGCTAGAGAACTGCTTATTGGAGAAGAACCTGGGGGTGTTCATTGATGGCAGCTGAATATGAACTAGCATTGTGCTCAGGTGGCCAAGAAGGCCTATGGCATCCTGACTTGCATCAGGAATAGTGTGGCCAGCAGGTCTAGTGATGTGATTGCCAGCCTCTACTTGGCATTGGTGAGACCACACCTTGAGTACTGTGTTCAGTTTTGGACCCCTCACTACAGAAAAGACATTGAGGTGCTGGAGCATATCCAAAGAAGAGCAACTAAGCTGTTGAAGGGTCTGGAGAACAAGTCTTACGAGGGGTGGCTGAGCAAACTAGGGTTGTGTTCAGACTGGAGAAGAGCAGGCTGAGGGGTCACTGCCCTCTACATCTACCTGAAAGAAGGTTGGAGCAAGGTGGGGATCAGTCTCTTCTCACATGCAACAAGTGACTGGATAAGGGGAAATCATAGAATCATAGAATGGTAAGGTTGGAAGGGACCTCAAGGATCATCTAGTTCCAACCCCCTGCCATAGGCAGGGACACCTCCCACTAGTACAGGTTACTCAAGGCCTCATCCAATCTGGCCTTGAACACCTCCAGGGAGGGAGCAGCCACAACCTCCCTGGGCAACCTGTTCCAGTGCCTCACCACCCTCACTGGAAAGAACTTCCTCCTAACATCCAGTCTAAATCTCCTCTCTGCCAGTTTAAACCCATTGCCCCTTGTCCTGTCATTGCAGGACCTTGTAAATAATCCTTCCCCAGCCTTCCTGTAGGTCCCCTTCAGATACTGGAAGGCTACTATCAGGTCCCCTCAAAGCCTCCTCTTCTCCAGGCTGAAGAGCAGAGCTGCTCCAGCCCTCTGATCATCTTTGTGGCCCTCCTCTGGACCCGCTCCAACACTTCCATGTCCTTCCTGTGCCGAGGGCTCCAGAACTGCACACAGTACTCCAGGGTCGGTCTGGCAAGAGCAGAGTAAAGTGGCAGAATCCCCTCCCTTGCCCTGCTGGCCACGCTTCTCTTGATGCAGCCTAGGACTTGGTTGCTGCCTGAGCTGCATGTGCACACTGCAGGCTCATGTTGAGCTTTTCATCAACCCAGACTCCAAGGTCCTTTTCCTCAGGGCTGCTCTCCAGCCATTCACCACCCAAGTTGTGGCCTCAAGTTGTGTCAGGGGAGGTTCGGGTTGGATATTAGGAAACATTTCTTCACAGAAAGGGTTATCAAGTATTAGGACAGGCTGCCCAGTGGGTTGGTGGAACACCATCACTGGAGATACTTAAAGATGCACGGACGTGGTGCTTAGATATGTCATTTAGTCCTAATGGTTTAGCAGTAGGTGTGGGATTGTGATCTCTAGGTTGGACATGATGATCTTAGATTTCTCTTCCAACCTCGAGTATTCTATGATTCCCATAGCATCTCACTTAAAACTTCCACACATGCACAGACTCAAAAAATGCAATTTTCTGTATACCTATTCAATTAACACAATGGCAGTTTAACTTAGATCATAACAAAAAAAATTATCTTAAAGAGAATAGCATTTTTGCTGTTTTGCTCATCACATAACCCTTTTAGTGTGCTGTTTCAACACTCCCCTTTATTTGGACCTTTTCTTTGTGATAAAACATGTGAAATATTGTTAAAATGCTTACAAAGTAAATGCAGATTGTACAGTGACATTGCATTTGCAACCTTCATATTTGTAACCTATTCCTGTTCAGAAATTGAATTTCTGTTATTTCTATTCTAAGAAATAGCTGAGAGATTGTGGGGAGAAGAGGCTTTTCTTATATCTGTGACACTTTTTCACCTTTGAAAACCCCTGTTTTTAAGCATCAGGTGTTGAAAGAAATCAGAATGTGCATAACACAAGATAGCTGGTATTTTTGCCTCTGGATTTGATAATTCTGTAAAGGCTGGCATTCTTGGAGAGTTTAATTTATTCAGTATGTTATGATTGTATTAGAAATGCTGTGTCCAGAAGGAATAGGAAGGTGATTGTCCCCTTGTACTCTGCTCTGGTGAGGCAATGCCTTGAGTATTGTGCCCAGTTTTGGGCACAAAGAGGATGTTGAGGTGCTGGAGTGAGTGCAGAGGAGGGCAACAACACTAGTGAAATGTCCTGGAGAGTAAATCTTGTGAGGAGCAACTGAGGGAACTGGCGCTGTTTAGTTTGAAAAAGAGGAGGCTGAGGGAAGACCTCATCGCTGTTTACAACTACCTGAAAGGATGTTGAGGAGAGGCCATTGCTGGGCTTTTCTCAGTTAAATAGTGATAGAACAAGAGGGAGTGATCTCAAACTGCAACTGGGTGGGTTGAGACTGGACATTAGGAAGCATTTTTTCACAGGAAGAGTGGTCAGGTGTTGGAATGGGCTACCCAGGAAGGTATTTGAGTCATTGCCCCTGGGTGTGTTTAAAAGTCATCTGAATGTGGCGTTTAGGGATATGGTTTAGGGTGAACCTTGTAGAGTAAGGATACTGGTTTGACTTGGTGAACCTAAATGTTTCTGTGATTCTGTGACTTTTAAAGAAAAAAACCAAACTACAGCAAGAGAGTTTTTAAGAGAGTTTTCAATAATGTTTGATAGAATGATGAAACCAAGAATCTCAGAGTCACATTGAAGATGGTAGACAATGCTAGCTGTGTCTAATACTGCAGAACTGTATTTATCTTGCAGTCATCTTTGGACCTAGTCATCCTCTGCCTTTATTACTTCAGTACAAAGTTGCATTTCACAAAAATCTTTGTAGACATTTTCTTCCATTGTTCTTATCAGCCAAACAACAGAATTCTAGTCTTGGAGCCTAAATACACTATTGCATGAACCTTCCCTTCGTTGTGATTAATAGAACTACAAGATCAAATGACTCTGCAATAGTTACAGTATCACAGTATCACCAGGGTTGGAAGAGACCTCAAAGATCATCAAGTCCAACCCGTTACCACAGACCTCAAGACTAGACCATGGCACCAAGTGCCACGTCCAAACACACCTTGAACACCGCCAGGGATGCTGACTCCACCACCTCCCTGGGCAGCCCATTCCAGTAGCCAATGACTCTCTCAGTCAAGAACTTTCTCCTCACCTCCAGCCTAAACTTCCCCTGGTGTAGCTTGAGACTGTGCCCTCTTGTTACTCAGATCTTTAAATATTATTGTATATATGTATGCATTTTGACTGAATTACAGAGGACTTACACAAACATTAAGTTCTTGTAGTTTGTCTCTACTGTCTGTATAGACTACAGCCATATACAATCTTGGCACATGTATCATTCATGTCAACGATATTCTGTGGCTTCAGCAGAGGAAATAAATATTCATGTGTCAGTCCGCATAATTTTTCATATTATCAGTTAAACTTCTATCTCCTGGGCCTCAGTTTGTGCTTTTACTCATTAACAATCAACAGTGTTAAAGCAGCAGACTTTGAATATCCAACCTTATCATGCAGTGCTTGAAAACATGAGGAAATTATCTATCGGTAGACAACCTCAAAGCTGTGCCAAATATGCAGTCCAGCAGAATCTAAGAATTGCTTGGATCACCTTCTGAATTCTCTTGGTGTTTACAGTTTTTATTTCAAACAAAAAAAATAGAAATATGATACCTTTTCCCCTACAGACTGTGTTTTCATGCTACAATAGGTTCTTTGCTGATATTTAAAAAAAATATAAAACTTTTTATACATATACTGACAAAGTACTATTCAGAGAGAGTAAAGCTTAAGATTATGAACAAGATGACAGCCAGCAAAATTGTGCACTATCTGTATACCTGTAAGCAAGAGGGAACAAGAGTTGAAATAGAATTTCCTTGCTGTACAAAGAAAACACATTAAGTTGTAATCATTTCCTGCAGGGTTGGTTTTTTTTTTTTTGTTTTTGGGGTTATTTTGGCTGTTTGGAAATTGTACTTACAAAGGCTTTTTAATGAAAACAGGGCTCTTTAGCATTTATCCTGTCCAGAAAAATGCTGCATTTTCTATTAAAACCTGAACATCTTTTTTTTTTTTTTTTTTTGATCCTGAGGTGCTTTTATATTGCAGTCCAGTTGCTGCATGTTTCAGTTCGTTGTTTTCTGTGTTCTTATTTTGTATTTTAGGATGTTAGATAATTTTTTCCCCCCACTTTTGTGCAATATCTCATTTTTGCACTGGTTAATCAGAAATACATGCTTTTGGGTGTCCAATTAAAAGTTTGGTAGAGCATTATGAAACTAAACCCACCTTCTCTGGGGGGGGAATCAGAGGAAAGATAAAAGAACTTCACATTGGAGCAGTGTCTAAGTACTGAATTTTAGATTATTATTCTGAAAGCTTCAAGAATGGTTGTTGCTTTTGTCAAAATGTGTTAGTTTGATGGAATATGCATGTGTGCATTTGTCATTGTTGTAATGGTATCCCCAACCATCAATATATAGACACTTGCATTTGCATAATCTGTCTTTCTCTTGGAGTAAAAAGTCATTCCCACTTTACACCTATTGTGTTATCTACCAGGGACCTCTTTCAGAAGTTCCACAACACTTTTCAGAGAGCTAGCTGTATGGGAGAGACTGTTTCAAAATTAATAATTATATTAATTTTGATATCCAGGCAGAGATTGTTAATAACTATGAACACCGTTTATTAACATCGAATCTCGCCAGAAACCTTATTTACAAGGTTTAAAAACGCACGGTTTGGAAATTTGGACATACAGGGAACAGGTAAGCTGGAACACTTTAAAGGCAACCAGCGTAAGCAAACATTTTACTGGCAGAGGTTTGTGTGGTCACTCACACTGCTTGCAGTCAGTTATCCTGCTTAGCCACTGGATGGACGCAGGAAACTCCTTTCTGCTTATGGCAGAAGGCAATTAATGATTACAAGAGGCTTGAAGTATTTACTCACAAAAATATCCTGGGACAATACCCAAAGCACGTGGCAGGGCTGCTGCCGGGTCAGAAGCTGTTAGAGGCTTTGGAGTTTCCTCAGGCTCCTGGGTACTTCAGATAGAGGAAGCAGACATCTCTGAGCTGGTCCTGGCTCTCTTGGCAGCAGGTTCTCATGTGCAGGCAGATGCCTTGCGATGTGCAGTCCCGGCACNCTTTTGTCCCCTTTCCTCTGGCCACCACCCCCAGCACAGAGGGAGGGGGAGCAGGGGAGCATGCCTGGGCAAACCAGGACATGTACAATCCCACCTTTGGCCTATTCAGGCCTACCACAACACTAGCAAAAGATTGAATTCTCAAAGAACAGTTCACTTGGGTAGGTGCAAGAGAAATCTATGATTTTTATGCATTGTAAAACACTGTTTTGCTAGTGAATTTTTTTTTTTTTTTCACAAGACATACAGTCTACCATGAATGCTCCAATGGGTATTGTAAATTTCCTGGGTAATAATTGTTTGTGCAGAGACTGCACATTCACCCAACACCATCAATAAGATTTGTACATTCTCTTACTTTAATAAATTGAGACTGCTGACTTCCAAAAGTGGGCGAAGTTTACCTGGCTTTCATAAAAAACCAACTCTCTAGAGAATGCTTAGCATTTGTGCTCTTCTTGTTTTCATTCTTTGGGACAAAGATTTCATTTCATAAAAATATTTGCAATTTTATTTTTCCCCTCTGCCACTTTTTTCAAAGATCTGGCCTTTTGAAAATTTCCCAGTAATGGAGAATATTCTTGAGGTAGGCCATTTTTTTCTAGTATCCCTTTGAAGATTATTTTTTCTTGGTGTTATGCCACAAGATACCCGTAGAAGTAGAGACCTGCTTTCCTGTAAAATCTGGAGTACAGTAAGTTCAGTTGCATTTCTGTGAATGAATAAAATTTGCAATTTGTTCATCTACCCATGATGCATATTAACATTTTTCCTGCATCACAGATCAAAAATGTGTATTGAAATGATTAGTTTTACTTGTCATTGCTGTTATTTAGGAGGACAGAAAGCTGCAGGGAGTAATTCATCCCATCCTAGCATGAATTCCCTTGCAGATATTTCTCCTTATCGCTCTTCCCTGATATGTGCAAAATTCTTACCTCTGACCATACTGCACAAGACATCTATAGCAGCTCAGTGAGCTGTCTTTAGGGTTTTCAAATTACAAATAAGTATGCCAGATACCAGACCCTGTCTTAGTTGCTCTACAACATCTGAAGCGTCATTAATAAGGATCATGATGAAACTCCTCCTTCACAACCCAACATGATCAGGAAATAGCGACATAGTTCCTGCTTTCGTTTACATTTGTCACAGGCTGAGTTGAATCTGCTGCTATTCATACCATGCTGCTGTCATGCCGGTTCCAAATGAAAGTGCTGGCTAGAGCAAAGTGTTGTGAGGCTTGATGCTCACATACTAACATGAGAGGCTTCCTATTCTGGTGACTGCTTTCAGTTTCTGGAATTGGAGTGTGGGTTTCTTCTGCTGGCCTGGCTGCAGGTCAGAGGCTGGGGGAGGGATGGCTGGGTCGTTGGCTTCTGCTGCTGCTTCTGCTGTTTTCTACACTTCACTGCAAATAGGCAAAGATAATTGTGCATTGTATTACATCATTTATAGTAAAATTCTTCATCTCAACCTGGAGGGGTCTTTTTTGTGTTACATTCCCTCACTTCTCTGTTGGGGGAGAGAGGGTGTAAGAGCGGGGTCTGATAACTGAGGACAGTGCATGTTTGGTGTCCCAGCGTGTGGCTCCAAAAGCAGGGTGTCTTCACGAAGACAGCTGATTTTGGCAGGAGGTGAAAGGGTTGAGATAACATGAAATGACATAACAAAAGGATTTAATTAAGACTTGAGACTTCTTAGAGAGATTTATGTACTTTTGGGTTTATTGGTTTGGGGTTTTTTTTGTTTGTTTGTTTGTCTGTGGTTTTTTGTTTTGTTTTGTTTTTTTTCTTTTCCCTGTGGTATATTTGTTATGTTGATGCATTTCCTTTCCAGGAGTGGCTGGGGCTGATGTGCTGGGATCCTGTATGTGTTTGCTGTGATGCTGAGCATCACCTTAGGGGAGTGGCTTAGAGCTCTGCTATTGCTGTGCTGGTTACTGGCCTGCCAACTGAGAGCGGTACAGCACTCTCCCAAGAATATTACTTTAAGATCTACCACAATGATGTGTAATTTTGAGAGGCAGAATGTGTGGGAGAGTGTGGACAAGTGCCTAGGACAGTGCACACCTCTAGTGGCTTGGAATTCCACCCCTGAACTAGTGCAAAATCCTGACAAGTTGGTGAAATGTTTGGAAAATGTCTGTTGTCAACCTGGAAGTTCCTGAGAGATATAAATTGCTGCAATGTGCTAGTGCATGGCCCATGCCTATAAAGCCCTTCTCATCACTGGTCAGAGTGCTCAGGGCCAAGGGAAGGTAGGCCAACAGGCATGACAGTTGCACAAGTGAACCAACCTGTGCCAGTTGCCCATGTGTGGAAAAAGAAACACACAATGAAAGCAGCTTGCCTGGCAAAGGACGAAGATAAATCAAGGTCGTCAAGGGAATGAGAGAAAGAGCCAGGGGTGGTCAGTCAGTCTTGATCTCTGGCTTTGGGTGATGGCCAAGGATAAATGGTGGATGAAATGAGTAGCGGTACCCAGCAATGAGAGGAAAATCTCTCTTCCTCTGTACAGGCCTGTGTTTCAGCTTTGAAAGAACTGTCCCAGAAGATGGAGTGAATCCAAGAGAACCTCTCCTATTCCCCACATGTATTGTCCCATGTTTCAGCCATGATGAACAGGTGCTTCCCTGTCCAAGGGAGAAGATCTGGGAGGTACACACCACGACATACCCAATGATTTTACTTACCTGACCATGGGGAGGACGTGAGGAAGTGGGACGGGAAACCCACAGCAGTCCCATTACATACACTACAAGGAATTTCTCCTGAATGAATACTGCCCTGGTGTCCAGTGGAAAACCTCCTAAAAAACAGCAGACAAGCAGATAATGCTTCTGATCCTCCTGAAGGGACTCCCATAGCATCTTTGCAAGACTGAGTAATTCCATTTAGAATTAGAGTGGTTCTGCCTCCAACCAGATGGTGGAAAGTGACATCTGGGTTTATTGGACTGTGTGGGTACAATGGCTTGGCAAGCTGAACCCTCAAGAGTATAAAGCTTTAGTACATACAGGTGCACAGTGCACTCTGATGCTATCAAAATACAAGGGGTAGAACCTATCTATAGTTCTAGTTTGGCAGGGGAATGCCAGCAGCTGAACATGTTGGAATCTGAGCACTGGAATGCAAGCCACAGTTTGCTTTCACTTGGAAGAGAGAAAGGAGTCACGGGAATTGACTGCCCCAGGGGTGGAAACACAACCCCACCATTTGGACTTAGCATGGATTGATCCAGACTGTTCTGGAATAAGGTGGAGCTCCAGAGCATCTGCAGTGAGAAATCTGCGATGAGGTCTCATTTTAAGTGAGCATGCACAGTGAATGATGTATGAAGTCTGTTGTTTGATGTTCATTGTTGCTGGACATGACACAGCAATAAGGGTGGATAATGTCATGGGTTGAGTTAAATCTGCTGCCGATATTCAATATCGTGCTGCTGTCATGCCAGCTTCAAAACTGAATTGCTGGTTGGAACAAAGTATTACAGGGCTTGAAGTTTAGACTGTAACATGAGAGACTTCCTGTTCCAATTGCTGCTTTCAGTTTCCAGGTTGGGGGTATGTTCTTTCTCTGCTCAGCTGGCTGCAGGTCAGAGGGTGGTATGGAGTAGGTCTCTGGCCTCTGCTGTTGCTTCTTCATTTTGCTGCACTTTTCTGCAAACAGGCTAAGATAACCGTGCATGGTATTATCTCATTTCTAGTAAAACTCTTTACCTGAACCCAGAGGGGATGTTTTTGTGTTACTTTTCTGTCACTTCTTTGTTGGGAGAGAAGGGAGTGTGAGAGCTGGCTGTGTTAACACAGGAAGACATCAAAGTGAAGTGTTTGCTCTGATTATTCAGTGTTGCAAGCTACTACTGCCTTTCTGTGAAATACCCTGTAAAGAAGACAAGTTGGAACTTGAAAGAAATGTCTGATAAACTGCAAAGTTAACATTGCACATGGTGACTCTGTATCATGCAGTGAGTTGAATCCGCTGCTATTCATGCCATGCTGATGTCATGCCAGCTTCAAAATGAAAGTGCTGGATACAGCAAAGTATTATGGGGTTTGAAGTGCACACTGTAACATGAGAGGTTTCATTGCAGTTGCTGCTTTAGGGTTCCATTGGGGTGGCAGTAGGATGGGTGGGTGTGGTGGAAGGCCAAAATAGGCCTAGTGCATGTCCTGGCTTGTCCAGACATGTTCCCCCTCTCACCCTTCTGCTTTGCTAGTGAGGAGCAGGGCAGGAAGGAAGGCAAAAGCCTGGAACCACCAAGCCTCCTTCCTCCTGGTAAACAGGGTCCACACACATGTTCATGCATGGCCTGTATTCTTCCCATGAAAGGAAAAAATAAGCCATGGCTTCACCTAATATGGTCAAACTTGGCAAAAACACCATTCTGATTGGGTAAGCTCTGTGGCCAAAGAGGCAGTTTATTTAATCAGGCAATTGATGAAAAGTGGGAGTGAAGTAAAAACAATGTGTTCTGCTGTTGTACTGTGCTTTTGCTTCTGCCTTGCTTGTGCTCTGCCTTGCTTTGCTTTTGCTCTGCTCTGTTGTGCTCTGCTGCTGCTATGTCCCAGACCAGCTTCACTGTGTAATAACAAGCTTTGATATAACAAGCTTGTCCACCAGTAAACTGCCGTGCCTCAGTTCACCAGGGAGGCAATAAGTGCCTCCATGCAGTAGGTGAAAATTAGCCACCAGCAAGACGTGCCTGCCTGCACATCTGCAAACCTCCGTGCCAAGTCCAAGAGCCCTGGAAAAGGACATAGCTTGTCCAAGAGCCCCCCACCAGCATCCTGCTAGAGCCTGGGAAAATTTCAAAGCCTCCAACAGCTAACAGGACACCAACAGAATCTCTTCAGGGGTTTTGGGAAACTAATGCAGCCCCCCCAGGAAAGTCCAGAGAAACTGTTTTGTGAGCAACTATTCAAAAGCGTCTTTGTAATTAAAGTTTTGGGTTGGCTCTGTGCCTTATGCTTTCGGCAGAAAGGAGTCTTTTGAGTCCCCCTAGTGGGCAAGTGGCATATGACCGCGAGATTTCCCTTCCCATAATTCAATTAAGATTTGCATTTTCTTAATTGTTTAAACTGCCTCTTTCCTTGTGTGTAATTATCCACAACCGTGCATTCAAACCTGATAAATAAGTTTGCAGTGAGATTACATAATTCTTGCCTGAATATTAATGTAAAAATCAATACATTTAATTATTTAAAAATATTAATTTTGCGTATATCCATTTCATAACACTGGGAGATGGTAAGTTCACTGGGTTTTTTTGCTTTATGCCACTGCTTTTCTGCATTTTGCTATGCCTTCTCTGCAAATAGGCTGATCTAAAGTAATCGTTCATTGTATTATCTCATTTGCTCAGTAAAAGTTGTTATCTCAACTCTTTATCTCAACCCAGAGGGTCTTTTTGTGTGTTACTTTTCTCCTCACTCCTGTGTTGGAGGGAAACAGGCAGGTTAACCTGTTACAGTGGGTTAACCTGTTACACTGTATGTAGAGTTCATAGAAGTGTTACTTCTGTGTATTAGTTGAGGTGGTATTATCACTGAAACAACACAGAAAAGTGGAAGAGGAATTCTGCTACAAGTGCAAAGAGCTGAAAACCAGGACTGTTTCCAATAGAGTGATACATTTTTTCTTTCTCAGTCCTCTGAACATCTTTTGATCAGTTTTTAATTTTAAAAACTTTGATCTAAGCTTGGTCATATAGGTAACTTAGGTCATAATATATCACAGAATCATAGAATGTTAGGGGTTAGAAGGGACCTCAAAAAATTATCTAGTCCAACCCCCCTGCCAGAGAAGAATCAGCTAGAATATGTCACATAGGAATGCATCGAGGCAGGTTGTGAACATCTGCAGAGAAGAAGACTCCACAACCTCTCTCAGCAACTTGTTCCAGTGTACTGTCACCCTCATAGTGAAGAATTTCTTCCTTATGTTCATGTGGAACCTCCTATGCTCCATCTTGCACTCATTGCCCCTTGTCCTGTCACTGGACATCACTGGGAAGAGCCTGGCTCCATCCTCATAAAACTCACCCTTCACATATTTATAAATATTAATGAGATTGCCCCTCAGTCTCCTCTTCTAAAGAGACATAGTTCCCTCTGCCTTTCCACATAAAGTAGATGTTCCGCTCCCTTAGTCAGCATTGTGGCTCTGTGCTGGACTCTTTCAAACAGTTCCTTGTCCTTCTTGAACTGAGGCACCCAGAACTGAACACGATATTCCAGATGCAGCCTCACGAGGGCAGAGTAGAAGGGAAGGAGTGCTTCTCTCCACCTACCATCCACATCCACTCTGATACACCCCAGGAGGCTGTTGGCGTTCTTGGCACCAAGGGCACATTGCTGGCTAATGGTCATCCTTCTGTCCACCAGGTCCCCCAGGTCCCTTTCCCCTGCGCTGCTTTCCAACAGGTTAGTCCCCAATCTATATTGGCACATAGTGTGACCAGTGACCTTCTTATCCTTGATTTGCTGGGGATGAATGTCAGGCTGACTGGTCTGTGGTTACCCAGATCATCATTCTTGTCCTTTCTGAAGATTAGACTGACATTTGTGTTTCTCTAGCTTTCAGACACCTCTCCTGTTCTGCACCACTTACCAAGATGATAAAGACTGGCCTAGTAATGACTTCTGCCAGCTCCCTCAGCACTTGCAGGTGCATTGCATCAGGACTCATGGCATTGTGGATGTCCAGCTTGCTTAACTGATCCCTAAATCAATCTTTATCTTCCAAGTCAGACTCTTCCTTTATGCTGACTTCCTCTGTGAACTCAGAGATTTGGGGCTGATGAGGACAGTCTCAGTATTCAGTAGCTCTGCCTTCTTTGTATCCGCTGTCACCAGGGCACTCAACTCATTCAGCAATGGGCCTACATTGCCTCTTGTGTTAGTTTTCTCTGCAATGTATTTGAAGAAGCGCTTTATGCTGTCTTTGACCTCTCTTGCAAGCTTTAGTTCCAAAGAGGCTTAGGAGGCCTAGTTGCCTCCCTGTGTTCTCTAACAACAGTCTTGTATTTCTCCCAAATGACCAATCCCTCCTTCTATTATCTGTAGA
Organism: Eubucco bourcierii; assembly: GCA_013396675.1. Classification (NCBI taxonomy): domain Eukaryota; kingdom Metazoa; phylum Chordata; class Aves; order Piciformes; family Ramphastidae; genus Eubucco; species Eubucco bourcierii. Next base: position 209,347 of record VWZE01004424.1, read on the forward strand.
CTCTCTTCTTCCACTTGAGTTTGCTAGCAGTTCCCTTTTTAACCATGCAGATCTCCTGGCCCCCTTTCTTGATTTCCTACCTGTTGGTGTGCTCTGATCTTGAGCTTGGAAGAAATGGTCCTTGAATGTTAACCAGCTATCTCGAGCCCCTTTACCTTCTAGTTCCCTGTTCCATGAGATTTTCCCTGGCAGTTCCTTGAAAAGGCCAAAGTTGGCCTTGCTGAATTCCAGGGTTGTGATCTTGCTTGGTATTCTGCTCCTGCCACACAAGATCCTGAATTCCACCATCTTGTGGTTGCCGCAACCAAGGCTCTCTCAGCCTTCACTGCTTTAAACAGATCCTTTTTGCTAGTGAGTATTAAGATCCAGCAGTGATCATCTCCTAGTTGGCTCATCCCCCATTTGCATCAGGAAGTCATCATCAGTGCGCTGGAGGAACCTTCCAGATTGTGGCTGGCTGGGTGAGTAGACCTTCCAGAAAATAGCTTTAGAGACTACCTCCAATTTTCTGTAGAAGGCCTCATCAACATCTTCCACCAACTTTCTGTAGAAGGCCTCATCAACATCTTCCACCTTCCTTGGTGGTCTATAGTAGACGCCTACAAAGATTTCACCTCCTTTCCCACATCCCTTAATTCTTACCCACAAGCTTTCAACCTGTTCTGTATCCCCTCTCAGATAGAACTCAGCACATTTCAGTAGCTCACACATAGAGAGCAGCTCTGCCACCTCATCTTGCTGGTCTATCCTTCCTGAACAGTACAGAGCCATCTGTGACAACATTCCAGTCGTGGGAGCTGTCCCACCATGTTTCAGTGATGGCAATTAGATCATAGTTATTCAGCATAAGGCAGATCTCCTGCTCCTCCTGCTTGTTCCCCATGCTTGGTTCGTTGGTATATAAGCATCTCAGGGAGGGAGTTAATTTATTGGCTTTCACACTTGCAGTCTGACCATTCCCAGCCACTTCCATGGCCACCAACCTAGCAGTAAGCTCTGTGTGTGCTGATTCCTTATAACTTGACCCTTGTGGTACACAACTTTTTAAGACTTTTTAAATTATGTGTCCCCAGCATACTGCAAGGTAACAAGCTGAAGGCTCTTATTAGCCTCCCACCCTGGTGTGCTATCCCTCAGCTTGTACTCATTGCCCTTTCATCTTCTCCAACACACAACTCATTGTTATCTGCCTCCCCTGAGATAGCAGTGGAGCTGACACATCACCCTACAATTATCTCAGGCTTGCTTACAGTAAGCCTGGCTTTCTCCCCTCCCCCCTTCCAACCTAGTTTAAGGCACGATTAATAAGCCCTGCCAACCCCTGCAACATAAACCTTCTTCCACTTTGAGAGAGATGCAGCCCATCTGCTGCCAGCAGACCTGGTGTCATGTGGGGTGACCCATGGTTGAAAAAACCAACAACCTGCTGGAGGTACCTGTCTTGAAGCCAAGAATTGAGCTGCTGAGTCCTCCTCATTCTTTCTGGGTTAGTCCCTTTAACAGGGAGGATAGAAGAGAACACTTCTTGTGCTCCCACTGCCTTGAGCAGTTGACCCAAAGCCCTGAAAGTCTCTCTTGATGACCTTCAGTTTTCTTCTTTCAAGGTCATCTTTGCCTATCTGGAAGGTTAATAATGAGTAGTAATCTGTGGGCTGTACCCAGAAGGGAAGCCTTCTTATCACATCCTTGACCTGGGCCCCCCCGGTAGACAGCAGACCTGCCTTTGAAGTGAGTGAGGTCTGCATGTTGGGCCTTCTGTTCCCTTCAAAAGAGAGTTGCCTATAGCAATCACTGTTCTCTTCTTTTTGATATAAGATGTTTGTATAGTGGGCTTAGGCTTCTTTAATTTGGGGAATTCCTCCAAGCCAGATGATTCACCTTCCTCACTGGCTGGATGCACCTACAGGACATCAAACCTGTTCTGCAAAGGCATCTGGGGGGCTCCGGTAATAACTGAAGCAACAATCCCACCACAGTGAGTGGGAACTTGTTTCCACACCCCCCATTGAGGGTGTGGGAGGAGGTAGGGTATGCTCATGGCCCAAGCTGGAACAAGGATATAGTCATCCATGACCATATTCCATTCATGTGAGGTTTCCCACCATGTCCCTGTAACAGATCCTTTCATTTGAGTGCTGCTTCCTGTTGGTATCTCATTGTATTTCAGGCCTAAAACCTCTTCTGTATTGCTTTTCATTTGCCACCTACTGAACGAGAAATTTGCAATAGCTTTGAAACCAGTACAAAAGAAAAAATTATAAGTAAGGAAATCAAAACACAAATCAATATAGTCTTACATAAACAAATAAATTTTTTTATGAATAGAAATACATATCCTTCCAGTGTATTTTCTGTGGGTTTAATTAGTTAGGGCTTCACAGAAAAGAGTAGAACTGCTAATATAAGTAGATCTGAAAATCAAAACATACCTTAAGTTCTAAACAGATTTTTGCTGCATTTTTTTCACTTCCACTTCTCTGGTATCTGCCTGTAATTTATAACGTGTCAGAGGAATTCTCAGATTGTGAATAATAAATGACTGTCCTCCAAAATGCTCCAGTAGTTCCACGGTGTTATCATTTTATCTCAACTTTCTTGATTTTCCTTTGTCCTTCTTTCTTTGTGTAGTTCAGAAGTTCAATGTAAATAGGCAGAGACGGTGAAAAAGGAAATGTGGTAACAGCTGTGTACACAGTGTGCAGTCTGGCATAATAAATTACCACATCTTTAGAGTGTGAAAAGCCATGTAGACTTTCCCATGTGTAACCTCAAACTCACTTGAAATGAATCTTAAGTTCTAATTGATATGTTTGCAAAGCACAACCCAAACACAAGAAAGTTTAGATCATGAAATAGGGCAATGTGCAGTACAAGGAATCAGATAAATCTTTCCCTGTGTTGGAGTTAATAAATTTCCTTAGTCCTTTCATTTTTTTTTTTGATCTTCATAAGGGTAGGGAGGCTCTGCAGAGGGACTTGGATAGATTGGATCCATGGGCCAACATTAATGGGATGAGTTTCAACAAGGCCAAGTGGGTCCTACATTTGGATTACAAAAAACCCAAGCAGGGCTATAGGTTTGAGTAAGTGTGACTGGAAAGCTGTCTAGCAGAAAGGGATCTGGGGATTCTAATCAACAAGCAACTGAATATGAGCAAGCAGTGTGCTCAGGTAGCCAAGAAAGCCAGTGGCATCCTGGCTTATATCGGAAATGCTCTGTCCAGCAGCAGTAGAGAGGTGATTGTCCCCTTGTACTCTGCTATGGTGAGATCTTCCAGCTCGTGGACTTCCAACACCAGAAGGATGTAGACCTACTGGAGTGGGTTCATGAAGAGGAAGGCCATAAAGATGATCAGAAGGCTGGAACATATCTCCTACGAAAACAGGACTGTAACTGCTTTCTTCCAATGAAGCTTAATAATACAGGCTACATCCATTATATAACACTTGGCCTTGTACCTCCTCCACTGGACCTTGTGTAGTACCCAGTAGAGGTCTGATTTCAGTATTTATTATTTTGTTAATCTTTTGAGTTTATAAAATAATGTTAAAGTTGTAGTGCAGCCCAACAGATGAGGGTTACCATGTCATGAGGGGAAGTTGTGTGCTTCAGGATGTGTAGCATGAGACGGTCTCAAGATGCTTAAAAATCCTTAGGCTGTTTGAATAACGTTGAAACAAGCACTGTGTAAAGTGAGAGATGATAGGCATAGGGCACTGTTGTCCATACTGCCTCCTCAGAAGGGTCTCTGGTGTAATTTATTCACTTTGACTGTGGTTGGATGTTACATGAGAAATTTCTAGTTGACTCAGACCAACAAAATACCAAAGAGAATATTCCAGAGATCATACTCACTCCCCAGCCTTCTTTTGTTTTAGCCATCTGCAACTGCAGAAGACAACAAAATATTTTAGTGGAACTTTGCTGATAATCTGTAACAAGTTGCTAAAGATCTATGAGTTATTATTAATATTATTAATAGCAGGCAAAAATATTAATAAACATATGAAAAAAATACTATTAAATCTCACCAGAAAATTTATTTACAAGGTTTTGATGCGCAGTTTTGGTTATTTACACAGGGAACAGGCAATTTAAGCAGTTAAGCAAAAGAAAAGAAATGCAGACAATTCAAACTGGAGAGATTCAGGGAAGTAATTACAGCACTTGCCCAATAGAGGATTTTGTGGCCAAAGGGCAGCAGGTGGACACACAGAACCTTTACAAGACTTTTGAGGTTAGATTAACTCATGGCCAGGCTGCTTTTATAAGGGACCCATCCCTTTGGCACGCAGCAGGCAAGCAGGTGATGTGGTTGGCGAGGAGGCTGCAGCCTAGGGTGCTCTGCAGTGCTGAGATGGCTGGTCAGAGTGCACAGCGAGGCTCACAGCTCTGCAGCACCTCTTATCCCTGCTGCTTTTGGCACAGCAGCTGTATAGTTGCTTGCTATGAGAGGCTTTTTCAGCTGCAGCCCCAACAATGGCTCTTCTTTTTTCTCCAGGCCATACAAGGCAAGGCAAAATCTTTTCAAATTGATTTTGTATTTATCGTTTGCCCAAGAGCCAACCTGGTCAATAGGCAATATCAGCAACCAGCCCAATCAACTGTGCTGGTTTGAGGCTAATCAGAATATTTTAATAGAGAAAATTACACTGTAGGCTGTGAAAAGAAAACAGGTGATGTCTACTTCACTCATATGCTTGCTAAGATTTGTTTTGGGAAAAGAAACCAAAACATAGCTAAGGCATTCTCTGTCTTTCT
>VWZE01004424.1:214260-229260 GCA_013396675.1 Eubucco bourcierii
CGTAGGGGGCGAGACTCCCAAACCTTCACATCAGCCAATAGAATGGCATCAAACCAGACCTTAAATATTTGTAAAATAAGACTTGAGACCCTTCCACATATCTTACAATTAGACTAGCAGAGCCTATTAAGACCTTCATGGGTAGACATAGTCTGAAATTACGGCCTTAAGGCCACTGCTTAGTCTGCTTTATGGAAGAGGGCTTTTTATACAATAAATGCAATCCAAATTTCAGTGATATTGAGCTCGATTTCTTCAATCAACTCAATTACACCACACAACACTTTGCTCCCTAGTCTAATCCCATAATTATGTCGAAGTAATTTATTTTTTAACAGCAAGATAAAGAAAAGGTCAGCGTTAATAAGAATACCACAGTATACTTTATGAGAGTCACAAACCCAGATTAAGCAATATGGAGACAGGCTAGAGCTTAAAAAGGTTTTTTTAATAAAATGAAATTAATATTTCTGCATGGCACATCTTGTAGGTATATAGGAGTAATATCCATGATGCTATATCAAAAGAAAACATTGATCTCCTTTATATAATTTAATTACTTCTGTGTTGTGGTTTTTACGCGGGTTATTGAAATCACATCTTTATTTTGTGTGTGTGCGCAGTAAGAAACTGTGAAATAAAGAATATGTTTTATCAAGGGTATTTTATAATCTTTATTAAAATAGCATTTCCAGAACATGATGGTCTCAGTTTGTGTCAGATATTTTCAGATGAAGGCTTATGTGTTCATCTTATTCTGGTTTCAATACTTTTATTGAGGGTGTTTTGACATTCTTCTGAGAATCAAGTGGATTTTATGTTGTGGATGAATTCACAACACATATTGTCAGAATTCAAAGTATTCATATTTACAAGTGTCTTTATACTACTGACAGCATAGCTTGGGATTAAAACACTTGAAAACCAAGCCTGAAATGTTTGTCAAAGTTCATCAAGACTCTAAGAAAAGCACATGAACTTAAATAATCTTATTTATGTAATGCTAACTACTTCCCCCTGACTCCTTTTTTTCCTCCATTGAGCACAAAAGCTTCCTGACAAATTTTAATTCTAGATTGTGTATTTTCAGAGATTAGGCTTTTCTTGTTTTAAGATGCCCCATGCTTCTGCACAACTGGGAACAGTCAATAATAGTTTTCTTTTTGTCTTCATTAAACTGACATTCTGATTTTCATATTGTAGATAATACAGCCAGTATCCTGACAAGACGGAAGAAATACAGTCGAATCACTCAAGACATCTATTACCTCCCAGTTTTGATTTCTGATGGTGGAGTGCCCTCTCTCAGCAGCAGCAGTACTCTCACAATCAAGGTTTGCGCCTGTGAGAGGGATGGTCAAGTGAGAAGTTGCCATGCTGAAGCTTTCCTCTCCTCAGCTGGCTTGAGCACAGGAGCTTTAATTGCAATCTTGCTTTGTGTTCTTATTCTTCTTGGTAAGCCATTTTCTGTATTAAGTAATACTGTCCTTCCACTGGCTCTCTGAATGTGATGGCAACAATTTTGAATATGACATATTTTTGAAACAAGCTGCCTGGTAGTGGGAAGTGATTAGAAATACATAGCTGTGATTAGAGGGGAAAGGTTTAGCTAAAATTAACAGGGGGAAATGCCTTTAAAGTACATTTATGAATATCTGGAATCCAGTAGAAATTATTTTTCTAAACTGCTGCTTTTTTAAACTTTTTTTTTTTTTTAAACTTGGAAAGATTTTTAAAAAGACACTGACTCAAAATGATAGAAAATAGGTAAGGAAATCTTTTTTGAAATGGCATTACGCTGTAAGAAGGGCCATTAGCACTCTGTAAAAGCCATTTTGTAATTACCACTGTGGGATAAACTGATAGTAATGCACAACGTAATCCACAGAGCAAGACACAGAGGAAGTATAAGATGACTCCATTAACTAAATGCAATTGCAAGTATATTCCCAAATAATGGAAATTGCAGTGTGACTCACATAGGAGATTTTGAGGACTTTTTTCAAAGGCTCTGTATTTTCTAATTACTATTTTCCTCACAGCTTCCTTTGGAGCTTTCTTGTCAGCTGTTATAAAATGTCTAGTGATACATTTAGTTTATAATCTTACATTTCATCATGCAAGATTTAATGTTTATAAATTCATAGAATGTACTGGATTATATGGGTCCTCTAGAGCTGGACACGTAGTCCAACTTCCCTTGCAGGAAACAGGAACTTCCCCAACTAGATTAGGTTGCTCAGAATCCAATCAAACCTGACCTTGAATGTCTCCAGAGGTGGGACCTTAACCACCTCACTGGACAACCTTTTCCTTGTCCCTTGCAGTACAGACCCTCCTCCAAATGTCCAATCTAAATCTACCCTTCTCTAGTTTAAAAACATTGCCACTTGTCCTAGTGTTACATCATTTGTAAATAGTCCCTCCCCAGCTCCTTTCAGGTATCGGAAGGCCTGCTGTAAGGTCTACTTGAGCCTTCCTGTCTCCAGGCTGAACAATGCCAACTCTCTCAGCCTGTCTTCATAACAACCCTCTGATCAAGAGGAAAGATAAACCTTTTAAATTCTATTTCACTTTATATGGTTTCAGTGAAGCACTGAAACAGATTGCCCAGGGAGGTTGTTTGCTTCTCCCTCCCTGGGGGTGTTCAAGGCCAGGTTGGATGAGGCCTTGAGTAACCTGTACGAGTGGGAGGTGTCCCTGCCTGTGGCAGGGGGTTGGAACTAGATGATCCTTGAGGTCCCTTCCAACCTTACCATTCTATGATTCTATGATAATGCTTCTAAAAAAAATCCAGACCTATTTACTCATTTCTCATTTAACTGAAATAATATTGTTCCCTCTTATGTCCTAAAAATATAACTAATGAATTTCATTGTTGGCTCAAGAAATGCTAGCAATCCCCACATAGAAAATGCATAGTGGAAGAATATTCTTCAGTGGTCCTTTGGAAGATTAGGCTGTACTAGAAGTCTGTAGTTTCAGTACAACATTACTCATTTTCCCCTTAACTATGTGGTCTCAGTTTTTGGCATGTTGCTATGTCAAAATGCAGTTGTATGGATTTTCTGGGTGCTTTCCAGGCATGCAGTAATACTTCTTCAGGTAACACACTACACAGTGAGAGCATTGCTCACTTAGGAGTATAAGTGTGCGCTTCTCTACATTGGGCAGTTTGGTGTTCTTTTCTTACAGACACCTGCCTGACATGGTGATCTGAAAAATCAATATTGGCTTGAGATATTACATCTGTAATTCTTTACATCTGTAATTCTGTAAATCTGCTCTTTAATTATCATATATCTGTGTACTTCAGATGTAAACTTCAAACTTCATATCTGCAGTTTTCTCTTTAGCAATTGTGGTCCTTTTCATCACCCTAAGACGCAACAAGAAGGAGCCCTTGATCATTTCAGAAGAAGATGTCCGGGAAAATGTTGTGACATATGATGATGAGGGTGGTGGAGAAGAAGACACAGAAGCGTTTGACATCACAGCACTGCGGAATCCATCAGCTGCTGAGGAGCTAAAGTACCGGAGGGATGTTCATCCTGAAGTGAAGCCTATGCCCAGGCATCATACCTCCACAAGCCTTGACAGCATAGATGTTCAGGAATTCATTAAACAAAGACTGGCAGAGGCTGATCTGGATCCCAGTGTACCCCCATATGACTCTTTACAGACGTATGCCTATGAAGGTCATAGATCAGAAGCTGGATCAATCAGCTCTCTGGATTCAGCCACAACACACTCTGATCAGGATTATAATTACCTTGAGGACTGGGGACCTGAGTTCAAGAAATTAGCTGAACTCTATGGGGAAATAGAATCAGAAAGAACAACTTAGTTGTAATTCCCAGGACAGAGAGGTTCCTAAACAACTGGAGATATAGTGACAGCAACAGTAACAAAAAAAAAAAATGACTACAGTACTTGGAACTGAGCAAATCATGCACAGTTACTGTAAAACAAGTGCCCTTTTCATATTTGAAACTGGGTTCTCCAATCGAAGAAAGTAAAATTTTGAAAAATACAGGAAAAAAAAAAAAAAAAAAAAGCTGTTGTCCCTTGTGTATGTTTTTTAATTGCTCAATAAAGTCCATGGTACCATCTCTGTAACAATACCTGAAGTAAAGCCAAGCACTGTCATATTTATTTCAATATGTTTCATATCTCCAAGCTGCAGTGAGTTTATGGTTATGCCTGTTTAGGAAGATAGCTAACAGAGGAGCCAGTCTCTTGCAGGTGGTTGTGGTGGTGTATTTCTAGCTGTGCTCTAGGCCTTGTGATCCCAACATGAGGTAGTCAATGCGGTTTACCATGTGAGAATTGCTAACAGTCTGTTTCCTTTACAGAAGGGATAAGCCACACCTGCCCTCCTAAATAAATGGTCCTTTGATGATTTAATCTTATTGGATTAGCAGGTTGCATTAAGGTGATGTCATTTCCTTTTGTCTTTCATAATCCTTTCATCCATATTCAGCTGGAGGGCATCATTAACTGGTAACTCAAACATGGCTCTAGCCCATAACCCCTGTTCCTGCTTGCAAAAAAGAAATGTTGTTTCCAGTGTTGTGCTTTTTTCCTTTTGACTTTTCATTGGAACATCATTCATTTAAATGAAATGAATCCACGTAACTCCTTTTTATGCAGTGAAGCAGATGAAGCGTAGGCTCTTTCAATAAGACCAGCAATGGCAGCACTATTAAATTATGCAGTTGTTTGATTAAGTGTGCTTCACTTATGTCAATAGGTGAAGATTTCAGGTATTTTGCTGATCTGAGTCCAAGATCTACCACACTCAGTGTTTAAAACATGGAGTTTTAATCACACCTCTCTATTTCAGTGTGCGACTAAAAGCAAAATAGGGCTGATCACGAAATACTGCGGTAGCAAAACTTGAAACAAGAGTAAGATACTGCTGCTTTTTTTCTTTTTAGTTAGATCTACTGATACTTTTATTTCTCTTAGAGTAATTTTCTAAGCAGAGCAGGCTTTTTTTCTTCCTATATCAAGCATTGTGGGAATGGGAACATTTTAAATAAGTGGAGGAAGGAAAAATAAAAACAGTTTGTGGTTTCTATGGATCAAATAGACCTCTTATGTTAGTAACTATTTCATATTGCAGGACTATTTCATATGCATTTCTGCTTAAATTTGCAGGCTGCTAACACCTAAACCATCGGTTTTGTTTGAAACTCTTTGTTTGTTTTTCTTGTGATACCAGGAGCTCATAATGTCTAATGAAAGATTATGACTGTAAGGCTTGCCATCTATTGCCATCTTCTGCTTCTGAGAAAACTGTACCTCCATTTAAGGAAGCAGACTCTGTGCAATATGCATTTGATAGTGAAACAGTCCAGAGCAGAAGCCATGTACTGTTTGGAGTGATGGTGGTGGGTTTTGCTGGACTTTTGTTTGTTTGATTGTTTGTTTTTACTTTCTGGGATGGTATGGCAAATGATACAGATCTGTGCACTCTACTAGATTTCCCTCTATGCATTTTAGGTGCCACTTACTTTCAGAAGGTCTGCCATGCTGACCTACTATGGGCCGTACAGGTGAACCAGATTGTTAAGTCTTTCCTTTTAAGTGTGGTTGGGTAGGTAGTAGTTATGACTGAAGCTTCAAATCAGTTCTACTTTGAGGATTATGGGTATTTTTAATTTTTTATGTACTCTTTCCTGAGATGTAGCTCACTGTTTTTTGTTTAAACAGCTTTCTGGAAAAATGAGCAAGTAGTTTGGTAAGAAAAGTTTCAAACTTGATAATGTATTAGTTGCACTGTAGTTCCAGAATTGTTTTTGATTATACTGTTTTGTTTGCAACTTGAAAATTGTGTATTTCTCTTTCTATCAACATCTGAATCCATAAGGCAATTTAGAGGGGAAAAATCTCCAGAGCCTGAAATGTTCTGTAGTTTAAACAACTGTGTTCAGATTAATTTTTTTTTTTTAATTTAATTTTTACCAAATACAGAATCTCTAGAAATGCATTTAAGGAGACATTGTTATTTTAGAGCAAAGTTAAACAGATGCTTTGGTGCAGTAAGAGTTATACTCAAGTTGAGAATTGTTTATGTATTGTTATTTCTGGGAATAGAGTTAAGATGTGTTTCAGATTTTTTTTCCATATGTAGTGCAGGATGTTATGACAAAAAATATTATTTTGATTTAGATCTCACTTGCATTACACCAGCATTTAAGTTTATATATTGTATGAGTGCTAAGAAGAAAATCTTTCATCATTAGTAGTACCATAGACCATGAAAGTTTGTACCACATCTGCATGAAAACTGCATTCATTGTATTACAGTTTTGAGAGCCAGGTATTAGTTATCTTTATGTCTGTTCCCTCTAGCACTACACCAAAGCATGAAAATCAGTTGCATTTTGTGCTTTAAGCAGTGTTCCCACCATTGCTTTCTTTTTATTTGCATCATAAAACATTCAGGCTTAAGGCCAGCAGAAGTATAATGAGATGAACAAATAATTACTCTTACACTCATGTTCTGTTTTAGTTAATGATAAAAGGAGGTCAAGTCTCAGACAAATAAGAATCCCCTTTTTATCATTCCTGGTGCTCTCTTTGCTGCTGTCCAGCATGTGCATCACACCCAGAGCCCAGGAATAACTCCGGAGAGTTATTGATACACTGCTTCAGTGATACTGCAGTGTGTCCTGTTCAGTATGTCTGACCCACAGTGATTGCCAAATGTGCTTTTAAATCATGAGAAGTCTGCATGCTTGCTATGCTTACTGTTTTTTACACAAATACACATCACGGTGCTGTGTTGTTTGCATGACAAATAGCAGAATACTAAATCTCAGGGCCACAGATAAAGGCCTCATGGTGCAGGAAGAACAGGTTTACATGTTTCTTTTCCTGATCCTGCAGTTTTTCTTTTGGTCCTTTGTGTCCTCAAAACAAATTCAAAGTATTTCTATGTTAACATTGATTAAAATGGAAGAAAATTAATACTGTATGCCACGGAGGGCGCAATCATTTTGTAGCATTTCTGGGTTTTGAGAAGTACACATTCAGTGAACATATTGTGGGAAACCTTTTCTAATTTATGGTTAAATCTGATTGTGCAGACTTTCCTTAAAGCTTTCAAGGACCTTTTATGTACTCATATTCACAAAATTTTCCTATTAGCCTAAATAGTAACCCTGCTGCTACTTAAGAATGAAAACCTGAAGACTACCAGTTTTACTTAAACTGGAAGATACTGAGTGAAGTTCAGTGGCATTTATGAAGGGATGCTTAAGAGCTTTCCAATTCACAACTTTGTTTCTGCAACAGCTGTTGATCTTATAAAACATTTACACCAACTTAATTTTTCATATTCCTTTAAACAAAACATTTTTCTTCTAATAGTGAGGGTGAGGCACTCAGAATGCTGTAATCTTGATACATCAGCTAAGAAAATCTTGTGTGTATTTTGAAATGTGAAAATATATTATCAACATAAAGCCAGGAAAAAAATGTGATTTAATACACTTTAAAGACAAGAAAGAGTTTGAATTCAACTGGCATTAGACTAAGATTCATGCATTGAAAATAAATTTGTTTATCAGTGTTGCCGTTTATTACATACAAGACTGTAAAAATTGAAAGTAATTTCACTCTATTTGCACTTTATTTTTTGCATTCTTCTTCGAAAACTAAACTAATTGTAAAAATGTTGGGGGTTGAATTCTAACCGATGCAATTGTTTAAGCTGTGAATACTGCAAGAAAATGTGAAAATACCCTCAGGGGTATTTTAAAAGGAAATACAAAAATTCTATGGTCTAAGACTTGGTAAAATAATAATTTTGAAAACCTAAGTATTGAATCAGTCTGGAATTAACCAAACTGGTAGAGTCACAGAAAGGATAACAGAGGCAATATTCTAAATGCAGAGAAGAATATGAGATTATGCTGCCTAGAGTTACTTTGTGGATTATAAAGTGCTAAGACCTTTTACTTGCAGTATATCTAAATGGCACAGTGCGTTCTAAGGAACATTGGGAACATGTTGCAAGTATTGGGCCATCCTTATTTTTCCAAAGTGTCCAAAAATAAAAAAAAAAATCTATTTTTTTTAACAAAAGAGTATGTAAAGTATACCTCCTTATGCAAGTGTTACTGATAGAAATTGTTACGTTTTCTTTTAATAAACAGAAGGGACAAAATCTTTCATTCGTATTTTTCAAATAAAATATGCTCTTTGATATTGTTATAGGTTATTGTATTCCTCATCACAAATAGAATGGGTTGTTTTCTCTTCACTGCTGTATTTTATACTCACCAAAGAAACAACTATGGAAACCACTCTGTAAGAATTAGATGTGATACAATGAGGTTGATGTCAGAAATAGTATGATAACTTTAGCTAGGTTTTAATGCCTGGTATGATCACTCAGTTCTGTCACTGTTTCAAGGGCCATCTTACATAGTCATTTCTACAGACAGGTAGGGAGAAAGACTGTAACGGTAGTATGGGTGGAATTTATTTTTCAAGTATAGTGTATTGATTTTGATAATAATATATTTAATCTCACCACATTACCTGTTTTTAATCAGGTTCTTTGCATGGTCATGAAAAACATTACACTGAGGGAAAACAGAGGATCTAGAATACTTAATAAAAAACTAACAATAATACAAACATTAAACTATTAGAACTGGAAAAGGGATTCTTGCAGTCGATTGTACTGCTTACCCACTAGAGGGACTCAAGAAGCTCTTTTCTGCTTAAGGCAGAAGGCATTTGGATTCAGTTAGAGAGAACCTCTTCAGTATTTACTCACAAAATATTATCTCCGGAATCCTGAGGCTAACTACAGTTTCCAGACAGTACCCAGACACTTGCAAGGAGTTCTGTTGGTGTCTTAATAGCTATTAAGACTTCTGAATCTTCCTACAAGGTACTGAGAGAGAGGCAGACAAACTCTGACCTGATCCTGGTTCCTCTTGTACTCCAGACTTGACATGGAGGTTTGCAGAGGTGCAGGCAAGATGTCTTGCAGATGTGCAGATGGGCACAATATCGGTGGCACCTCTCGCCATGTCGTGAGGCACTTAATGCCTATTCGCTGGTAAACCTGAGGCACAGCAAGTTTGCAGGTACACACATCCAAAGTATCAGGGCTTGTTATTATGTAGCAGGCAGAGCATGGCAGGTAAAATGGCAGAGAACAATGGGACAGAAACACAATAAGGCAGAAGCAATGGCAGAAGCACATTGTGTTTACCTGTTCAACTTTTTATCAATGCAGCCTGAGACTAATGGCCACAGGGCTGGCTTAATCAGAATGGCAGTTTGCCAAACTTGACCGTATTAGGTAAAGTCAGGGCTTACTTTTACACTTTTAGGGCAGAACACAAACAAGTACCCTGTTACCAACTTGGGAGAGACATGGTGGCACCAGGGCTTTGTCTTCCTTTCCCACAGTTGCTTCTCTCAACAGCAGGAGAGAGGAGGAACGGGGAAACATGTCTGGACAAACCAGAACATGTTTAGACCTATTTTGGCCTTCCGCCACAAAGACACACAAAGAGATGCATTGCAATAGACTGCAGTATAACTGCTAAATGGTTTGTGAGTTTTACAGAATCACAGGATCACAGAATGTCAGGATCTGGAGGGGATCTCGAAAGATCATCTAGTGGCAACTTGTGGCACTGATGTGGCACAAGATGATCTAGATCATCTTGTGGCAACTATTCCACTCCAATCATCACTGTCCTGAAATTGAAATACAGCATTACAGGATGAATAGATTATCCAGATGAGTGAATTAGGAAAGTGCTTATTTGTGAATTCAGATTGGTGATAACATCAGTGGATATTGTCCTATGCTAACAGAGAATAGAAGAGAAAAAGCAAGCAAGGGCATTCACAATGATCAAACTCACACAGAGAGAGTACAAGTGCACAGGAGTCACTCATTCTTTCTCAAAGGAATTAACAGGCTTTACCACCAAGTTGTATCTTTAAAAATGTTGGTACCAGGGCTCACAAGAAACTTAGTTTTTGCAAGACCTTCTTTCTCATATCGACCTAAAATTTAACAATTAAACTAAGGTTGACAGGAAATGAATACAGAATTCTGTTAATAGTACTTTGTTGCCCACAGGTCAGTTTTGATTGCTGTCTGGAGGCGCAATGGACCACACCACAATCCAATATGAATTCCAAGTGAAGCCATTTAATCTATGATTCCAGGTTACATATATAGGGAATATATATTTCTTCCTTGAACATGATCATGCAAGTTTCTACTGGCTGCCCCATCTTGTCCACATGCCCAGCATGCAAATGTTGTGTTAACATTCTGTTAACTGATTGGTTAACAGTTTTGGCTAAGCCCAGTCCTTTTATATCTCTTTGCTAAACTTTACCTCCTGTTTTTTAGCGGATAGTTCCCTATTTTCATGAGTCAAGGACAGTTCAATACAATTACTTAGAGCAGCCGTGTATAGCTGTTTGGAGGGTTCATGATATGGCCATTGTTTTCTAAAAACATGTTCACAATTCCCCCTTCTTTTGTTTGAACCATCCAAACAGCCCCAATTGTTTATCAACTAAGCGCTATATTAAAGATATAATTCAAGGCAAGGTACGCAACATTGCTAAGACACAAAGCAAGACTATAACCACTCCTTTTATTATATCCTTAATCCATCCTGTCGGTCCCCATCCACTGAGCAAACCATCTAGCCTGAAGAAACCTTGGTCTTCTTGGAACTTCTGTGTCTGGTTCATCAAGATTTGTATCTGCTTATGAATAGATGCTGATTTATTTGTCAAGTTCATACAACACATCCCATCAAAATCCTCATACTCTCTGCTCTTGTCAGACCCTGCCTGGAGTACTGTGTGCAGTTCTGGAGCCCTCAGCACAGGAAGGGCATGGAACTGTTGGAGTGGGTCCAGAGGAGACCACGAGGATGATCAGAGGGCTGCAACAGCTCTCCTATGAGGACAGACTGAGAGAGTTGGGGCTCTGCAGCCTGGAGAAGAGAAGGTTTCGAGGGGACCTGATAGTAGCCTTCCAGTATCTGAAGGGGGCCTGCAGGAAGGCTGGGGAGGGACTATTTACAAGGTCCTGCAATGACAGGACAAGGGGCAATGGGTTTAAACTGGCAGAGGGGAGATTTAGACTGGATGTTAGGAGGAAGTTCTTTCCAGTGAGGGTGGTGAGGCACTAGGACAGGTTGCCCAGGGAGGTTGTGGATGCTCCCTCCTTGGAGGTGTTCAAGGCCAGGTTGGAC
This sequence comes from Eubucco bourcierii, assembly GCA_013396675.1. Taxonomy (NCBI): domain Eukaryota; kingdom Metazoa; phylum Chordata; class Aves; order Piciformes; family Ramphastidae; genus Eubucco; species Eubucco bourcierii. The sequence goes on from VWZE01004424.1 coordinate 225,525, forward strand.
GAGGCCTTGAGTGAGTTGTACTCTTGGGAGGTGTGCCTGCCTATGGCAGGGTGTTGGAACCAGATGATCCTTGAGGTCCCTTCCAACCTTACCATTCTGTGATTCTATGATTCTATGTTCATGTGCTAACATCAAGAAATCTATTGCTGCTCGGTTTTGTAGTACAGCATGCCTCAACGTCTATTGTTCTGATGCTAGACCACTAAACACTGCTGAAGTGAGATTGGTTTGTTTAGTAAGCCAACAGGCTACTTTAGTTGGCCTAAAGCCTTTGCTGTGGCTACCACAAGTGCAGACAAGCTAGCAGCAACAACCTCCCCTGTGTTCCATGGGTTTATGCTATCATTGTACCCCTCCTGTAAGGACAGAGTGCTCCACTTTTGTTGTTGAGTGTGGAAGTGAAAATGATTAGCTATTAATGTTATATTTCCTGTTAGCGGGGTTAATTGAGCAGACATCTATTGTGGGACACCTCCTCCCCTCCTCTCACAGCTCACAGGGCTATTTCTCATGATGTTTCCCTCAGCCCTGACTGTTGGGCAACATTTTGTCCTTTCTTACCCAGGCTTTCTCCAAGGTGACCATTCAAGACCGAGGGCTTCAGTTGTGTTCTTCAGTGGGCTCATTGGAGGTGGCTGGAAATGACTGCATACAGCATGGGGCAGCCCTGGCCATTCCTTGCAGGACCCACCCCTGCAGCTTACTAACATTTTAAAGAAATTCAGTGTGTCTCCTTAAACCTATTCAAATATTTATGACAGAAGGAAAATAAATTATGTATTTTATAAAAGCTCTGCAATTCTACAACTGTTTCTAGGTAAAGGATTTTAAACTATTTGGGGCAAATTACACAAGAACATGTAATTGACATAGAAGTCTGAGTCTCATTTTCAAATGCCTAAGTAACAGCAAGCACCTAAATATGCAAATGGGGCCCAGCTAGCATTGCAAATATTGGCCTGTGACATGTTTAGGAATTAAATCATAGAATCATAGAATGGTTTGGCTACCAACCCCTTGCCATGAGCAGGGACACCTTCCACTAACCCAGGTTGCTCAAGGACTCTTCCAGCCTGGCTTTGAACACCTGCAGGAATTGGGCATCCACAACCTCCCTGGGCAACCTGTCAGTGTCTCAACACCTTCACGGTAAAGAATTTCTCTCTAATCTCCAATCTAAATCTATCCTCTTCCAACTTCAATCCACTCCCTCTCATCCTATCACTACAAGCCCTTGTCAAAAGTCCCTTCCCAGCTTTCTTGCAGGCCCCCTTCAAGTACTGGAAGGCTGCTATAAGGTGTCCTGGGAGCCTTCTCTTCTCCAATCTGAACAACCCCAGGTTCTTGAAACCTGTCCCCATAGAGGATGTCCTCCAGCCCTCTGATCATCTCCATGGCCTCCTCTGGACCCGCTCCAGGAGTTCAATGCCCTTTTTGTGTCGGGGGCACCAGAACTGGACTCAGAGCTCCAGGTGGGGTCTCAACAAGAGCAGAGAAGAGGGGCAGAATCACCTCCCTCATCCTGCTGCTCTGGATTATCATTTGGATTATTCACCGTTAGTTATGCAAAGTATGACAGTCACTGGAGCTGCATGACATGTGTGATATATTGTCTCACTTTACACATAGGAAAAGTAAATAGTACACAACACATTTTCTGTGGCCTTTCTGGGTTAGGGCAGCATTAGCTGAGTTCTGAATTCCTATGGGCAAAATGCTAATGCACATGTGGCAATGTGTTCTTCAGAAATGAGTGAAAACTTTAGGTTGGCTGATCCAGTCAGTCTAAAAGGCTGCAAATCTTAATTTTAAAGAAACTCTAGTTAACATCCAAACAACCCCCCCAGATCAATCCCTTATGTACAAAACTCAAACTTGCATATTCCCTCATAATGAACCATTTCAACTGACATACTCTCGAAGCTGAGAGCACAAACATGTGCCATTATTTTTTTTTTCATTTCTTATTGCACTGTCTAAGGCATTCAGCCATTAAAATAATTGTCACATTGTAACACTACATGTAGGATTAATTGATCTGACCTTCAGATGCATTATAGAATCATAGAATCATAGAATGGTGAGGTTGGAAGGGACCTCAAGGATTATCTGGTTCCAACCCCCTGCCATAGGCAGGGACACCTCCCACTAGTACAGCTCACTCAAGGCCTCATCCAATCTGGCCTTGAACACCTCCAGGGAGGGAGCAGCCACAATCTCCCTGGGCAACCCGTTCCAGAGTCTCACCACCCTCACTGGAAAGAACTTCCTCCTAACATCCAGTCTAAATCTCCCCTCTGCCAGTTTAAACCCATTGCCCCTTGTCCTGTTGTTGCAGGACCTTGTCAATAATCCCTCCCCAGCCTTCCTGTAGGCCCCCTTCAGATNTGCCCTGCTGGCCACACTTCTCTTGATCTTAGTTTTCTTTACTTATTGTTACTAAGACCTATGGATGCATTACCTTATTTTTCTTTACTTATTGTTGCTAACAGCAAAACACATCTAATATACGCAAAGTTCACAACCAGTGAGCAGAGATGGAATAATACTTTCTTCCATTTTCTGCAAAAGATGTTCAAGGCAGAGAAGGACCTTAATGTATGAAAAAGTTGCTTGCATACTGGACTAGAAGGACCAATCACTAGGGAGTAATTTACAAAAGATTCACTGTGTGTGGAAAGACTTTTCAAGATCCTGGCAATAAACCATATTCGCCTGTGCAGCATTAACTGAGAACAGTGGGAACAAAACATTACAGGAGACAGAGAATTAACCATATTTTTCTTCCCTTTCTCCCCATCATTCTTTTTCTCTTCTACCTATATCAAACATCCCTAAGTAGTACACATGATTCTCTGGTTATTGCTAAATGAAGTAGGAAAAAAATACCTTTAACATTTCAGAAAGAAAACAACAATAATAATAATAATATGTATAAACAGGGAAGCAGGGGATGAGGATGCACTTGGAATGATATGATAACATAGAATAAATTATTCAGAAGAATCAAGAAATCATGTTAAAGCATGAGCAGAAAATGATGACAACAGCAACAACAAGAAAAGGGGATGAGTAAAACAAAGATGATCAGCACTGCGTCTGTATAATCACCTTCCATGGCTTAAGTAAATGCTTCTATGGACTTTCTTCATACTTTCTGTATGAGGCCACAGTATAACTGTAGTACATCAAGCAGCATTTCTCTGTCACTGCTCAAAACAGTTTTTCAACAAGTAAATAGTCATGACCTAAAGTTCATCGGACATTTAGAGCATTAGAAGTAGCTCTGGTGATGATAGGTTAAATGTCTACGGGTGAGAAAAGGGTTAAGTGCAGTTCTGCTTCAGAACTGATCCTTTAGATAATGGCAAACCTCTAGTTTGCTACTAGAGGTTTTGTGCAAAATGTTAATATGTCCATAATACTATTGATAACATTTGGTTACCATTGGACCTAACAACATTGTTATTCTTTCACCAGGCCATACTAGAGCAGTTGCTGCACAAAAGTTACCAAAACAACTCACCTCCCCCACTCTTGAATGTAGAAAACCACTAATCAAAAATCAGAAGAAAAATAGATCTGGAATTGACATGCAGGATTAAGATTGCAGAAGAATAGAGGCTCTTCAGCCTGGAGAAGGCTTCACAGAGACCTTATAGTAGCCTTCCAGTATCTGAATTTTTTTTAAATTATCACAGTATCACCAGGGTTGGAAGAGACCTCAAAGAACATC
>VWZE01004424.1:231003-255188 GCA_013396675.1 Eubucco bourcierii
CAGAGAGGTTGTGGAGTCTCCTTCTATAAAGACATTCAAAACCCACTTGGATGCATTCCTGTGTGACCTACTCTAGATGATCCTGCTCTGACAGTGGGGTTGGACTACATGATCTTTTGAGGTCCCTCCCAAACCCTGACAGTCTGTAACTGTGTGATAAAGTCTCCAAAGCTGAACTCTTTTTGGATGATTAGGGTTTTGCTGCTTGGGAAGGTAGAACAGGAAGTAGCGTTATTTAATTAATGGATAGTTAAAGTATTATGGGGGTATTATATACACACTTGTGTATATATATATATATATATATATATATATACACACATATATTTATACATATGTACGTATAAATGTAAATATGTATACATATGTACAGTGAGGGTGGTGAGGCACTGGAACAGGTTGCCCAGGGAGGTTGTGGCTGCTCCCTCCCTGGAGGTGTTCAAGGCCAGGTTGGATGAGGCCTTGAGTGAACTGTACTAGTGGGAGGTGTCCCTGCCTATGATAGGGGGTTGGAACTAGGTGATCCTTGAGGTCCCTTCCAACCCTACCATTCTATGATTCTATGATTCTATATACACATAAATATTTATACATATATATGATATATATTAAAAATATATACATATATATGCACACATATATATTACATATATATTGTTGATATATACATTATATATATATAATATATAAAATTAATATATATTATATGGGCCACAAACATGCTCAGAGGACTGCAACAGCTCTCCTATGAGGACAGGCTACAAGAGCTGGGTCTCTTCAACCTGGAGAAGAGAAGGCTTCAAGGAGACCTTAGAGTAACCTTCCAGGATATGAAGGGGTAGCTACAGGAAGGCTGGGGAGGGACTATTTACAAGGCCTTGCAATGACAGGACAAGGGGCAATGGGTTTAAACTGGCAGAGTGAAAATTTAACCTAGATGTTAGGAGAAAGTTCTTTCCAGTGAGGGTGGTGAGACACTGGAACAGGTTGCCCAGGGAGGTTGTGGCTGCTCCCTCCCTGGAAGTGTTCAAGGCCAGGTTGGACAAGGCCTTGAGTGTCCTGTACTAGTGGGAGGTGTCCCTGCCTATGGCAGGGGGTTGGAACTGGATGATCCTTGAGGGCCCTTCCCACCTTACCATTCTATGATTCTATGATTCTATATATGTGATGCATTTTCTATCTTCTTTCCTTTGATAAATACATACTTCAGATTATTGAAAAAAAAAAACCATCCACCAACCAACCAACCAACCAAACTGAACTCCCCCACCCTGAACAACCAACCATAAAAGGCCGCTTGGTTAGAAAGTACTTCCTTCTGCTATATCTTCATTACTTCTGCAAATACAAATTCACCTCCTGAGACCATGACTTTATCTGACAAATCAGCTCTTCAATTGCAATTCCTTTCTCAGCTTTGTTCTGCTACATGATCTTGCTTATAAAACATTTTCTGGGAAAAAAAAAAAAATTATCATGGGGAAATACCAGATAATTAATACTTTCAAATGAAACTATACAATCAAGAGATGTCCTACACCTACAAATAATTCTGACAAGCAGTCCAAATTCTCAGTTTTGTGTGTCTGTTTTACCAGTTTTATTCTGTTAGGCAGGGTAGTGGTAAAACTTTGGTGGGTTAGATGGGTTTGTAAATTTAAATGGAAGAAAACCATGCTTTAATCTCTGTATATCCAGATCACATTTGACAGATCTTTCTTACCATATTATTTTGGTGTAGATACATTCCCAACCATATGTGCTGGGATTCTGTACCCTACATCTGCTAGGTTATTTCTCTGTGAAAGCAGCCTAGTTTGGGTAGATAAAGAATATATGAGAGTCCTATTTCATGTACAACTATGCAGAAGCAGTCTCCCAAATTTATGTATTCCCACCCACTCTGAGTAGAATTCTGGAAACATTTAAAATTCCTTTGATAGTAAATGATAGCACCTGTTTTCAGAACTATTGTCATGCAGGTATTCCAGTACCAATCCTTGGAAAGGTCACCTCTCTAGAAGGCTTTTCCTATCAGTTTTCATTTTGAAACAGTTATGTTTTTTTGCATCTCTGACAGAAATTTACATAGTGACCTTGAGATGATGAAGCTACACATACATTCTGAATCAGAATAAAAGAGGACTTTTCTTTTTTATCTCTTCAGTAACATTAGTGAACACATCTTTTCCCATCCTTTGTAAGAAGCTAATGGACTGCTGCAAAGGAAATTCTTTACTTAATTAAAAACCCAATTCTCAGCACCATTTGTGATCGAAAGACCTATCAGACTTACAATGAGAGTCAACATTAGCTGATAGATATAAATGGGAGAACAAAAAGATAAAGAAGAAAAGATAAACTACACAAAAGGGTGAGATTTGTTAGAAGGTTAAGCCATTCAACAACAATGAAAAATAAGGGGGGGTTAATTTCTATGAAAAGAAAATGAAGAATGGGGTCTCTAAGTTCTAAGACAAATGTTTATTTAATTACTGTTACATTAAAAAAAAATTATGTATTCTTCCTCTAGTCCTTGTAAATCTAGAAAATGTGATTTATCCACTGTAATAACAAAAACTGCACAAATGTAGAGGAATTATGTGGGTTTCCACACCCACATAAAAAGCACAGACAAGGAGATTTTTCCTTCTCATGCCCTAAATCAGTATAAAATAATTATCTCAAACAGGAATATAAGAGAAAAGAAACCTCTGTTTAGTATTCTCCCACGTTTTTACCTTCACTGAAAATGATCCCTGTTACTACTGTTGTTATTCTTGGCCTATTGCTGACCTGGATTTTCTTGAGTTTCTTTCTCCACCTCAATAAATTCTATAATTACCTTCATTTAGAAGCTGCCAGACCTGAGAAATGATTGATAGTGTTATTTCTTATCTTTGTGGCTACTGTATGTATGTTCATGGAAAAGAATATCTGCTTCTTAGATGGAATATAGTGTCATCCTATGAGTACAGCTTGTATCTTTAATAATGATACTATTGCACTATAAATAAGAAGAGTTGTCTGGAAAGAGAAAGCATGATACCACAATTGTAATGAATGTGTGTGAGTACAAACTCAGCTTCATGTTCTGGCTGGGTGTTGTTGCTTTAAGTGTCATTATAATGTGCATAGCAGGAAAATTTTTAGTGAGGTCGTTGTTATGTGCGTATAAGAGAAGAAGACTGAGAGCTGACACCTTAAATCTATTCTCAATCCAAAAGATTGTTTGCTGTCAGGTTTTCTTAACACACACACAAAATTAGAAAGTGTTGTTTGCATTAGCTCTTGCTTTGATATGCAGATTAACATATAATGATCAGCAAAAGATCATTTTCTGACTAAAACATGCTAAACAGTCACCAGGGAGATATCAACAGTTTTAAAGTTCATTGATGCAAATACTGTTTTTGCTAGCTATTAAAGTGTGAGTTGACTTCATGTGAGAAATACTTCATGTAGTCATTGAAGGGAAACATCTTATAACTAGTTAAGTGGATGATCAGACTGCTCCTTAAGTACAGAAAGAATAAATTGAGTTAGAATGTTGAATAATAAAGCAATGATGTGGAAGAAGATATTAACTGTTAAATCTGTCACATCCTGCAGATGAGAGAGTTTAAATATATGACTCCATTGCAAGTAGATTAGATGTAGCTTTTCAGTCACTCAAACCTATGTTTTTCCAAACATTTTGCACTATATTACCTATTTTAAATGCTAATCAAATGTTGTGCTTGTATATTTATCTTGGTTTAAGTGAAGGGAACTGGAAAACATCAATGTCATCCTCATCTGCAAGCGCTGACCCTGCACTGGAACATCTCACGAAATACCTGAAGTTCTTTTTTGCACATTTGGAAATGTCCAAAAGTTAGCAAAAGAGGTCTCCATTTTATTTGCTTCAGTTGGCAGCAGAGGCAGAATCAAGAGTATAAAGCAAAGTAAAAATGTCTTTCAATGACATGCAATACTCTTTGGCATACATTGGGGTATGTTTGAACCATGTTTATTGCTCCTTTGGTGTCACAAATTGTACTGAAAGAACCAAAGCAAACAAAAAGGGCCAGTGTTTGCCTTTTCAAAAGGCTTTTAAAATTAGATTATATTCCATAGATAATAAACAGTAGCTGTTATTAAATAAGTGAAAAATGGGAACAGAAGAAAAAGCTACAAAGGGGAAAAAAAACATATAAAAAAAATTGTACGTGGAAATTACTGCATAATTGTAAGAATTTTTAAATTAACAATGCTTAAACTAACCCATCAGACAGGCATACCATCAGAACTGTGGCTAGTACCTTGTTATCTATTATTTGCACATTTTGAGGTGAAAATGAGAAAATATATGCTCTGTCATTGGCCTATGTCTGACAGTAAGAAATATTGAAAATGGAGACTTGATAGAAAACTTCAAGAGAGAAAAATGGGTTGTACAATGTGCTGCTTAGCAATCAGAATGAAGCGCTTGGCTAAAATGGAAAAAGACAAAACAATTCATATTTTCTAGCAAAGATAATGGATTTTCATATTTCCCTTAGGGCTAGGAAGCCAATTCTCCCTATTGGTGATTGAAATGCAAATCTTATGGACCCCTAGAACTTGAAGGGAAAAGTAATTTCCCCTCTTTTTAGCACGTCTTTTTCCACACAGCCAGGACTTTGGTTACTTAAACCACAGTACTCTCTTTGAGAAACCTGATCCCCTGGGGGCTGATGTGGTACACCTCTGAGAGAAAGAACAGAGTATCTCCCATCATAGGCTTGCCAATTTAATAAGGAGGGCTTTAAACTAGAGTTGACTACCACTCTGAGGCCAGTGCCAGTAATAGGTGCTCTGAGCCTGGGGTTCTTCAGCCTGGAGAAGAGAATTTCTCAGCTTCGAGAAGACCTTACATTAGCCTTCCAGTATCTGAAGGGGGCCTGCAGGAAGGCTGGGGAGGGACTATTTACAAGGTCTTGCAATGACAGGACAAGGGGCAATGAGTTTAAACTGGTAGAGGGGAGATTTAAACAGGATGTTAGGAGGAAATTCTTTCCAGTGAGGGTAGTGAGGCACTGGAACAGGTTGCCCAGGGAAGCTGTGGCTGTTTCCTTCCTGGAAGTGTTCAAGGCCAGGTTGGATGAGTCCTTGAGTGTCCTGTACTAGTGGGAGATATCCCTGCCTATAGCAGGGTGTTGGAACTAGATGGTCCTTGAGGTCCCTTCCAACCTTACCATTCTATGATTCTATGTTGTGATTTCTTCTCGGAGAGGCTACTGGATCATGCACACCAGGTTCTGTACCTTTAAAATCAGTGTGTGTTACAGTATGTTTTGCAGCTGGGAAGTGATCACTTTAAGGGCTACAAGCAGTGAAAAGCAGCTGTAAATGGCAGCTGTAAGAGTGAGGGAGGCAAGAGAGCCAAAGTGGGAAAGGGCTGCGCTGTGCTGCTCTGCTTCAAGTGCAGCTGAAGATGCAACAGTGGAGGATGCAGTGGCTGCTTCTTCTTTACTTACAATCCTTTTCTTTTAAAAATGCACAGGTTTTAAACATTAGAAGCAAGTTTTACACTGGCATTAATATTGTTTTTTGTTTTAAAGTCCTTTTCCACTAGTTTAGTAGGTGTTGCAAAAATAGAGTAATATACCTTTTACTTCAAGCACTGTGCAAGCGAAACAGAAGCAGGGAAAGGGACCTGGAGACATCTTGAAACGTGCAAAATGGCAATACTGCTGCTGGGAGACAAAATTATTCAAAACCCGAACAGAGCAGAAACTTACACAGCTGTGGCTGGCTAATTTCCAAAAATTGGGCTATGTGGTATGCATTAAAGCTTTCAAAAAATGTTTCTCTGTGTCTTTGCAGTGGATTTTTAAATGGGATGCAGGGTATGTGTGTGTGTGTGTGTGTGTGTGTGTGCTGCTTCCAGTTCCTTGTTTTTACCAGCTTGTTATCTGCTGTTTCGCCAGGCAGCAGCTGCAAAGCCATAAATCAGTTGCTCACAAAGCCATAAATCAATTGACATATAAGCTAAAACCACAAGTCTGAGCTCTGTTTGCTTTAAACTGCTGTTTCAGTCTTTCATCACAGGGCTAAATCAAAATTTCTGAAACTTAATGGAAGCTTTTAGTAGTTGTTTTAAGATTTGCATACATGGTGTTTGTTCCTTAGAAAGCCTCAATTATATGCTTTTTAGAAAGGGGAAAAAAGAACCTCTACTGAACCTACATGCAAGAAGCAGTCTTTCCTCTGGAGATTTAGAGGTGCTGTATTTGATTTTACTTAGCCAGGTGGCTCTTTTGCATCTGGACTGTTCTCTTGTAAGCTAGCTGTTGTCTCTTGGAGTCCTCACTGAGCTCTCTGTGCCCTTTCAAAAACATTTGATTAATGAAACATATGTGTCTATTCCTTTCACATTTTTGTTTTTAATATAGAAATAATTATAAACAGAGGTAGATCTTACAATTATAAAATTTGATGCCAAGTGATACAAATTGTAGATTTTGGATTATTAGAGATTCATAGAACGGTAAGGTTGGAAGGGACCTCAAGGATCATCTAGTTCCAACCCCCTGCTATAGGCAGGGATATCTCCCACTAGTACAGGTCACTCAAGGCCTCGTCCAACCTGGCCTTTAACACCTCCAGGGAGGGAGCAGCCACAACCTCCCTGGGCAACCTGTTCCAGTGCCTCACCACCCTCACTGGAAAGAACTTCCTCCTAACATCTAATCTAAATTAGCAATGAGTGTTCTACATTATGATGTTATAGAAGAGTAGATAATAATTTAAGAGTTATCAAAAAAAAAACACCAAAACCTTGCGATGGATGAGAGTACAGATGATTAAAATTCTGTTAGAATAAGAATAGTTTTCCTCTATTGAAACAGAGGAAATAGTTCAAATAGTTTTCCTCTCAGTAGAAATGAGAATGCTGACAATAGAAACTGCAAGATTGCTCTATCTGTTATTTTTGCAAAGCAGATATTAAAGCATGTGTTTGAAGCATACTTAAGGTCTATTATAAAACACTTAAGATAATGTGTGATTGTTGTGTATTCTTTGTAGCTAGCATACAAATGAGAATGATTTTTTTTCATTTCTGTAGAGGATTTTCTTTGAAGAACAAATTTAAAATCAATACTATAGATTAAGAAATCTTTCTGTCAATTAGTAAAAATTATTTTGTATCTCTTCTTTATGTTCACTTAGATAAAAGTAGGGGGATAATTATAGAGACTTTCTATTCTTTTTGCCACAAAAAAATAATTAGTCTTGGGCTGTATTGGTAAAAAGAGATGAGCAGGTAACACGATGTGCTCTCTTGTATTCATGCTTGCTTGCTGCTGCTGCTGCTACTGCCATAGTTTCTGCCTTATCATGCTCTCTGCTTCTCGGAGTATTCTGCCTTACTTCCTTATTGCATTCTGCCATGCCTTGCTGAGCTATAAGTTAGCTCTGCTGAATAATAAGCCCTCTGTTTTGGGCTAGTTTGCCTGGGGACAGCTTCAGGTTTACCAGGAATAGACATAACTGCCTCCACGTGATAGGCCTGCTTAACCATCATGACTGCACATCTGCTAGGACATACTGTCTACACCTGAAAGTCTCCTGCCAAGACCAGGAGTCCTGGAGGGACACAGATTATCCAAAGGGACCAGAGTAAAGTCAGAGATCATCTGCCTCTTTCCTCAGCATCCTGGGAAGCTTGGGAAGAATCAGAAACCTTAGTGTCTGACAAGACATCAACAGAACCCCATGCAAGCATTTAGGTACTGTCTGAAGCTGTAGTTAGTTCCAGGGAATCCAGACTAATATTTCATGAGTAAATAACTCAAAAAACTTCAAAGCCTCTGTGGCAAAACCTTGTGATTGAATCTAACTGAATCCTAGCCTTCTGCCTTAAAGCAGGAAGGAGCTCCTGAGTCCATCTAGCGGACAAGCTGTGCATATTGACCGCAAGGACTTCTCTTCCAGTTCAATTGAGATAAATGTTGCATTATTGCTAGTTATTTGTTCTAGATTTAGTCATTCCTTTATGTATAATGTTTCCATAACTGGTTGCAAAAGAACCTGAATATTATTAATATTATTGGTTGGGAGAGTGAGACTCCTGAATATTGAAAATTAGTAATCAATATTAATTTTTGAACAAAATATCATCTTTCAGTGAATTAATACCCCTCCATTACACATTCCATTTCTACTACACACATAATTTGACTCTATATTTGACACATTTCATTGCTGTAATTTATTTCATTAAAAAAGGATGGAATAACTGAAGTGCAATCACCTGCAAGGAAACATTTTTTCAAACTGAAGCTAGAAGAGCCAGCCCTGGGCAGGTAGAAGGAGTATGTGAGAGCTGCATTAGGGAAAGGCAGTTTTAGGCTATATATCTCTAGCCTCTCGTGTCTTAAACATTAAAATAACTTTTAAGCTTATACAGTAAAATTAATCTCGCTGGCAAAGTGCAACTGTGCAAATGGAATTTGCAAGAAGAAGACATGAATGTTCTAACCATACACAATCAATAAGGAGGTAACTTGTTTCCTTGAAAGAAATGAACTGGACTGAATCAGACCACCCTCAAATATTATTAATTTTGAAAAAAAGGTGTGAAATTTCAGCGAAACACTTAACCTTAGTACTGAACTTCAGCTAGCGCACGTGTTGTAAGAACCCAGGAAATAATAGGAATGTGCATGACTATTCCAAGAAATCTAATGGAAAAGCAAACAAAAATAAAAATAAATAAATAAATAAACTGCTACTCTGTCTCATCATCGTGGGAGATTTGAGACATGAGTCTCTGTGAACCCAACTTTGTGCAGCTTTGTAATAAAGAGTGCTTGCCTTCTAAACCTTATAAAACTAGAATCACAGTATCACAGTATCACCAAGGTTGGAAGAGACCTCAAAGATCATCAAGTCCAACCTGTTACCACAGACCTCAAGACTAGAACATGACACCAAGTGCCACATCCAAACCTGCCTTGAACACCTCCAGGACGGTGACTCCACCNTAGACAGCAAGAAGGTCTCCCCTGTGCCTCCTCTTCTCTAGGCTAAACAATCCCAGCTGGTTTCTCTTCTCCAGGTTAAACAATCCTAGATGGTTTCTTTATATAGCCCAATTTTACAGTATCAAAGCTTTTAGACTGGCTGTTGCATAGTGGTTTTCAAAAGTCACTGAACCTACTGTCCCAGGTTGGTAACTATAAGGTTAAAAAGAGTCCTGTGGGGACTGGAAGATTGTTGTTCAATCCCATAATTCTGCTATCTCTTCATAAGCTCACGGCAAGGCCAGCTCGCTCTCCTTTCCTTCCCCTACAGCCTTGTGCCAGGCAGGAGCTGCCTCATCAGGATAAACATGTAAGGATAGACCTTGTTTTGGGGCCTCCAGAGGTTGTGCTTAGCCCCCAGTGGCATGGGGGAGGGTGAGGATTGGAGCACTGGGGCTTGTAGATTTAGTTTTGGGCTGGGGGAAAATTCAGGGAGTTTGCTTATGGATTCTGTATCTGTTTTGTAATTTCTGTCTGTAACACTCTCTCCAAATACAATTCTGATTTTCTCCAATTCATTTGAGAGCTTCACTCTGTCTGCTCTTTAAACCCACGACACCTACCTTGATATATTTTGTAACTACTCTCTTATATAATTCTGACCATTTCTAACTGCAACAATTAGAGCAGAAAAATGATACTCAACTATACCTCTATGCACCATGCTTTGGATAATTCATAGTTAGAACAGATTACTGTCATCAATAATGTATAATTAGGAAGCACTGTGCATGTAGTGGTAGGGCACATTCTTCCCAAAGTTGCACTAAAGAAGAAAGATTACAGCAGAGTTCTATCCGATGTAAGGAACTACCTCTTGGAGAATCCTGACTAATAGCCATAGGAGACTTGTCTGCATTTGGAAAACAGACCTAAAATATCATCTAACTTGGTCTTTGACTTGTTGAAATCAAACATTTTTGAAGGGTGCTTGGTAAAGATGGTTACTATTTTTTAGTTATATAATTGATTTGAGAATGTTGCATTTTAAAGATAACGATTCTCCAAATGAAGGACAGAAATGACAAGCAAAGAATAAAACTCACAAGAGTTACTGTGTGCAGATCTGGAGCCCTCAGCACAGGAAGGACATGGAAGTGTTGGAGCGGGTCCAGAGGAGGGCCACAAAGATCATCATAGGGCTGCAACAGCTCTCCTATGAGGACAGACTGAGTAAGTTGGGGCTCTGCAACCTGGAGAAGAGAAGGCTTCCAAGAGACCTGATAGTAACCTTCCAGTATCTGAAGGGGGTCTACAGGAAGCCTGGGGAGGGACTATTGACAAGGTNTATTTGTCACTCTGGGATTACTATGTCCTATTGCGGAAGTTCAGGAAAGTCTGTATATAGGTTAGACCTTTGAAAAAGATAACAAACCAGCACCTGTCTGCGAGCAGCAACTTTTTCTAGATAGTGGGGATGGCTAGAGATCCTCAGAAATTTGTCTCTGCTACTTAGAAACAGCAGAATTTTTTATCCCATAATAGGCTATATTATTATGTGCTGTGAGTACATGCTGAACTGACTGGGGAGACCGAAGGAGATTTTGGATGTTATTTGGTGGAAAAGGGAAAGATAAATTTAGGACAGCAATGTGTTTGAGAAATTAAAGAGGGAAACTCTGAAATATGAGTTCCAAGAAAACTGGGACAGCGACTCTCAGTAAGTCACTTGCTCCATTTGCCCTTCTAGCAGCCTCTCAAATTTAGTTGTGTTGCTGGAAACAGGCGATTCAGAGACCAGTTATCTAAGGGTTGTTTAGGGCAGATGTTTATGATACCAAGAGGGAAAAGAAAATGTTGATTAGAAAATACTAATCAAAACTAAAACTGGTAAGTGGTGTTTACTTATTGCTGTCTACAACCACCTGAAGGGTGGTTGTAGCCAGGGGGAGGTTGCTTTATTCTCTCAGGCAAGCAGCACCAGAACAAGAGGACACAGTCTCAAGCTATGCCAGGGGAAGATTAGGCTTGAGGTGAGGAGAAAGTTCTTCACTGAGAGAGTCATTGACTGCTGGAATGGGTTGCCTAGGGAGGTGGTGGAGTCACCGTCCCTGGAGATGTTCAAGGTGAGTTTGGACATGGCACTTGGTGCCATGGTCTAGTCTTGAGGTCTGTGGTATCGGGTCGGACTTGATGATCTTTGAGATCTCTTCCAACCTTGGTGATACTGTGAGACTGTGATACTGCTGTTATCTCAACTTTCTATGTTAACGTTTTACCAGAAGTACTGAAGATTGAAATGTGAAGGATGAAATAAAGAGATGCAAGAACAGGGGGAAAAGGAAGACATTAATTCCGTAACTTTTCAGATCAGCAGTTCCCTAAGTCACAACACAAAGAGGATCTGACTGAATTTCTGCAAAATATTATCAAGTTATGAGTTGCTAGGATTAAAATAGATAAATTTATTCATTTCTTTATTTATAATTTAAGGACAGAGACTATATAGAATGTCATAGTTTTTTGTGTGAGAGCATGACAGACTGAGATTATCTTACTTTGCTCTTTTTCTAAGGAGAAAGGGCAGTAAAACAATAATGTGTTCACTGAATTGGAGATGAATACAGATAGGTTGTATTTTAAAATGTCCAGGAAAAGATATGGTGTACATGAATCCCTAACACCTAATACAGATACAAGATACGTAAGGATTCCCCCAAAACCTTCCCCCCAAGCAAACAGCAAAAACCCCACCAAAACCCCAGTGCTCATTTTCTCCCATCTTCTACTGTCTCCCAACTGGCCTTGAATAGGCCAGATTCGCTGTGCCAGACCACGGCCTTGAAGGTTGTGGTCTACCAGAGGGTCTTCCTACATAGTTACCTAATTACCAGATAAGATCCCTCTGGAGGGTTGGAGAGGCAGGGAGAAAAAGAGAGTGAATTGACCTTGCTGCTTACTTTTTAAAGTGTTTGCAGGATTGTGGGATTGAATAACACAGTTATGATATCTGGGGCAACCCATTTGTCCCCTGGGACAGATCTTGGTCTCTGTATCTTTTTTTAGGGAGTCTGGGGTATCCTGGAACCCCTCAAACTATGATATAGAAGACCAGGGATTTGGTGGGAAGGGTGAGACGGAGTTTCTTCAGCATGCAAGAGTTTTGAATAGGACAAAATGCTCCAAGTCACATTTCCAAACGAGAAAGCAAATGTGATACTCATTTCTGAGTTCACATCAGAATATGGGCACCTCCAAAGTTTACGTGTCCAGATGTGGTCTTGTAACCTTGTCAAGTTTTACTTTTCCCCTCTCAAAGTCACTGAAAACACACATCCTTCTTAAGCAATGCAGCAAATCTACACGTTTGTTCTTCTTACAAGATTTTAGCAATCTTTGGATTAAAATGCTTCAAACTCTTTGATTTGGATAAAAATTACGAGTCTAGAAAATATACCTTCGTAGCACTTTGGCAGTTAATAGGACCTTTATGCTCCTAATGGTCAGGTTTTATTATGTGCATCTATATAATTTGATATGCAAATAGTGAATAATAAAGATTTTATTATTGTTTTGCAACCAATTATCTCATTTCTCTTATTAGAATATTCCAATAAGCCTTAAACTAATACAATATCACAGTATCACTAAGGTTGGAAGAGACTTCAGAGATCATCAAGTCCAACCCATCACCACAGACCTCAAGACTAGACCATGGCACCAAGTGCCACGTCCAAACCCGCCTTGAACACCTCCAGGGATGCTGACTCCACCACCTCCCTGGGCAGCCCATTCCAGTAGCCAATGACTCTCTCAGTGAAGAGCTTTTTCCTCACCTCCAGCCTAAACTTCCCCTGGCACAGCTTGAGACTGTGTCCTCTTGTTCTGGTGCTGGTTGCCTGAGAGAAGAAGGCAACCTCCTCCTGGCTACAACCACCCTTCAGGTAGTTGTGGACAGCAAGAAGGTCTCCCCTGAGCCTCCTCTTCCCTTGCCCTTGCGAAATAATACAACGGATGTAACTATCTCATAGGAAGTATGCAGGAAAGCAAGAGTTCCTATCCAGCCCAATGATCTTCATAGTGCTTATGAATGACATTCATTACTTTCTTTCATGGCATTAAAACTTAATGGATTTATGATTTTTCTAGTTCTGAGAGTTATAATATGCAAATAATTACAATGTCAGTAGATATAAGCTGCTACCATCCAAAAGGGAAAAAAAAGGAAACAGGCACCTGTAATCTTGATTTGATTGCATTTTATATCATTAGGTGGTTTAGATTACTGTCCCAGTTTACATTCTTGTACATATGGGGTTTTTTTACTGAAAAATATGCACAGTAAATAGTCTCACCTATGGTTCTGGCTATGGTTATATTTAAAACTGAGCTCTAACTTTTATTTGAACTAAGATATGGATAATTCTGAAAATGGATTTTCTACTTGGAAATATAAAATTAATTATAATCTGTCTAATCTTACAACTACAATCTCTGTCTAATCCTACAACTACATTTATTTCTGTTTGCAAACTTCAATGTTATACCAGAATTTCTGCAAAACAGCAGGTTCTTTATGGCTAAGTGAAAGCACAAAAAGATGTAGAACCAGAAGCCACCAAATGGATCTCCTTGTATGCACTAGCATTTTAAACTGGAATTGGAGCTAGAATATCCTGCTTATTGTGTATATTGAATAACACTGGAATTGGAGCTAGAATATCCTGCTTATTGTGTATATTGAATAACACTGGAATTGGAGCTAGAATATCCTGCTTATTGTGTATATTGAATAACACTGGAATTGGAGCTAGAATATCCTGCTTATTGTGTATATTGAATAACACTGGAATTGGAGCTAGAATATCCTGCTTATTGTGTATATTGAATAACACTGGAATTGGAGCTAGAATATCCTGCTTATTGTGTATATTGAATAACACTGGAATTGGAGCTAGAATATCCTGCTTATTGTGTATATTGAATAACACTGGAATTGGAGCTAGAATATCCTGCTTATTGTGTATATTGAATAACACTGGAATTGGAGCTAGAATATCCTGCTTATTGTGTATATTGAATAACACTGGAATTGGAGCTAGAATATCCTGCTTATTGTGTATATTGAATAACACTGGAATTGGAGCTAGAATATCCTGCTTATTGTGTATATTGAATAACACTGGAATTGGAGCTAGAATATCCTGCTTATTGTGTATATTGAATAACACTGGAATTGGAGCTAGAATATCCTGCTTATTGTGTATATTGAATAACACTGGAATTGGAGCTAGAATATCCTGCTTATTGTGTATATTGAATAACACTGGAATTGCAGTTAGAATATCCTGCTTGTTGTGTATATTGAATAACACTGGGATTGGAGCTAGAATATCCTGCTTATTGTGTATATTGAATAACACTGGAATTGCAGTTAGAATATCCTGCTTATTGTGTATATTGAATAACACTGGAATTGGAGCTAGAATATCCTGCTTATTGTGTATATTGAATAACACTGGGATTGGAGCTAGAATATCCTGCTTATTGTCTATATTGAATAACACTGGAATTGGAGCTAGAATATCCTGCTTGTTGTGTATATTGAATAAAGTAAGATTATTGTGTTTCAGGGAAGTCAATTAAGAATATCTTTCTTTCTGCAGCTAAGGATCCTGAGCGTTCACCGTGTCTAGAGATATATCTTCTAAGTGAGGGTTCACAAAAAATTGAACCAAGGTGGAAAGCATAGCTAAATGTAATGTCAGTGATTTCAAGGTAGCTGATCTGATGATGCCTGTGCTAATTTTGATTCCTCTAGCCCTGACTGAAATGAGAGTATACTTTTCCTGCATACCGAAACTTGCCGTGTGCCTCTCCAGTAAGTACTGTTTCGGATTTATTGGCAGCACATGATGTAACATCTTGTCTTTATCAGAATGTTTTCACGGTTTGACTCTGTGCCCTAGCTCTTAGTCTGGTGAGTATGACTTTCCAATTTCTGATTTTGGTTGTTATTAAAATGTCCTGATTTTCCAGTATCTGAGAAACTAACTTTCCACCTTTCTGTCAGTTGTCTTCCTGTGAAGTAACATCTTTGTCATTCTTCTTGACACCATTAAACCATTTTGGTGAGACAACAGTTTACAAGCCATATTTATTTCTGTTGGTATTTCTTTTTTTATGAAGATCTGATGACTGTCACTAATCTGTCATATCTTTTTATTCTACTCAGCCTCCATTTGGCTCAATTACTGTTCCATGGAGAACAGCTGCTGCACAGCAGATGTTTGCTGTGAAGGGTTTGTACAGTCAGTAACGTGGCTGTGCTGCAAACTGTGCAAAGCACCATATTAGTCCTTGTGTAAGTCAACAGTCTGTACCTAATGTCTTCAGGTAATGATGGATTCATAATCTATATCCTGGAAAGAGCCTTTTTTTTTTTTTTTTACAATGTTTTATCCTGTCTGTGGCTATGTTGCTGGTTGTATGCAAATTCTAAACAATTGTCTAAAGCCCTTTTCTGAATCCCCTCTCAGACAGCTTCCTCTGCCAGGCTAAAAACCTTGTCTTTGTAAGTAGGTCATCATTGTGCCTGTGGGACCATTGAATTTTTAACTGTGACTTTGAGTGTATACAGGTGAACACATAACATATATTAAAGTTACTGTTTAGGTAAATGTGGTCTTTATCAGCACCACCAGGCCAGACTGCCTCTGTCTGGAGTTGTCCCTGCTCCTGCTGTGGCAGGTACAAACTACCACCCCCACAAGTACTAAGGGACAAGGCTTACTATAAGCTGATAAAGACCATCTCAATGCTGCCAGACATTAATTGGTACCTCTGGGCCCAGAAATTCCTTTGTTGGGGCCCTTTGGCTAATTAAGAAACTGACCAGCTTAAAATGGAGTCCTGCTATGGAGAGGGTTGTAGTCCATAGCATGGGCCACATGTTGTGTTCACTACAGTTAAGATTACCCCCAACCTTAACACCTATTGTTTGGTAGCCTCTGTGGTTTTGTGAGGTTACATGTGTTGATGCTCTGATGGTAAGACACAAAGTAACTGTGAAGATTAAATAAACATATTTTTACTTCTTTCTTGTACATAGTGCTTGCATTTGTTTCCTATTGAATTACTTTGGTCTTAATTAGTTCTGCCTTTACTTCTCTGTATTGATCTATGGCTTTCCTCTTCCTCATAGGACTCTACATCTCCTAACGGGACTCCACAGAACTAGCAAGTAAGGTAAGTTACTTATGTTTGTATTCTTACTGAGTAATTTACAGAATGCTAATAACTTCAATACTGTGTCTTTGAAAGTTTGATGTAAGGCTTTCCCTCATTTCAAATGATTACATGTGGTCAGTGTGCATGCAGCCAAGCAGAAGAGCAAATTATTTTAGTGAGACATAGGTGCATTTTGAGAGCTCACCATGAATAATCAGAATTCATGCATTTCCACCTTTCTGTCATGATATTATTTTTGCATAAGTTTAGTCTGAGTAAATATAAATAACACCAACAACACTTTCTTTTTTATTTTTTTTTAAAACTTCAGGGTTTTTATTCTCAGAGGCATGAGAAATGTGTCTTCATTTCAGAGGATTTTGTATGGTGAAATTAATGTTATTGGTTTATGACAGGTGTAAGAAAGTTCTCCTTGCCAGTATTTATCTAACTATTCTATGAAATAGAAAGATGAAATGCCTTAGGTATCAGGGAATTGTCTGACTTCCCAGCAGCACAGTTGAGAAAGTGGAAAAGCTAGGCATGAAAACCCTGTCAAGTGCAAGCTACCAGGAACTTGGACTTGTTGATAAAAATGTAGTTTCCTCTTCCTAGGGACCAGAGGATTAAAGATTTTTTTTTTTTTTCAAAAAGGGGAATTATATCAGAGATACCAGAATCTTTCATTGTGTCTGCAGAAAAGCAGCCTATGAGGTACTTAATTATGGCTAACTGCTTGTTTCTGATGACAGTACATTCATTTACTTCTCCATCAATAACTTCAAATATTTACTTTTAGTTTTATCATGTTGCTCTTGCATGTGTCTTTAGGGTGATTAATATGGTGCTAATTGCTTTTAAAATACCTTAAATAATTCAATTTATCATGACTGAAGAGTATAATACCCACTTACATGCTTTTCTCTGGCAACTGTGTCACTCTCTGCCTACATTTTGTAGCAGGGTCACTTCTGTAGGGTTAAATACAGTTTTATAAACCTAGACACCATCACACCTGAGGTTCAGAAAGGGTCATGAGTTTTAGGGGAAAAAGCAGAGATAACTATTGACAACTTAGTTCCTATACACCAAAAATAAATAGGAACCATTGCTGTTATGATTTTTTTTTTTTTTAACACTACATCCCCTGTTGGTAGTGTTTCAGTTTCTCCTCAGCGCAGATGCACTTCTGTGAACTGAGCTGACATTTACATGAAGCTTGAGAAAAATCAGGTAACATTCCCCAAAACTGGAACATCCACTCCTTAATGAAGATTAAGATTAGTCTACATCAGTCCTGATATAGACATTTTACCAGTTTTGTTGCAAATGTACAAAGCATATCTTGTTTCCAAATATGCACACTTATTGTTCTGTTACAGCTGATAAAAAAAAAAAAAACAGAGTACATCCTTCTAACAGAAATTATATATGTGGGAATTTATCCCTGGAGCTCTCAGCATAAAATAACCTAAATATTAATAAGGACAAATGCTCACAACCCAGACCAGGTGTTAAGCTATGCATCTTGCAGATAAATCCAGTAGCAGCTGTTAACCTAAATCCTGTTAAACATCTCTGAAACGTCACCTCTTAGCTGTCATGTTGGACTGCTCAAAAAGATGCCAAGAATTTAGTGTCTCATTTCTGTGACCACTAATGTATTTACTTGAAAAGAGCAAGCACATTATGTTAGAGTGCTGTTGAATTATGATGGAAAATAATGATGGATTTTTCTGTAAATTAATAGCAACAGCAGTTCTTTGATTCAGTGTCAGGATGCTGCAAGGGCTGGCTGCTCCCTACAAGCTGGAAGCCACAAGGATTTCCCATCATGTCAAAAAAAAGGGGCCTAGCTGAACAAGACCTAACCCTGCATCATTCTGGGCTAGACTTTGAACTATCAATCAATCTATTTGAAGAAGGTCTTTATTGTACTTAAAATGTGGGCCTATGTAATCAGAGGAGGATTTTCTAGTCACAGAAACAATGACCTTCTTTGGGCTTCTAATAGAACTGCCACAGTTGTGAAGTCAGCTTATGTTCATTAGTGGTAAAAAACTCAAACAAACAAACCCCCAAATCAAACCCTACACAGACTATTTATTTTCTTTTCCTGTGTGCTTCCAGGAAAACAAGAAAATCTTTCCCTATTGACAGATGTAGTTTCTCATAAGCTCTGTCTTATTTGTGAGATGTCTATAACTGCAAGCACCAAACTGTCTTTCATGCTTTCTGGAATCTGGTAAACAGTATTAAAAAGTCAGAGAGGAGAGGTTCAGAGAGGAGAGATTCAGAGAGGTTTGGAGGGGAGAGGAGAGGTTCAGAAAGGAGAGGCTCAGACAGAAGAGGAGAGGTTCGGAGAGGAGAGGAGCAGTTTGGAGAGCAGAGGTTCAGAGAGGTTTGGAGAGGAGAGGTTTGGAGAGGTTCGGAGAGGTTTGGAGAAGAGAGGCTTGAAGAGGAGAGGTTCAGAGGTGTTCAGAGAGGAGAGATTTGGAGAGCGGAGGTTCAGAGATGTTCAAAGAGGTTCAGAGAAGTTCAGAGAGGAGAGGTTCAGTGAGGTTTGGTTTGGGGAGAGGGAGAGGGAGAGGGAGAGGGGTGCAACTGCAAACCAGAAACCAGTTGTATCTGCAGTAACATTAGGGTATTATTCAGAAGTAACAATCATCTGTATGTTGAGGAAGACCAAAAGAAGAGCAATAGATGTGCAGAAACTAAGACAAGATATGGGTGTTTCTTTGTAAACAACAGCAACACACACATTACAACAGGAGTGACAATTAATGCTTTGTCTTTTCAGCATCATTGTGTGAGCCACATCATTATAGTCATAATATCCAGAACTTGTAACAACAAATATTCTTTTATAAGGTATTCCTGAAAAGTGTTTATTTTATGAAACTTAAAAAAAAAATTAATATTAAATTCAGGTTATAATTTCTAGTATGTTTCTACTGGTATTCTACTGACATTCTAACAAATAGACATTTTGCTTTTAAAACTCTCAGCTTGTGAGTGTTTCTAGATGCTTCTTATTACCTAGATGACTGCCTTTGAGATAGAGTTGATTTTCTTCTTCTTAGCTAGTATGAGGCTAAGTTTTAGATTTTTATTGAAAAGAATGTTGCTAATTCAGGGATGGGTTTATTACTGATGAGCAGTACTTCCCAGTCAGGAACGTTTCTGCTTCTCAGACTGCTCTGTCATCAGGAAGGCTGGGAGTGCATAGGAAGTTGTGAGGGATAGCTGAACTCAACTGATCAGGGCAATGTTCCATATCATATTATGTCATGCTCACCAGATAAACTACCAGGGAAATTAGTTGGCCAAACAATGCTGTCTGAGGACTAACTGGGCATTGGTCATTTGGTGGTGAGCAATTATTTTTTATTTGCATTTCTTGTCTTTATCTATTTATCATTTTCTGTTGGTTGGTTGGGTTTGCATTTTGTTATTTTCCTTCATCTTTTAATTATTATTTACTGTTATATAATTAAACTACTGTAATCTCAATCTATGTGAATCTCACTATGTATTCACAATCTATGTAAATCAATCTATGTGTTCTCTCCCTTTTTACCTTTCCAATTCTCTTCATTCCGTCCTGCTTGAGATGAGCAAGAGAGCAGCTCTGCAGTGCCTAGATTCTAACTAGGGTTAAACCATGATAGTAGCATTTCAGTTGCTGTAAGAATGCTACCCAGATCATATATGTCTTTCAACAAAAATATCCAAGTCCTTGGTGACATATCATGCTGGAAAGTCCTGAAACACTTATGCATATACATTTACATTAGATACAGAAGAAGCACTCTCTTTTTAATTCCACAACATAGCTAGAAAGATGGAATTATTAAAGACTTGATTCTGGTGTCCATATTCATAACTACTAGTGTGTGAGACCACAAAGTTTCTTGCTTCAACTGACAGGATTATTTCCAGTGGAAATAAGAACTTTGTTGTTATCTGATGATATATATAAATATCCCATTCAAAAAGATTTGATCCATTCAGTTATTCAAACCATAGGACAGGCTGAGAGAGTTGGGGCTCTGCAGCCTGGAGAAGAGGAGGCTTAGAGGGGACCTGGTAGCAGCCTTCCAGTATCTGAAGGGGGCCTACAGGAAAGCTGGGGAGGGATTATTTACAAGGTCCTGCAACGACAGGGCAAGGGGCAATGGGTTTAAACTGGCAGAGGGGAGATTTAGACTGGATGTTAGGAGGAAGTTCTTTCCAGTGAGGGTGGTGAGACACTGGCACAGGTTGCCCAGGGAGGTCGTGGATGCTTCCTCCCTGGAGGTGTTCAAGGCCGAATTGGATGAGGCCTTGAGTGAGCTGTACTAGTGGGAGGTGTCCCTGCCTATGGCAGGGGGTTGGAATTAGATGATCCTTGAGGTCCCTTCCAACCTTACCATTCTATGTCTATGATTCTATAGACATTGGTCTGAGTACATTGCATACTGTTCCCAGACTTCATTTTCTGCACATTGATGTCGGTCTATACATTGGATACACTGTCCCAATGTCCAGACTGCCATTTCCTTATTGATTCATTTTAATGCAACACACTACTCTGACAGTGAGGGATAGAATGAAAGAGGGAAATCCACCAAATCTATTTGCTTTCCCCCTTCTCTCTCTCTAATATAGTGCTATGCATATGCTGAGTCAAAACACACTATTTTAATCTCTTAGTGAAGATAAACTGTACATCGGTTTAGGAAAGAAAAAAACCAAACGCCGACCTTGCTGAAATGCTGAACTTGCTTTTTCATTAAGTAGAACAAATTACTTCCCTGGTTGCCACAAACATAGAAAAGTTTGGTTTTTTTTTTAAAACTAGAGTAGATTTTGTAGTGCAAGCACTAGCTGTTTCTTCTTGCAAGCTTTTATCATATATGACAACGTAATTTCTGAGTCATAAATACGCCTTGCTAACCAAGATGCTTCAGGAAATGTTGGTCTCTGTGAAACAAACAGGAGTTTGTGGCACCATGTAAATGTGTGGACTGTGTATTAATTCATTATAGGAAAATGATGTTAAAAACAGAGTACAATATAATTAAGTTCTAGTACTTAGGCTTTATTCTCCTTAATGGAAAAGATTGCAAAGTGGAAGCCAATCAAGCTCCCTGTTTTTTTAAAAACTGTTGAGCAACTGAAAACTAATTTATCTTGAAAAGTATAATTAAAAAAAAACATTTAAAAATGTAACTTTCAAACTTTGGAAAGATTTCTTTGCAAGGCTCATAACAGATCTAGCAGAGGCCAAATAGAAGAGCAGAATGCAGAAGTTTCCGATGGAGGAGATGTCATTGAAAGAAGGACTTGAGAAAGGACCACTGAATCAAAATCTCTGATAAACTGAAGAACCACAAGAGATGGTTGTTTACCAGGTTGTTAGAAAATAGCTTTAAACTTCTTAAATAAGTATCAGCAGATGGATTAATAAATATTTCTTCTCTGTGATGGGATTTACCTAACTGTGGGCTGTTTGTTAAGTACTAATTAAATGAACTAAAAACTCTGTGCAAGCTTAAGGCTCCAATAAAAAAAACCAAACTTGCTTATTTATTGAATAAATGCCTGCAGGTAGGCAAATTAATTGCATGTCATCAAAGTTTATTTCATGCTGCTAGTCCATGCTTTTAACAAGTACACTGATGAATAATAAATATAATGATATTCCCTTCTACTTTATTTATCAAGTTGTTTTTCTCAGTTCTGCTGCTGTCATGTACATACCAACATGTAGTGGAAAAGAATTTGAAATTATGTATTTTTTGGTTTGTTTTGTTTTTTCATATCCAATGCGGTTTGGCATTCATATTGGAGAACAGATCATTAAGAAAGGTCTGTCAGCATGGAGGTATAACTAGGCGGGAATCATAGCTCCATTTCTTGCTTTCCCATAGGAGCAGTTCTGGTACTTGGGTCTCTGCCTCACCACTCTCACTTCTCTTCAGCTCTCCAAAGCATGTGACACAGAGGAGCAGCGATGCTAAAATACTGATTTGAGTGTGCAACAATGAGATTTCAGCAAAATGGAAGGTTACACTGAACTCTCTCAGCCAAATTTTATGCATGTGAATGAAGGAACAGAAATGCATATGGAGATATTTATTTGCAGCACAATTTAGCAATGTAGAGACAGGAAAGATTATTTGAATGGGCACTTTCAAGACCCAACTGTCAGCAGCACTGTGATGTTTTCCAACACAGAAGGGTTAGAATTAAAGATGTAGCTACTATCTATCCCTTATTCTCTGTTTCTTAAAGGAAATGTAATTCAAGTAAGTACAATTCTCCCTTACTATTTACATCTCATCTGAGGTCTGCAATACTTCATGTTTCAAAATTGAGTATTCATGGTGGTGGTGTTGAAACGCTGGTAGGTCATGAGCCAAAGGAGAGCAGAGGGAGACACTCTGCTCTCCTTTGAAACACTGAATCACTTGGCAGACCTTAGTAAATAGTGGGTGCACCTGCAGTGGCACTAGAGGTAGAAACGAGAGAAGTAAATATCCCAGTTACCTCTGTGAACCATACTTTGGGAAAAATCATGAAATAAACTTCAAAAGCATGGCTTCTGTTCCCTTTGGAGTAAACTAAACTGACAGATGAGTCCCAGGAACGTAGCTAGTGCACTCCCACTTTTATAGGCCTTTTTGTCCATAGGTGTGAAATAGGTTTTAACCATTTAAAGCACACACAGTGACAGCACTGAGTCCTCACTGATAATTGTTCAGGTCACAGACACATGTTTGTAGCTATATATTACTTCATAACCTAGTCATGGTAAGAATCCCCTGATGGATATGTCCTTCACGAGAGAAGTAAGATGTCAGGTTTCCATACACTTGATATGATTTGTTAGCAATGATTAATTCTTTATGATTCTTCTACACTTTTTAATTTAGATTTTAAAATGGCTCAAAATAATACCCACCATTTTTCAGGACAGGATTAGATAAAATAAACTATTTAGCTTTTGCAATTAAAACATTCCTCATCCAACTGAGACAACCTACTGCAATATTAAAAAAAAAAAAAAAGTATTACTTTTGGTCAAAAGAAGTTATTTATCTCTTCAGACAATGGATCTGCTCTTGTCAGACCCCGCCTGGAGTACTGTGTGCAGTTCTGGAGCCCTCAGCACAGGAAGGGCATGGAAGTGTTGGAGCGGGTCCAGAGGAGGGCCACAAAGATGATCAGAGGGCTGCAGCAGCTCTGCTATGAGGACAGATGGAGAGAGTTGAGGCTCTTCAGACTGGAGAAGAGAAGGCTTCGAGGGGACCTGATAGTAGCCTTCCAGTATGTGAAGGGGGCCGACAGGAAGGCTGGAGAGGGACTATTGACAAGGTCTTGCAATGGCAGGACAAGGGGCAATGGATTTAAACTAGCAGAGGGAAGATTTAGACTGGATATTAGGAGAAAGTTCTTTCCAGTGAGGGTGGTGAGACACTGGTACAGGTTGCCCAGGGAGGTTGTGGCTGCTCCCTCCCTGGAGGTGTTCAAGGCCAGACTGGACGAGGCCTTGAGTGAGTTGTACTCTTGGGAGGTGTCCCTGCCTATGGCAGGGGGTTGGAACTAGATGATCCTTGAGGTCCCTTCCAACCTTACCATTCTATGATTCTATGATTCTATGATCTTTCTTGTAGAAAATGTTACTTAATTAGACAGATGGAGTTAAAAATAATCTTTAAGTCTAGCTATTAGTCTTGGAAGAACTATTCAAAATGGAGTTTTATTTGACTTCCACCTGACTTCTTAAGTCATTGTGGGAGATCATAGATTCATAGTATCATAGAATCATAGAATCTCCTCATAGCAGAGCTGCTGCAGCCCTCTGATCATCTTTGTGACCCTCCTCTGGACCCACTCCAAACCTTCCATGTCCTTCCTGTGCTGGGGGCTCCAGAACTGCACACAGTACTCCAGGTGGGGTCTGACGAGAGCAGA
>VWZE01004424.1:255256-285149 GCA_013396675.1 Eubucco bourcierii
CAGAACCTTACACTTGGCCTTGTTGAATTTCATGAGGTTGGCCTGGGCCCACCTCTCCAGCCTGTCCAGGTCCCTCTGGATGGCATCCCTGCCCTCTAGCAAGTTGACTGTGCCACACAGCTTGGTGTCATCTGCAAACTTGCTGAGGGTGCACTCAATTCCTCTGAGATCTTCTGTTAAAAGATCCAGAGCGAGGAAAGCAGTGTCTTTGGCTTATATAAGTCTTTGGCTTATGCAAGAAGATGATGTTCTCCACAAAAACATAACAGTTAGTTATGTGCCAGTTGGTTTCAAGTAAGCTATGGTTTCAGCAGCTTTCATGGCTCAGGCAGCCTGTCACTTCTAAAAAGCTGCTGTAGCCATAGAGGAAGCCTGTCATTTTCACATAGTCCTGATGAGTCACACTGTGACACTCTGTGAACTTGCTGCATAAAATTCTACATCTTAAGAGTTGCTACAAAACCTTTGTCAATTTTGATCTACATGAACTTGCAGAGTGAGATTTTTGCTTTGAATTTAAAGTATAATCATATGCTTGCGGGCAAAACAAACCTCTAAACAATAGAATTCTTTTTGTTTCATGAGTAAACCATGCAATTGTGAATTGTGGATGATTTTGATGATAATGGATGAGAAGGATCACGTTTTATTCTGAGTTCTTTTGAAAAGTCACTGAGTCATGAAAAATTCCTGGTTGAACAGGAGCCATAAACTGAGGTATTCAACAACACTTGTAACCCTAGTGAATGGTGATGAGGTTTTATACAGAAGTTCTATTAAAACTGCCTTGAAACATGAAAGTTGCTTGATTTTTCCTGCTTTTATCTGAAATGTTGAAAGCAATGCAACTTTGAGAAGGAATTCGGAGTTAAATAAAGCCATCTTATGGGTAGTGTGTGGGTAGCTACTGCTTATGAGGGGGTGAGTATTGACTATATAAACTTGTGTTTCAGAGCCTTAACAAGTTGAGGGCTCTGCACTGGGGTAATATGACTTTGTGCTATTTTCATTTGGCAGGTGGCAACAAGGACCACTGTTTTACAGCTAAGCATGATATTTGCCATGCCCAGAAGTGTGTGTGGGAGCAGGAACATGTCTGTCTTTAACTTATTTTTCATAGAATCATAGAATTATCCAACTGTTTTAGTTGAAAGAGACCTCTAGAGTCATTGAGTCCAATTATCAACCTCTTGAACATCTTTAGGGACGATGATCCCATCACTTCCCTGGGCAACCTGTCACAATGCCTGACCACTCTTTCAGTAAAGAAATGTCTCCTAATATCCAATCTGAATCTCCCCAGTACAATTTCAGTCCATTTCCTTTGGTTCTACCACCTGATACTGGGGAGGAGAGGGTGACCCCGACCTCATTGCAACATGTTCTCAGGTAGATGTAGAAGGCAGTGTTGTCTCCCCTCAGCCTTCTCTTCTTCAGACTAAAGAAATCACAATATCCTCAGATGCTCCTCATAAAATTTATCTCTCTTTTTGGAGATCTAAAAAATCACGAAAGCTTATTATGCCAAGATAAAAGCTCAGGATGAGAACAAATGTGCAGTAAAGAACTTCCTCCTGACATCTAGTCTAGTAACCATAGGGTTTCCTTACAATTCCAGAGAATTGTAACTGTGAATCCCAGATGTGAGTGATGGTCCTGGTTTTGGCTATTTAGTTTCAGTGGCATATATAACGAGGCATTATCAAGCTGACTCTGAATATTCACCATTATATGAGGAAGAATTACTGTTGGTTACTAATGGTTGCCCTCTTCATATCCACTGGAGGTTGTTAAAGTTTTACTGTGTGTTTTCCTGTGTACTTTCCATGTATGTACAGCAAAGGTCACCCTGTTCCCGCATGGTATTTAACACTGTGCAGTTTTGTCAGGGGTTACTGGGGGTTTTTTAGGAGTAAAAACTTAGTAAAGATGGTGAGTAAAAACTTAGTAAAGATGGTGAGTAAAATCCAGAGTGACCCAGGGCAAAGCAGAATAAAATTCAGTTTGCAGGAGGCAGGAATTTTTAAAGTTGATTTCCTGCAGTTCAGAATCCCTAGTGTGTGGAGTTTGAAGACTAGAACCCTATTACACATAACTCCAAACTTAGCTTTGAATAAAGGACATAAGGTCAGATCCAGCATCTTACTGGGATTTATTCTAGATTCTTTGACTTAACAAGCTATACCTTAAAGGGAACCGTAAGAGAATTTCAGTGGATATAGCAACCTTCCAGTGTCTGAAGGGGGCCTACAAGAAGGCTGGAGAGGGACTATTGACAAGGTCTTGCAATGACAGGACAAGAGGCAATGGGTTTGAACTGGCAGAGGGAAGATTTAGACTGGATGTTAGGAGGAAGTTCTTTCCAGTGAGGGTGGTGAGACACTGCAACAGGTTGCCCAGGGAGGTTGTGGCTGCTCCTTCCCTGGGGGTGTTCAAGGCCAGGTTGGAGGAGACCTTGAGTAACCTGTCCTAGTGGGAGGTGTCAATGCCTATGGCGGTGGGTTGGAACTAGATGATCCTTGAGGTCCCTTCCAACCTTACCATTCTATGATTCTATGATTACATAATGTAAAGGGAAAGATCCTGTTCCATCCCTGTTTTCACATGGAAAAACAATTTAATTTGTAGTGTGGAATAGGTGCTTTTCTGTAAGATTTAGATATTTTTCTTTGCATCAATACATAAATCGGCTCACCCTCAGAGACAACACAGATTTGTTTTCAATAAACCTGTGTTGACTTTCATGCCCATGGTTTGGTCCCTAGTGCATGCATATGTAAATATTTAAAAATCCACAAAGTAGGAAGCCAACAAAAATGAATATTGCTGAAAGTTACTGCATTGCAGCATTTTTCCTTCTTGATAATTTTATTTTTTTTTAACAATGCAGAGAAAAAAAATAAAAATCATCATCCATATGTTCAGTATTACCAGAACTCCATTCTCAGTTTTGGTTTTTATTTTTAATTTGGTATAGAAGAAAAACCAATTATGCACATTCAACAAATATGCTTTTCATTAACAAAATTAAGGTGTGTAATGTAAACACCTGTTTCAACGAACACTGTCCAAATTATTAGAAGAATATAATTTATTACTAAATGAAGATTTTCCAAACAAATGCAATCAAAATATCCTTAACACTGCTCATTTTTTGTATGTACTGTATTGGCAAGTGAATGACTTTATGTGCCATGTAAAAGAACAATTTTTCAGTATACTGGCAACATAATAATTCATAATTGTCTGGCAATATGTCAATAATTAGGGCTAGGCCAGCCACTAAAGAAGTGACAGATGCTCTTTATTAACATTTTTCCCCTCTCAAAGTGGTGAAGAAAGAGAATAAGGGAGAGAGACTTACCAACTAGAAAATGAAATAAAACTGCTTTAATGGAAATAATAACAGTAAAATGAAGTACATAAAAACTAAATACAAAATATCTGCAGAGTGGCATGTATGAGAAGTATGCCTTCCCCTACAAAGACAAACTGGGAAAGCTGAGGCTGTTTAGTCTGGAGAAGACTGAAAGAAGATCTTATGAATGTGTACAAATACCTGAGGGGTGAGTGTCAAGTGGAGGGGGGCAATCTCTTTTCATCCATCAGCAGCAATAAGACAAGGAGCAGCAGCTGCAAACTGGAACATAGAAGGTTTCACCTCAACATGAGGTGAAACTTCTTTACAGTGAGGGTGACAGAGCACTGGAACCGGCTGCCCAGAGAGGTTGTGGAGTCTCTTTCTCTATAGACTTTCAAAACCCACCTGGATGCATTTCTGTGAGAAATACCCTAAGGGATCCTGCCTTGGCAGGCAGGTTGGAGTCGATGATCTCTGGAGGTCCCTTCCAACCTCTAAGGTTCTGAGATTCTGATTTCCCCTGAGGAGCAAAGTCTGGGGGAAAAAAAAAAAAAGAGAGATGCCTCACCCACAGATGAAGAGCACCAGTTAAGATACTTGGACTCCTTTCCCTCTGAAAGGCATCATCTTCAGGCTTCCACTGCATTCAGTCTCCAAGCTGACAGTGAAAGAATACAGCCTGACCTATCAACCTTGAAAGAGTGCTGACCTTGTGTAGTAGCTTTTACTCTAGGCATAATTAAAAATAAAAGTTGCATTTTCTGCTTTTTGATTGATTCTAATATTTCAGGAAGAATCATTCCTTTCTAAATTATCTTGAGAAGCCTATGGATTCTGGAAAGAAAAACACTGTGAAATGTGTTTTGGTATTTTTTTAAACCATTGTTTTAAAGAAAACTATTTAAATGAAATCTGCACCAAATTTAAGTCTCAATTCATACTGAGACGTAATCTACTACTTTGAGCCATCCATTTTTCACATCTGTGTTCCAGAAACTTGAATGACTGTCTGGCAGCATTGTGGTAAGGCAAGTGAATAGCAATTTTGAATGTATATAAATTCAAATGTATACACTGTATATAGAATCATAGAATCATAGAATGGTAAGGTTGGAAGGGACCTCAAGGATCATCTAGTTCCAACCCCCTACCATAGGCAGGGACATCTGCCACTAGAACAGGTCACTCAAGGCCTCGTCCAACCTGGCCTTGAACACCTCCAGGGAGGGAGCAGCCACAACCTCCCTGGGCAACCTGTGCCAGTGCCTCACCACCCTCACTGGAAAGAGCTTCCTCCTAACATCCAGTCTAAATCTCCCCTCTGCCAGTTTAAACCCATTGCTCCTTGTTCTGTCATTATAAGACCTTGTAAATAGTCCCTCCCCAGGCTTCCTGTAGGCCCCCTTCAGATACTGGAAGGCTACTACAAGGTCTCTTGGAAGCCACCTCTTCTCCAGGATGAAAAGCCCCAACTCTCCCAGCCTGTCATAGCAGAGCTGCCCCAGCCCTCTATATATTGTTAAAATAGAAAGATAAAAGGATAGAGAGACTTAACTATTACCAAAACAGCTAGCCAAGAGGAGAAGCTGTGATAAACTCTATTTCCCCTCATGGAACAGATTTTATGGAAGGCTATATGATTTTTCTACTCCACTTCCCTTAATGTCTAAGAAAATAAATTATTAGCAGACATATTTTTAGTGGCAAGCATGTGACAAAGTAATCACTGTTTTTATTTTCATAAGTACAGATAAAATACTCTGTTTATGCAGCAGATCTTCTCTGTGTAAGTAGGCATGTAAGTAACATATAAATATGCATTGATGTATATATATAGCAAATGTAAGCAGAATTTCCTTCCTCCAATATGCATTGCAGATATGCTACATAGATTGGGAAACTGTGTTGGATATTTTGTAGTAATTTTGAGGACAGATAAGCCTGAAAAAATTTACATTAGTTTCACAATTTATATGATGATATTTTTTCCTATATATCTAGAGTGACAGTCATTTCCTTGTATAGGAACCCTGGGTATTTTTTGGTGGTTGTTTTTTTTTTTAATGCAGCTTTCCTTTTGCCTTTATTTATGTGTTCCTTCATTTATTCATTTATTCCTTAATTACAACATTTAAAGGATATGGATTTCTTTTTGTTTTTCTCATAATACCCTTCCAGTACCTTATAGTAGCCTTCCAGAGGAAGTTCTTTCCAATGAGGGTGGTGAGGCATTGGAACAGGTTGCCCAGGGAGGTTGTGGCTGCTCCCTCCCTGGAGGTGTTCAAGGTCAGGTTGGAGGAGGCCTTGAGTGACCTGTACTAGGGGGAGGTGTCCCTGCCTGTGGCAGGGGGTTGGAACTAGATGATCCTTGAGGTCCCTTCCAACCTTACCATTCTACGATTCTATGATTCCTTTTAAGTTGAAACTTTCAAGATTTGATTAAAAAAACCAAAAAACAAAAAACAAAACAAAACAAAATAAAACCCAAACAAAAACACAAACCAAAAAAACCCCACCAACAACCAAAGAAACCCATATCCAATAAATGTAGTTAAGGAAACACCTCATCCCTGGAGGTATTTAAAAGGAGGTTGGATGAGGCACTTAGCACCATGGTTTAGTTAATTAGAAGGGTTAGGTGATAGGTTGGTCTCAATGATCCTGGAGGTCTTTTCCAACCTGGATAATTCTGTGATTTTGTGAAATGAATGAAGAATTTTTACCATGTATTTCAGTGATGATTTCTTCTATATCTGACAGAGTTTGCAGGATTATGACTATATTTTAATGCATCTTTTACATCATCAAAACTTTTTCACTTAAGTGAAAAGTTACATAAAAGGAATTTTCGTGTGTGTGATGTTGCTAATAGGGCATTATAATTTCAAATAGAATTTAATTACATGAATAATCTACGATGTTGCTAATAGAGTATTGTCATTTCATATAGAATTTAATTACATTCTTGGGCATTAATAGACTTCTTTATCAGCATAACAACATTTAGAATATCTCTATAACACATTAGTGTGTTCATGACCAGACAAGGATACATTAATATCAGTTGATTTCAGGAAAGTTAATGGGTTAGTTACACAAAAAGCATTTCAAAGGAATATTGCTGGCACACTTATGTACAGCTAAAGTTAATGATGCCTTTGACTTTGTACCAGTGACAACAAATATTATTGGAGGCAGAAGATTCGACACTTTTAATATTTTAACATCTTCAAGCATCCTTAGGTCTAACAAAATCCTTTTTCCTCGAAGGCAAAATGCAATGTAGTTCAGTGCAATGAAAAGTGAAAGTCTCAACTTTTAGGAAGTCTAAGATGTCAGATTGAATTCCCATTGGTTTAGTCACTTTGGAATTATTGCTTTTTCTACCGAATGAATGCAGGACTGTGCATAGTCGTCCTCTCATAAGAACTTTATTTTCAGTTGTTATGGTGGTTTTTAGTTCTTAAATGAAAATATATTCTGAGAATCTATAAGAATTACATCTTTGACATGTACCTCAGGCTCATAATTTACATGTAAATCAATATCTGTATTGCAATTACATCAACCACTATCTGCCTGAAAGCTGAAAACTCTACTGAAATTGCTTATGTTATTTTCATAGAATCATAGAATGGTAAGGTTGGAAGGGACCTCAAGGATCATCTAGTTCCAATCCCCTGCCATAGGCAGGGACACCTCCCACTAGTACAGGTCACTCAAGGACTCGTCCAACCTGGCCTTGAACATCTCCAGGGAGAGAGCATCCACAACCTCCCTGGGCAACCCGTTCCAGTGCCTCACCACCCTCACTGTAAAGAACTTCCTCCTAACATCCAGCCTAAATCTCCCCTCTACCAGTTTAAGCCCATTGCCCCTTGTCTCGTCATTATAAGACCTTGTCAATAGTCCCTCCCCAGCCTTCCTGTAGGCCCCCTTCACATACTGGAAGGCTACTGCAAGGTCTCCTTGAAGGCTTCTCTTCTCCAGGCTGCAGAGTCCCAACTCTCTCAGCCTGTCCTCATAGGAGAGCTGCTCCAGCCCTCTGATCATCTTCATGGCCTCCTCTGGACCCACTCCAACACTTCCATGTCCTTCCTGTGCTGAGGGCTCCAGAACTGCACACAGTACTCCAGGTGGGGTCTGACAAGAGCAGAGTAAAGTGGCAGAATCCCCTCCCTTGCCCTGCTGGCCACGCTGCTCTTGATGTAGCCCAGGACTCAGTTGCTGTCTGGGCTGCATGTGCACACTGCAGACTTGTGTTGAGCTTTTCATCAGCCCAGACCCCAGGGTGCTTTTCCTCAGGGCTGCTCTCAGCCATTCACCATCCAGCCTGGATTTGTGCTGTATTTTCGTTGTGTTCTCTTTGGCTTGGTTTGGTTTGTTTGGGCAGGGAATTGTAGGTTTTTTAATTACTTTTTTTTAATGTAAATTTCTCGGCTGTGTACTTTGTCATTTCCTTCCATTTTGGTTTAATATTATGGTCATGAGCCTGTCAATTTCTATTGCACATGCTTTATAGATTGTTTGCCACAAGAAGTTGCTCAGCATAAATTTATTAGTGCAGAAACTTGGATTAAAGATTCACATAGCTTTTATTCACATGGTGTCCTTAAAACAGAGCATCACAAGTGCTTTTGATAAGAAATAGAGTTTTAAAAGAAGATATAGAAAAATTTTATAATCATTGCCCCATAATTAGGGAAAATAATTCTAAGGAGGTGAAATAGTACAAAAAAGATGGAGATATGGAACTGAAAACAATAACTGAGAAAGGTCAATGTTTCATATCTTAAACATAAAATATACTTTTTTCTGCCTGGCTAGGAGAACATGCTATATATAAGATGAAATTAGAAAGATACATAAGTAATACATGGTTATGCCTCTGTTGTAATTTTGGGGTATTTGCTGGTTTTGCTTTAAACCATTACACAACATAAAGATATATTACCTCCATTCTTAGGTTCATAACAGAAATAAAAATAAAAATCATTTTAAGTACTTACAGGTACCAAAAAAACCCCAAACAAACAAAAAGAACCCCAACAAACAAAAAGAACCCCAAGAAACCACCAAACCCACACGACAACCCCCCAGTATTTCAAACCCCATCGTAACATAAATCTTGTGTTGCACAAAGCTTCCTACACTGTAGGACAATTGGAGAGTGCAATAAAATGTTCTCTATCGATCTCTGTCACAGCCCATTGCCTGTTGCCTTGAGTATAGTCAAGTTTACTTACTCAAAATATCTGTTTTACATAAAAACAAAACAAAACAAAAAAACAAAAAAGCACCACCAAAAAAAAAAAAAAACAAACCAACTCAGAAATCATGTATTAGCAGTCTCAAAATCCTCTAAAAAGCTAAAGGTGGAGGACTTTTTCAGATTGACAGAGATCAGTAAGACTTTTATAATCATATGCTGTTTGGACAGCACTGTAGAAAAATGTATGAGGAAGACACAATTTCTTCGAGATGAGAAGGGTAATTTTTGAATTTGCTGAACTGAAGCCCTGAAAAGCTTCATTTTAGCAATGCATTGTCAAAGTACTGCAGGTAATTCTTTTTCTAAGAACACTTTTTTCCCCCTCCAATGTTTCTAAGGAATTCCTTATTTTATTTTCTTTTGCTTTTTTACATTTGATCTGGAGCTGACATTGTCCTTAGAACACACCACGTATAAACAGTACAAAGGCTTGGTTAAATATATTCCTTCCCTTTGCTCTGAGTGATAGAAATCCCAAGCAGATTGACTATGCTTTTCAATTAACTTGAAAGGCATTCTGTTGACACCAGTCTGAAAGGCTTCTGTGCTCCACAAGCAGAGAAAAGTATGAGCAAAATCAAAACAACATTTCTCCCAGTATCTGCTGACAAACTGTATGTCTTAGAGCTTCAGCAGACAAAGAAGAAACATTTGAAAAGGCTAAAGCTTATTCTTCATTTACAGACTGTGCTGACAGAGTCTAGAGAGAAATAAACCTCGGAATAAAGAAACATTAAATGTATAAGCTAACATCCTGTCAAAAAGACAAATATGTTTTGAAGGCAAATATGTTTTATATGCAAACATTCCTCTGTGTTTACATGCATACACTTTATGAAGCTGCTTTCAAAGGAATTATTTATGTACATGCATATTTTCTTCTAAAATAGTTATCCAAATTTTAATGCATTGTTTTAGGATATGCATCTCTGATGACAATTTGTGCAGAATCAAACCACAGGAGGTGATGAATTCATCTCAGTAAATGTGTTTTCAGTGGTATTTATTTTATAATTTAGCATATTTGGCAAACAGGATAGGATTCTTGCATGTGGTTCACTTTATACTGCTTAGTACTTCTTGTAAACTTTACAAAGCTGGATTAATTCTTTTAGAAGGAAAGGGTCATGGCTAATGCAAATGTGTTTATAGTCTTGTTTATTATGAATCACATTCCTCCTGTAATTCAAGAGTACCCAGAAGACATGTCATGGTTTGAGGGGTTCCAGGTTATCCCAGACTCCCTAAAAAACTACAAAGATCAAGATCCATTCCAGGGGACCAACTGATCAACTCCAGATATCATAATAGTTTTTATGCAATCCCATAAATCCTACAAATACTTTAAAAATAAGCAGCAAGGTCAGTTTGTTCTCTTTTCTGCCGGCATCTCCACCTCTCCAGAGGGATCCTGATCCAGTAACTAGGTAACTATGTAGGAAGTACCCTGTACGCCCTTGTCTTCAAGGCCACGGGCTGCAGTGAATCTAGCCTGCTTGGGACCTAATTGGAAGAATGGGGGTTGGGAGAAAATGAGCACTGGGTGGTTTTTTGTTTGTTTTTTTGGGGGAAGGTTTTGGGGGAATTCTCATGTATCCTATATTTGTATTAGGTGTTAAGGATTCCTGTATGCCATATCTTTTCCTGCACATTTTTGAATACAACCTTTCTGTATTCATCTCCAATTCGAGAATATTATTTTTCTGCCCTTTTTCCTTAGAAAAAGAGAAAAATGAAATAAATTCAGTCTGTCACAGTCTTACACACAAAAAATGAATACATCAACAACTTCCTGACAATTATTCCTTAGCGCATAGGCATTTGCACCTCTTCTTAAGATGGATTTAATAGATCTATGCTGCAATACCATCAGCCCAAAGCCAGACATATCAAGTTGATATAATGGAGCTTTATACATTCCAGGTTGTGGAGGGCTAAACTTGACTGGCTACCAGGTGCCCAGTGAGCTGCACTTTCATTTCCTCTCCTCAGCAACATCAGGAGAAAATAAGTTGGAAAACATTGTGAGCGAAGGTAAGGACAAAGAGATCACTCACAAGCAAAACAGACTCAACTTGAGGAAGATTGTTTAAATTTATTTTCAAATCAAAATTAACTAAGATAGTGAGAAACAAAAAGAGATCTAGAACCATCTTCCTCTCCACACTCCTTTTATTTTTTTTTTTTCTATTAATTCATCATTCTACATTCTCTTCTCTGTGTCAAAAGGGTATGAGGAATAGATTGTTATGGTCAGTCTGTAAGGTTTCATCTCTGATGTTTCATCCTTCTTAAACTTTCCCCTTGCTTCAGTAAGGGATCCCTTCCATGGAATACAGTCCTTCACAAACTACTCCAACATCTTTTCCAAGAGTCCTTTCCAAGGGCTGTGGTTCTTCAAGAACTAGAAGTACTATTGCTTAGCAACTCATCACAAAGTTATAATGCTGTTGAATTCTTGTAATTGAAAGACTAACGTGGAGAAAATATCCAAATATTGAAGCAGGGACCACAACTTTGCAAAGAACTGAAAACTTTCTAGGTACCTGAAAATCAAGATAGCATTTTGACAAGTACTTCCAAAAAGTCACTGTTTAACTGCTATAAAACCAGAATTTTGAATACACACAGCTCTGGTTTTTATATCATAGAATCATAGAATGGTAAGGTTGGAAGAAACCTCAAGGATCATCTAGTTCCAACCCCCTGCCATAGGCAGGGACACCTCCCACTAGTACAGGTTACTCAAGGCCTCGTCCAACCTGGTCTTGAACACCTCCAGGGAGGGAGCAGCCACAACCTCCCTGGGCAACCTGTTCCAGTGCCTCACCATTCTCACCGCAAAGAACTTCCTCCTGACATCTAGTCTAAATCTTCCCTCTGCCGATTTAAACCCCTTGCCCATATATATATGATATACCAACACTTCTTTAATTTTCTTAGTAAATTAAAGTTCAATAAAATGCTAGGATGATCTTTCAAAGATATTAAATATATTAGTCAGCATATATTCATGCCAAATAATCTAGAGAATTATATTATGGAAACTTACACTCCACTGATCTGAGAATATTTTCTGTTGCAAGCAAAAAGTACTAAAGCTCTTATCCTTACAAAAATTTCTTAACTACCTTCTTAGTTTTTGGCTTTGATAAGATCATGTTCCTCCATATCCCTTCCTAGGATCACCATTTGCTTCATATTCACCATATAATCATAGATAATCTTTTAATACTTGCTTTTGAGTACTTTAAATTTTGGCCCATGCCCTGCCTATCAAATCATCTTGCATCATTAACCACTTCCTTTTTGTTCATCAGTTGATCTTGGCCTTTGCTGTCTTCTCTCAAATCTGGTTTTCCTCCTGAACCTTCTTAGTTTTCTTATGCAGGAAAAGGCCTCTCAATATCTGCGAACATTGCCTCACCTAATTCTCTGCAGTTTTGTTCTTGCTGTGTTAATTAAAATTTACAATCCTTAAAATTTGTTTCTTCCTTCAAGTTCTCATTGTTTTTCTTATTTATTTTTTGGTCATTTATTCTGAGAATATTTGTTCATCGGCCTTTCTAGGAGATCTGAGTTAAATGATGCAATATATGCTGTATGCCACTCTGTATTTTGGACTTGAGATCTGGTAATGTTCATTTACTCTGTCACTGGCTTGTGGCAAACCATTTGATTTCCTGTTTGCTTTATTTCTCACCCTGGTTGATTCCTTCGGAAACAATAGAGCAGTAATTGTCCAATTTTATCTTTAGCCTGTAAGCCAAAGTGAAAAACACCTTTGTTTCTCCAAGTGCTTTTGTATGTCACTTGGCAGTATGGATCATAGAATCATAGAATGGTAAGGTTGGAAGGGACCTCAAGGATCATCTAGTTCCAAACCCCTGCCATAGGCAGGGACACCTCCCACTAGTACAGGTTACTCAAGGCCTCATCCAATCTGGCCTTGAACACCTCCAGGGAGGGAGCAGCCACGACCTCCCTGGGCAACCCGTTCCAGTGTCTCACCACCCTCACTGTAAAGAACTTCCTCCTTAACATCCAGTCTAGATCTCCCCTCTGCCAGTTTAAACCCACTGCCCTTTGTCCTGTCATTGCAGGACCATGTAAATAATCCTTCCCCAGCCTTCCTGTCGGCCCCCTTCAGATACTGGAAGGCTACTATCAGGTCCCCTCGAAGCCTTCTCTTCTCCAGGCTGAAGAGCCCCAACTCCCTCAGCCTGTCCTCATAGCAGAGCTGCTCCAGCCCTCTGATCATCTTTGTGGCCCTCCTCTGGACCCGCTCCAACACTTCCATGTCCTTCCTGTGCTGAGGGATCTTGAGTCTTAATTAGGTCTTAAGTCTTACTAGGTCTTACTAAGTCTTATTAAGTTTTAGACTTGAAGAGCACAACACTGATTTTTGTCTTAAGTACTTGTAAGAGTAGTATCTCATATTTTAATCTTACAGAAGATATAATTTAGTGAGGTGTGAAGAGCCATCAAATATTACAGTCTTTGACTGGGCAACTCATCGGATTCCATTGGCTAAGGCATAGCAACATCCATAACCAGCAACATACCATTGATACGTTCAGCATTATGTAGCCACTGCAATAAAAAAAATTTTGACCCGATAAGGTGTCATGCATCCTGATGCACCCTGACTGCAGTATTAGGTCTGTGTTCAAGGAACCACATCATTTTACTGTTGAAATACTCACTTAAGAAGTAGCTACAGATGGACCAACATGGAAGGCTATACAAAATTGATCTGTGGTTGCATAGTCACTCTGAGATTAGGAAAAAAAAATTAACATTAAATCTTTGGTGAATACCACACTTCTCTTTCTGTCCTCTTTTCTAGTTACATTTATTTTTGCTGTTTTAAAGCTAAAGAATATTTTAAGGTTCAATACTTACATAGCAAGTTTAGACATTTAGCAGAAAAGGCTACCTAAAAGATTTCTATTAATATGTTCCATATTTAGAATCATAGAATCATAGAATCATAGAATGGTAAGGTTGGAAGGGACCTCAAGGATCATCTAGTTCCAACCCCCTGCCATAGGCAGGGACACCTCCCACTAGTACAGGTTACTCAAGGCCTCATCCAATCTGGCCTTGAACACATCCAGGGAGGGAGCATCCACAACCTCCCTGGGCAACCTGTTCCAATGCCTCACCATTTATTTGGCATAAATGTCTTTAGTAGACTGAAGCTATTGTTTAATTTAAGGTAACTTGCATAGCTCCATTGTGGTGCAACTACAGACATGAAAAAAGGTGGACTGCAGCAGGCATCATTTCGTTGAGTTCTCAAGGTATTGTGACATCAGCACTTAGATTGAGGCCTACACAAGCTCCAAAAATGTGTACTTGGCAAATTTTCTGGCCTAACATAACCTAATTCTTAAGGCCAAATGCCAGTTGAGTTTCAGCCATAGTCAAGACATTCAATGTAAAAAATTATGACATTTAACTTGCAAGAATTTCATATAAGAATTTATTTTCTCCTCCTTGTGTGCTTTCTCTATCTCCCAGAAGATGGAAGTGTTAGTAAATTCCTTGTTTCTTTTTTTTCTCCCCTTGTTCTAGGCAAATTCCATCTAAGAGTATTAGTAGTGGAACTTACTGGCATGCTAGTAAATATAGCTTTCTGATCTTCTGCTACTCGACACAGTGCATCAATCTGTTAGAAACTTACTCTTCAGTATGTCTGATAACTGCCCATTATCTATGTTGGAAGTCCAGGTGTACGGAGTTTTACCTTCCCTATCATTCTCCATGTCACTACAGCCCTGTATGCTGCAATTACTACTTTAAATGTAGCAGAAACATATAAAATTCAATCACAGACATTTCTGCAGAGCATTGCCTGACTGTCTTTTAAATGAGTGTGTATTCTGGCCAGTGCAATGACAAAAGAATTTTTTTCTGTGATTCTTAGTCCTTCTTAAAAGTGGGCTCAATAATCTCAGCTTTAACATAATTACACTGAGTCAACATACCTTAAGGGATGCTTATGCCTTATTTAAAAAGTAATGATAATAATACATTCAGTGAATAAAAGCCTGATTTCCAAAGGTGGCATATAGCTCAGCTGGATATCAGGTAATCCAAAATGAACTATTTTAATGTAGTTTGATTTCAGTCTCTTAATCCAATGTAACATGTTATTTTCCTTTGCAAGTAAAACATATTTAAAATTTAGACCTGCTCAAAGAGCAGCTAAATTTGAGGGATTTTTGATGCTTCAGGGTTGTTTTGTTGTTGTTTTGTTTGTATAGCAGTCTAAATAATTCCATGGTACAAAATCTTAGCTCTGTAAAGCCTAATAGATTTGCAAACCCAAAGCCTGTAGCAGAACCTTATCTGTGCCTCAACCCTGTATAAGAAAAAAAAAAAAAAAAAAAAAAAAAAAAAAAAANAAAAAAAAAAAAAAGAAAGAAAATAGAACAGAAACACAGTTTAAAAAAATTGAAAATTAAGTTCAGCATGTGTTACAGAATGCTTGAGGTGGCAACTCAGTAGCTGACTACATAGTGTGCAAATAAGTGATCTGCTTTGCAAAGGTCTGCAAAAAAGAGATATAACTCAGCCAAAGTTTGGAAGCTCCCTCTTTATCTTTAAGAACATGATAAGGTTCATATTTTCAGTAACACAGTATCACCAGGGTTGGAAGAGACCTCAAAGATCATCAAGTCCAACCCATTACCACAGACCTCAAGACTAGACCATGGCACCAAGTGCCATGTCCAAACCCACCTTGAACACCTCCAGGGACGCTGACTCCACCACCTCCCTGGGCAGCTCATTCCAGCAGTCAATGACTCTCTCAGGCAAGAACTTTCTCCTCACCTCCAGCCTAAACTTCCCCTGGCACAGCTTGAGACTGTGTCCTCTTGTTCTGGTGCTGGTTGCCTGAGAGAAGGTAACCTCCCCCTGGCTACAACCACCCTTCAGGTAGTTGTAGACAGCAATAATAAGCAAATTTGCTTATATGGTGGAAGTAAATAAAGCATTATTTTATACCTTTCTCCATTTGGAATCAGAGGTGAAAAGTTTTGTAATGTAACGTTTTCACTAAGCCTTAGAGGGAAGCACAAGTTAGCTGTTAATGAGTTCCAGATGCAGAGTGACTTTAGTGCTTCCTGAGTCAGGATATTTTGACAGTGATAGCAGTATATGATTTCCATTTGTGTTTTCTCAGATACTGTATTGACTGAATGATTCGCTCTTAAGAAGCATTGCCTGAAAAGTGAAAATTACTCTGCTTTTGGTCTTTTTTAAGCCTGCTGAACCCATATAATTACTGTTAGACTCTGTAGGGATGGATATGTTCTTATGAACAGATAGATAAGGATAAAATAATGCATGGACAAAATGTCATGGATGGAATAAGATTTCCCTTAATTTGAGGCCTTTCTTAACTGAAATGAATTCCAGTCATTTAAAGGGTACTGATTTTCACACGTGTTTCATAGCTTTTCTTTCCTGATCCAGCAGAATCGAAATACTGTAAAGGAATAGTTC
This sequence comes from Eubucco bourcierii, assembly GCA_013396675.1. Lineage (NCBI taxonomy): Eukaryota > Metazoa > Chordata > Aves > Piciformes > Ramphastidae > Eubucco > Eubucco bourcierii. The sequence goes on from VWZE01004424.1 coordinate 271,408, forward strand.
TTGCTTGTAGGGTTTCTGTAAGTGAGCACATCTCTTTTCTGAATGTTCAGTCAAACCTGGTTAGTTTAAAAGCATTAACCCCTTATTTGGAAACTGAAGGAGTTAAAAAAGATAAGATTAACTCATTTTAATCTTAAATCGGTGTCCACATAAAAGCTTAGTGCAAATAACCGAAGAGAGCCAACCGAGTCCTAGGCTGCATCAAGAGCAGCGTGGACAGCAGGGCAAGGGAGGGGATTCTACCACTTTACTCTGCTCTTGTCAGACCCCACCTGGAGTACTGTGTGCAGTTCTGGAACCCTCAGCACAGGAAGGACATGGAAGTGTTGGAGTGGGTCCAGAGGAGGGCCACAAAGATGATCAGAGGGCTGGAGGAGCTCTCCTATGAGGACAGGTTGAGAGAGTTGGGGATCTGCAGTCTGGAGAAGAGAAGGCTTTGAGGGGACCTGATAGTAGCCTTCCAGTATCTGAAGGGGGCCTACAGGAAGGCTGGGGAAGGATTATTTACAAGGTCCTATAACGACAGGACAAGGGGCAATGGGTTTAAACTGGCAGAGGGGAGATTTAGACTGGATGTTAGGAGGAAGTTCTTTCCAGTGAGGGTGGTGAGACTCTGGAATGGGTTGCCCAGGGAGGTTGTAGCTGTTCCCTCCCTGGAGGTGTTCAAGGCCAGATTGGATGAGGCCTTGAGTAACGTGTACTAGTGGGAAGTGTCCTTGCCTATGGCAGGGTGTTGGAACTAGATGATCCTTGAGGTCACTTTCAACCTTACCATTCTATGATTGATTCTATGATTCTAACCAATTGATTTTAAATTCAAAATCCAATTTAATTTCAGTTGATTTTATTAATTTCTCCTGGAGATAACACAGGTATTATAAATCCCAGTACATGATCTGATCTTCTGATATTTTCAGTTTATAGAGATAAAAGAGGTTCAGGCAAAAAAAATAATGAATGTTACTTGGACTGAGATTTTGACAGTTGAACATTCCTAATCTGTTTGAAAACAAAACAAAATGAGACTTTCTAAGACTGTAAGAGATAAATTAAAACCCTCTGAACATATATCTGCTTTTATTTATTTATTTAGGTAGTTACTTTAAATTAATACTTGCTTTCTTTTAATCTCATAGAAAATCAATAGTGATCTTTTAAAGAGACATTCTGAATGCTTGCCACTCATTGGAGATTTATGGGCTACGCACTAGAAATGAGACTCTGATTATAACAAATATCTACACTCTATATCAACATTTGCAGATGTATTCTTTTGCATATGGGAATTATTTTAATTAGAAGTACCTGAGCTGATGATTTCTTATGTGCATTTCCCCTCTTTTTGAAAGATGGGATATTTCAGTCAGTTGTTTTCATAAAACAATGTATAGTAAATACCATCTTCATATGGGACACAATCTTCTATTTACTGGACCTTGACAGGACTACATAGGGGAGTTCAGCCTTAGGTGTAAAGACTGAAGCAAAGAAGGTATTCAGCAGCTCTGCCTCCTCTGCATCCTCAGTTATCAGGGCTGCCTCTTTGTTCAGCAGTGGCCAAACACCTTCCCTGTTCTTCCTTTTCCTTCTGATATACTTGTAGCCCTTCTTCTTCTCTTTTACTTCCTTTGCCAGTTTCAGCTTCGGCCTTCCTCATTGCCTTCCTACATGCCCTGACAACTTCTCTATAGTTATCCCAAGTGATAAATCCCTTCTTCCATGAAGTTTCTTTCTTCCATGAGATTTCCTTCAGGAGTTCCCTGCTCAACCACTCAGGTCTCCTAGCATGTCTACCCAATTTTCTACTCAAGGGAACACACCTAGCTTGGGCTTTCAGAAAGTGGTCTTTAAAAATTAACCAACTTTCTTGGATTCCTTTACCCTCCAGTGCCTTAGCCCATGAGATTTCTGCAAGTATGTCTCTGAAGAGTTCAGCTGATCAATGTGAGAGTAGAGAGGCTCTACAGAAGGACTTGGATAGATTAGATTGATGGGCCAGTGTTAATGGCATGAGCCTCAACAAGGCCAAATGCCAGGTTCTGCACTTGGGCCACAATAACTCTAAGCAGTGCTACAGGCTTGGGGAAGTGTGTCTGGAAAACTGTCTAGCTGAAAGGGGCCTGGGGGTTGTAATTGACAAGCAACTGAATATGAGGAAACAGTGTGCCCACATGGCAAAGAAAGTCAATGGCATCCTAGCTGGTATTAGAAATGCTGTGTCCATCAGGAGTAGGGAGGTGATTGTCCCCTCGTACTCTGCTCTGACGAGGCCACACCTGAAGTATTGTGTTCAGTTTTGGGCACCTCATTACAAGTGAGATCTCAAGATGCTGGAACTAGTATAGAGGAGAGCAATGAAGCTGGTGAGGGCCTAGAGAATAAATCTTATGAAGAGTGACTGAAGGAACTGCAGCTGCTTAGTTTGAAAAAGAGAAGACTGAGGAAAGACCTCATTGCTGTCTACAGCTACCTGAAAGGATGTTGTGGAGAGGTTGGTGCTAGTCTCTTCTCAGAGGTAATTAGTGATAGAACAAGAGAGAATGGCCTCAAGCTGCAACTGGATAGGTTTAGACTACATATTACGAATTTTTTTTTCACAGAAAAAGTGATCAGGCACTAGAATGGGTTGCCCAGGGAGGTGATTGAGTCACCAACCCTATATGTGTTTAGAAGTCATTTGGATGTGGCTCTTGGGCATATGGTTTAGGGTGAACCTTGTGAAGTAGGGTTAGCAGCTGGACTTGGTGACCCTGAGGGCCTTTTCCAACCTGAATGTTTCTGTGATTCTGTAATTCTGTGAGGAAATTGCTTTTCCCACTCTCTAGTCACCCATATTTGTTGCTGCTTGCAGTATGCCAGATGCTACTGCCATTTATTCTCTGTTTGCTGCCTGACAATTTTACACAGGGAATAATCAATTTCAGAAAGCTTTGATTTTATCAATCACAGTGGAAGCAGCTCTTACATTCCCTGTGATATATCCATGTTGATTTAAGGATTTGAAAAACAAAGATACTCAGCTTTTCAGCAGCAGTCAGACAATACACACTTTGAAAAAGATTTAGCTGTATTCAGAAAGAAAATTTATTATGAGACTTGAATATCAACTGAAGAAAAAAGGGGGGGGGGGGAAGAAGGGCAAGACAGTGTGTTTCTGATCTTTTATGTTTATGCAGTTTATTCAGTCTATTCCCTCAGCTGTGTAAGATGCTTGAAACTAGAACAGGCTCAAAAATAAAGGAAGAAAATAGCCAGTCACAACCTAAATATGCAATTCAAGAAAAGTCCTGAGTTCTGCTTAAAATAAAAGCCACCACTAAGAAGTTATGTGTTTCATTTCTTTTTCATCATGAGTTTAAATATCTAAATTAAATATCAATCCTTTACTAAAGGATTCATACTTGTTCTCTGAGGATTTTTTTTTTACTTCTCAATTCCTTCTACATAAAATGGCAAAAAATGAAAGGGGAAGAAACATTGTGGGAATAAAAAGACAACATGCTGCATAGAACAAATACATTACTATTCACTTTGTTATGTGCTAAAATCAGGGGGTTTTTATTGTTATATCTCAGCTGTGTCTTAGTATGTGACTCTTTTTTTTTTATGCCTCCAACTTTTTCTTGTAAGAAGTCTTGAAACAGCCAACCAAACTCCTTGACAAGAAATAATAAAATTCCAATAAATCAGCACAGAACTATAAATCACAAAGTCAGTCACAGAAATTATATTTCCACTCAAATGACATTTCCACTCAAAATTAAAAGCAACAGGACTATGCTGAGAATGCAAAATAAAAATCTTGTAGCAAAAACAAGAAAGAAGAACCTTTCATTATCATCATTCACTTGGTAGAACTCTATCCATGCCAAGAACAACAAGCAGAATTGATATGGACTACAGCATGGATTATTATCAACTATTAAAATAGTTCAGAAAAAAATCTGTATTCCTATTTTCTTTAATGTAATTTATTAGGGCTTCAGAGATATTGAGCTGATTTATTTCTGCATGTAGAATATGACATGAGAATTAATTATTTCTGTCTACTGTTACACATACTAATTTCTTCCTCTAGAATAAAAGCCAATGTTTTATAGATTTTCTTATCCTATACATTCTAAAAGAAATACCCAATCTAATCAACTTTGCATTTTGCATATGATATAAAACTACAGACCTAAATTACTCATTGCAATTTTTCATAAGAAAGGCAGATTGACATTTTTATGAGGAATCCCAAATCTAATTAAAAATATGATGTGAAAAAAATATAAAATGCAAACTAAGAATCAGATTTCTACCTTGCTCAAAAAAAAAAACCCCACCCTATATTTATCACAATATCACAGTATCACCAAGGTTGGTGAAGTAGGTTTATAAACCTACTTGTCTTAACTGAACATGGGGAAGTATACTATTTGTATACAAAGAGCCTTTTTTTACAGTGCATTTAACTTGAGGAATCAAATAAGTCTCCACTTTCATTCCATTTGGAGTCAGATGACAGTTTCTCATAGGTAGTTCTCATTCAGAACTAAAATCTGGTGACATATTTTTCATGAGTATAAGAAATCACTGTCAGTAAAAACACAGAGATCTACGTATCCATTGGCTATGCCCATTTGATATTAGCTACATCTAACTAATATTTCACCAAGACAATTACAGTATCACAGTATCACCAGGGTTGGAAGAGACCTCAAAGATCATCAAGTTCAACCCATCACCACAGACCTCAAGACTAGACCATGGCACCAAGTGCCACGTCCAAACCTACCTTGAACACCTCCAGGGACGCTGACTCCACCACCTCCCTGGGCAGCCCATTCCAGTAGCCAATGACTCTCTCAGTCAAGAACTTTCTCCTCACCTCCAGCCTAAACTTCCTCTGGCATAGCTTGAGACTGTGTCCTCTTGTTCTGGTGCTGGTTGCCTGAGAGAAGAAGGTAACCTCCTCCTGGCTACAACCACTCTTCAGGGAGTTGTAGAGAGCAAGAAGGTCTCCCCTGAGCCTCCTCTTCTCCAGGCTAAAAAATCCCAGCTCCCTCAGCCTCTCTTCATAGGGTTGTGCTCAAGGCCTCTCGCCAGCCTCGTTGCCCTTCTCTGGACACGCTCATGCACCTCAATGTCCTGTTTAAATTGAGGTGCCCAGAACTGGACACAGGACTCAAGGTGTGGCCTAACCAGTGCAGAGTGCAGGGGGAGAATTGTGATGGTTTGGGAGTTTGCCACCCTCCCACTCTATGAAAATCACCTAGACTAGACTCAACCAGCTCAAAGTTAAGGACTGAAGCTCTATTTACAGCTTAGCACAATATGCAAGCAGATATTTATGCAATATACAGGAATATTTACAGAAATATACAAGTTAAAGGTAATACAGAACCACAATTAATCAAATATTGTTTCCAAAATCTAATTTTTTTTAAAGTAGTTCTAAGATTTGCAACTGGGAAATTATTTAATGCACATAATAAACCAGTCAAGTGGAGAGAAAATTTGATGTTTAAATGAACATTTTGAAAAAGGTGCAATGGATTGCACCTCACTTTATTTAAACCTGTGAGAGTTAGATTTTCATAGTGCTTCCTTTACAGACACCTGCAAGAAAAAAATTCTCCAGGAGGTTTCATCTTACATATCTTAGATGTTTGGAATTATACTAAGGAACAGCTTCATTTCTCTCTACTGAAAACAAAGAGAGCAAAATGAAACTCACTTAGAATTAAGACCACTTATTTGGTCAGCAATGTCTCATTTCTATTTTCTCCATTTGGTCTGGTTGTCTTGTAAGTGCCATGTTATAACACTTAGGGTGACCTGATCCATAACCTTTTCTGGCACCAAGGTCAGACCAATATGCCTGTAGTTCAGTGTAGATGGACATCACATTTCCTACACTCCAGTCAGCTGGGACCTTACCAGTTAGCCAGGACTGTTGACAAATAATGGTGAGAAGCTTGGTGAGCACATTTGCCAGGTCCTTAAGTACCCTTGGGTGGATGCCATCCAGTCACATAAACTTGTGAATATCTACGTGGCACAACAGATCATTGATCATTTCTTCATAGATTGTGAGAGCTGCTTCCTGCTTTCCATCCCTATCTTCCAATTCCAGAGGCTGAACCCTCGAGGAACAGTTGGTGTTGTTGACAAATACTGAGGAAAAGTAGCTGTTCAGTAGCTCAGACTTTTTCTTTTCTTTCGTCACCAGGTTCCCTCCTACATCATGTAGTGAGTGGACATTCTCCCTAGATCTTTTAGCATACTTACAAATGTTATTTTTATTATCTTAAATTATATCTTCATATGTCAAATCTACTCCAGTCCCTCTCTATCTCTAGGCATTTGTCCTTTTTCTCACTAAACCTGTAGTATAGAGCAAGCAGCAGTGTATTTTCCTCTCTCTGGTTTTGCAACACTTACAGAAGGGAAGATAGCAAGGAACAGAGAAACTGATCTGTTTTCAATTGAGACACCTTGGTGAAAAAAAGAGGGCTACTGAGAACACTTATAGAATCATATGTTTACATAGGAAAGACCTCAAAGATCATCTAGCTCCAACCTCCCTCCCATAGGTAAGGACACCTCCCACTAGAACAGATCACTCAAAGCCTCATCGAATCTAGCTCCAAACACCTCCAGGGACGGAGCATCCAAAACTTTCCTGGGTAACCCGCTCCAGTGTCTCACCACCCTCACTGCAAACAACTTCCTCCTAACATTCAATGTCAATCTTCCGTCTGCCAGTTCAAACCCATTGCCCCTTGTGCTGGAATTGCAAGACCTTGTCAAGAGTCCCTCCTCACCCTTCCTGGAACCCCCTTCAGATACTGGAAGGCTANATAAGACCTTGTAAATAGTGACTCCCCTACCTTCCTCTAAGGCCCCTTCAGATACAAGAAGACCTCTACTAGGTCTCCTCAAACCTTTCTCTTCTGCAGGCTGAAAAGCCCCAATTCTCTCAGCCTGTCCTCATAGCAGAGCTGCTCCAGCCCTCTGAGCATCTTTGTGGCCCTCATCTGGACTCACTCCAGCACTTCCATGTCTTCTTGTGTTGGAGGCTCCAGAACTGTACACAGTATTCTGGATGGGGTCTCACAAAAGCAAAGGGGCAGAATCCCCTCCCTTGCCCTGCTGGCCACATTGTTCTCGATGCAGTCCAGGACTCGGTTGCTGTCTGGGCTGCATGTGCACACTGCAGGCTCATGTTGAGCTTTTCATCAACCCAGGCTCCAAGGTCCTTTTCCTCGGGGCTCCTCTCAGCCATTCACCACCCAGCCTGGATTTGTGCTTGAAATTGCACCAACCCAGGTGTAGGACCTTACACTTGGCCTTGTTGAACTTCATGAGGTTGGCCTGGGCCCACCTCTCCAGCCTGTCCCTCTGGATGGATCCCTGCCCTCTAGCAAGTCAACTGTGCCACACAGCTTGGTGTCATCTGCAGACTTGCTGAGGGTGCACTCGATTCTTCTGTCCATGTCACTGACAAAGATGTTAAACAGCACAGGTCCCAACAATGACTCCTGAGGGATGCCACTTGTCACTGGTCTCCAGGTGGACATTGTACCCTTGATCACAATTCTCCGTGTGCAACCTTCTGGCCAATTCCTTATGAGGGAATTTGGCTGTTTTAATTAACTAATTCAGAGCAATAAAACTGACTTACAGACACTAACCTGTAAAAATAAAATAATAGGTTAATACTACAGTGTGGATTTCCCCAAATGGAGATTCCATAATAGTGATTTCTATATACAATAAGATCTGTGCACAATAAATAAGGACACTGGAAAACATGAGAAAGTAGTTGTAAACAAGAAGAGAGAGAGTGCACAGAGAGGGCTTTGTTAAGAGTGATCAAAGTCAGTAGCTTCCTACTGCTCACTTGTTCTTTTGCCATTCCAGGAAAACAAAAGGCATTTATTCTAAGCCATAACCAGGACCACACAACAGAGTATGACAGTTTATCTAATGCTTTTCACTCTCATAAAAACTGCCTTAAAGTGTTGACAATTAATGTTAATAGTAAAGCACTACTTCAATACTTGTTTTCTATGCAAATCACTGAAAAACATGAGTTGGAAATAATTTCCTTTTAATTAGTGAATTCAGTTACACCTTTTACTCAGGGTGCACTTGCTCTAATTTGCAGCACGCTAGTCTGCAGCCTTTTGTTGAGTGAACATTTCTATGAACTAGAAGATTACATTAGAATTGGTAATGGCATTTTAACTACAGAAATATAAGAGAGTTACAGGGGTGCATCTGTAGAACTGCAGTACATTAAACATCTGTTGTTTCATTTGATAAGGAAGAACACAAACACTAAATGAAAATGTGTTCATTAAAGAGAGTTTAATTAAAACACACATCTTTTATATCAGTTAAAGATGTACTGCAAATGAAACAACTATGGACATACTTGCAAAATGCCTTAAGAACAATTTGTTTCCTCGGTTTTGGCCTTATGAAGCGCTCTCTGTGCTACCTATACCACAGAGTTACATTTTTCTGCCTGTGATTTTTTCAAGCTTTTTAAGTTTGCCTTATTACAGTAAGCTATCAACCTCTTACCATCCTAGTGGAAGTTCTTATTTGCTGTTTGCAGCGAATCAAATCAAAGTGATGATTTGGAACAACCCAAATCTAAAAAAAAAAAGAAAAAGAAAAAGAAAATATGTGTCCAGTGAGTAGAATTTACCCAGTTTGAAACCCCATTCATGATACTGGCTGTCTTTTCAGAGTGCCTGTGCTCTTAAGATCAGCTCTGTTTCCTGCCTATGAGCCACCCGGAGGAAGCTCTCAAAGACATTCAGGGCATTGCACATCTGAGCAATATATATATATACACACATATATGCACACACACACACACACACACACATATATATATATATACAAACAGACATTTACAATTATATATACACACAGATGTATATATACACATAGATACTAACAATTATATGCAAGTTAGAAGTAATCCAGAAATTCAAAATCCCTCCCGAGCAACCAGACTGCCCAAGAGGGCTGCTGACCCACCTCTTTTCCCTCCTTCACTCCTTATCTCAGAAATACCAGATAAATCTCCATATAACTCACATGATAAATATGCAGAGATCTGAGGTGAGATGTGAAAAGATGACAAGGAAGTTAGAGGAAATGGTTAGATCGAGTTACATAGGTTTCACACAATGGAGTTGGGGCAAGATGCCTCCAGACACACAGACCAAAGGAGAAGTGAGAAGTGAGTGCCTTGTCTTATACTTTGACTACTTATGTCCCTCAACAGAACAAATAAGTGATACAGACATCACTGTTACTTTCTTTTCACACTTAATGATCACATTTCTCTCATTAAAATATTCCAATTAGCCTGGAATCAGAAAACTGTTCTAACAAAAACTCTCTTTTCAAATCTGTTACTAAAATCAACAGTACAACATTTCCCTTTGTCAATAACAATTACAGAAAACCCCACACGTTCCTGTCAGAAGTATTGGTATTATAAATTCTCACAACTGAATACTGTTTAAGCAAGAGAAAAACGTAACCTGTGACACATCACACATAAGCTTATTTGCCACAGAAGGGAAGCAAATACTTGTGACCACAGCTGTGTGTTTCTGATCTTTGTATGAGTCCATAAGTGGATTTGCTGCCTTAATCCATCAGACAGGATGAGACCTAGTTTCTTGGGGACTGTCTATGCCACTTGCTCTCAGCAATATGAAGTTTTGGTTACGTGTAACCTAGCTATGACAGATGTGAGGAGTTCATGCACAGTTCTTCCAGAAGATGTGGTTATATATGAGTAATTGACTTTTTCTTCAGAGTTCTGTCCCTGTTCAGTGACTCCACAGAAGTAAATCACCAGCAGCTTGGTGAGGTTTCGCTGATCTATCAATGAATCTTCCCTTCCTTGCATATGCTTTGAACTCCCTTTTGCTGTCATGCTTTTATCCCTACCACAAGATTTGCTCTATTTGACACACCAGGTGTTAGTATTGTTAAAGAGTAGCTTGCCTTCCAGATTCCATTTGATTTAATATCATCCTTCTGAGTGTAGAGAGAATAGCAATAGCATGGAGAAATAGTTTATCATGTCTCAGATCATGCACAAAATTATTTGGAGTTTGCAACAGTCAGTGAGATGCATTGTCAGTGAGAAAGATTAATAAAAACTGACAACCTGGTTTGTTCTTATCAATTCAGAATGTGCAAAGTACTGCTTTACTTCAAAGAGAGCACTACAGATTTGTAAAACTCTTAGTCAATTTTATTTAAAAAAATGTCCAAGTGCCAGAGCTGTACAGCTTCATACTGCCAACACATGGAAAGTAATAACAGAGACCTGGACATCCCCAGGTGAAGCAGAATGCAGAAGACAAATTTTTAACTGTAGACAACAGTTAATCTAATTTTCTTCTACTCCGATTTCATTTACATTTCTAACAATACAAGTTCAACATAGGAAAAATAGTAACGTCATTTCTTACGGAGTTCTGCCACCCTACCTCAGCCCAGATCAAATAATTTTCCAGCACTAGAAAAGAGAAAGCACAGCATCTCAGACTAGCCAGTTCCCATTGACAGATTCTTACAACTGATGTTGCCTTGGTAGGTGAGAAAAAAATGAATTATGGGTGGGTTGATGAATGCTTTTTCCTGACTGTCATTCCCCTTCTGAGAAATATGTTGATCAAGGGCATGCAGACAACACAATACCTGGGAAACTTAGACTCCATACATCCAGGATTAGTTCAGTATTATTTCTCTTACAACTTGTGAAACTCTGATGCACCACCTGGAGTACTGAGTACAGTTCTGGAGCCCCCAGCACACGAAGGACATGGAAGTGTTGGAGTGGGTCCGAAGAGGACCACAAAGATGATCAGAGGGCTGGAGCAGCTCTCCTATGAGGACAGGCTGAGAGAGTTGGGGCTCTGCAGCCTGGAGAAGAGAAAGCTTTGAGGAGACCTTGTAGTAGCCTTCCAGTATCTGAAGGGAGCCTACAGGAAGGCTGGGAAAGGACTATTGACAAGGTCTTGTTATGACAGGATGAGGGCTAATGGGTTTAAACTGGCAGAGGGGAGATTTAAACTAGAAGTTGGGAAGTAGTTCTTTAGAGTGGCAAGACACTGGAACAGGTTGCTCAGGGAGGTTGCAGCTGCTCCCTCCCTGGAGGTGTTTGGGTCTAGATTGGATGAGGCCTTGAACAACCTGTTCTAGTGGGAGGTGTCCCTACCTCTGGCAGGTGGTTGGAATTTGATGAAATTTGAGGTCACTTCCAACCTAAACCATTCTATGATTCTATGATTCTATGCTCTTGTAGCATAAATTGTGTCTTGTGCCAGCATAGGATGTGCAGGTTTGGCAAAGAGATTCCCCATGGTACCTGGCACCATAATATACCTATCTGCTTCATAACTCTCTATGAGTTGTGGGGTTCTTTTCATGGGTCATATGCACTGTAAGATAAACACCGTGTTGACAGTAAGCTTTTATATCTCTACTGAAAAAATACAGAAGACAGAAACCTGGGAAAAACCAAACCAAATGAAAACCAAACCCAAACCCAAACAAATAAATATCTCTGACCAAGCTACTAGTTTTAATCCTTTTGCTGTTTGGAGAAGGGAAGACATAGTAGAAACTTACATGAAATTGTTTAAAACTGGATATAGTTTTTCCAAAGATTTCACAAGAGCAAAATTAGCTACACAGTAACATCTTCAATATTACAGAGCAATGAATTATATAGTAGACAGAAAGCACTGTTTGTTTTGACATGTGATTTTATATTTTGATCTACAATAACCCTTTAATAATAAAGCAAGAAATACGATAGTAAAAACCAGAACTAGCTATGAAAAGAGAAATATTTTACAGAAACAATCAAAGATACTTCAAGCTGTCAGCAGCCACTGCTGTTGAGATTTCTGAAATCTTGCTGAAGAATAATTTAATCATCCTTCACTATGACTGTGTCATCTGGTCTTCTCAAAAGCAAAATTTATTGACAAATCCTACCCCTTCTTGATGGTCTTACTCGGCTTACTCAAGAAGCAAATCTGCAGCAGTGTTAACATCTCATTATGACACTTCTTCTCATTAATTTGGATTATGTTTTTCACTTGTTGATGTCAGTTTTCCTCTAAATTCTCCTGGTTTGAGAAGATTTCAGAAGAATGAGTGTTTAATTATTCTTATTTTTATGCTTCAGGTTGCAAATTTTTGGTACCTACGAGGAAAATATTCTCACTCCTAGATGATTTCCCATAAACAGTTCTGCAAAAACAGAACTTAAAATAATAGAGGCCATGTAGCAGCAGTTTAGGCTTTATTTATTTCTTTGGTTTTGTGTGTAATTATGATTAGAAAACAGTTCATTAGAAAACTATAAAAGAGATTTGACAACTTCCTAATCTGTAAGAATTTTGTCTGGCTATCATTGAGAGGAAGTAACAAACCAGGTTATTGCACATTGTGAGAAATAATAGTGATCCATCTAAACTGAAACAACAAGAAATCCTGGGAACAATGCTTCAATCAACTCAAACTCATAAAGAACAAAGTATCATGGAAGCACATGGAATTTTTAGACTCAGCAATGAAAATAATAGAATCATAGAATCATAGAATGGTAAGGTTGGAAGGGACTTGCTCACAAGTCTACAATCTTGGCAAGCCCTTAGGTCCAATTGACAGAGCTGCCAGTGGCATGCAGACCTGGCCTCTCCTGGACCACACGGCAGCCTGACTTCATGCTCACTCCCTGAGGTGGTCAGCTCTTCAGTGGTTTAGCTTTCCCCCATGCTGATGGGGCAGTGCAGCTCCACATATCTTTGCCTCGTGGAAGCTGTGTCTGAGACACTTTGATTTCGTCACATGGACCTGCATGTGGTTATAACTTGCTGTCTCAGAGGCTGCCGGCAGAGTAATTCACCAGGTATCATCACTAAATTCCTACCTCCCCTCTGTGAGTAAAAAGCTGTTTCCCTGGGTTTTCTGCTTAGCTTGATTTCTAAGTGGGGTAAAGCTGTGTTGTAGCTTAGCCTTTCCATTTTCTGACTTTCCCTAAATCACTAAACTTACCCATAAGAATCCTGGTGAAGATTTCCTGACCTAATTAGAATCTGTAGATAAACCTTAACTAGTTCTGTATATAGATTGGGGGCAGGGCTTTTGGGAAAATAAAAATAATTCTATTTTTATAATTCCTGCTTTGGCTAATTAATCCCCAACCAAATCAGAAATATTTAACTGAACTCAGAATCTAGAGACAAATTCAGTGCCTTAAAAATGGAACAAAATCTTTCAAATCCCTCACTTCAGCTACCATGGCTTTCAAGCATTGCCTTTTGTCCTCATTTGAGTCAGAACAGAATTAATTCTGTTCAGTCATTTTACTTTTCAGTTAAGTCTCTTCTAAGTAACTGCTCTTTCTAAAGGTAACACAGCATATTTGTGCAGAGAGTAACTGCTTCTAATAGTGATAACATGATGTTTATAGTTTCCACCAAGGACTAGTATGCAGAAAGGCTCTTGCTTGCTTATGCTTGCGTATACTTGCTCCTACAGAAAATGAGGTCACTGATAAATCTTGTGTACCACATTAGGGTGCTGTAGAACAAGAAGACAAGTGTGGGCAAAAGCACACAAAAGAGGAGATGCAAAGTTGAATAATTAGACCATCCATTCCATATATGTCATATTCAGTGCAAAGCTGTGGGGTC
>VWZE01004425.1:0-30699 GCA_013396675.1 Eubucco bourcierii
AGCAGGTCCAACCACCAAGCCAGCACCACCATGCCCAAAGCCTCACTAAGGCTTCACTAATCATAAAGTCCAACTGCCAACTCCACACCACCATGCCCACAGAATGACAGAATCTCCAAGGCTGGAAAAGACCTCTAGGATTCACAGATGGCACTGGGTTGGAAAGGACCCTCAGAGGTCACCTTGGTCACCTCCCCTGCAGCAGCAGGGACACCTCCAGCTGGAGCAGGCTGCTCAGGGCCATATCTGAATGTCTCCAGGGATGGAGCCTCAACCACAGCCCTGGGCAACGTGGCCTTGGTGGTTCCATGGCTTTGGCTGTAAGACCTGTTTTGACTCATGGAACTACAAAGAGGATCCTTCCCCTGAGCACCACATCAAGTCAGCACAGTCATTGCTTTGCTGTCAGGGAGCTTGGGTGGGTTGGTTTGTATCCTGAAGATGACAAACTGCCTCCTGCAGTCTCTGTAAGAAATGATTTTAAATCTGCTGTAATAACTTCCTGCTAACAGAGTTAGTGCCTGTGAATGGAACCAGCCCTCCTGCACAGCAGCCTGCACATAAAGCAGACCAGGACAGCCAAGAGAGCATCTTCATCAAGGCCTCAGAAAGGTCCTGGGCTGGTGCTCAACAGTGTGGGCAGCAGGAGCAGGGAGAGGATTCTGCCTCTCTGCTGAGACCCTCCCCTGCAGTGCTGGGGCAGCTCTGGGGTCTTCAGCACAGCACAGGCAGGGACCTGTTGGAGCAGAGCCAGAGGAGGCCACAGCAGTGCTGGCAGGGCTGCAAGGGCTCTGCTGTAAGGACAGGCTGGCAGAGTTGAGGGGGCTCAGCCTGGAGAAGAGAAGGCTCCACGGAGACCTCAGAGCAGCCTTCCAGGACCTGGAGGGGCTCCAGGAGAGCTGGGGAGAGACTTGTGGCAAGGGCTGGCAGTGCCAGGAGGAGGGCAGTGGCTTTGAGCTGGGAGAGGAGGAAGAAATTCCTGACAGGGAGGGTAGGGAGACACTGGCACAGGCTGCCCAGGGTGTCTGTGGATGTGCCCTCCCTGGAGGTGTCCAAGGCCAGGCTGGATGAGGCCCTGAGCAAGCTGTGCTGGGGGGAGGTGTCCCTGCCTTGGCAGAGGGTGGCACTGGATGGGCTTTCAGGTCCCTTCCAAGCCAACCCCTTCTATGATTCTCTGTCCCTGCTCTCTGCAGGGGCTTGGACAAGATGAGCATGGAGGGTCCCTTCCAGCCCAGTGTTGGGATTCTGTGTTTATCAGTCCCAGCTAATGTGGTGATATCCCAGGAGCTGGGTGTGGAGTAAGTGAGGCTGTGCTGCAGCTCCAGCCAGTGCCCCTTGCCCATCTGGGCCGCAGGAGCACAGAGAGCTCCCAAACCCAGGGCACCTGAGCTCCTGACAGCCTGTGTGCTGCAGAGCTCAGAGGGGACTCTGCAGGACACACTCCTAATTTCAGGGAACATTTTGGCATAGCCCAGAAGAAACAACAAAGAAACGAAGAAAGATGCAGGAAGAACACCAAAAGCAGGACAAACTCTGCAATGGAAGGAACAAACCAACCCACTTCTGTGGCTGCAGATGCTGGTGGCTGCTGGTGCCCAGCGAGCAGCAGTTGCTGCTGCTGGAACATGGAGCTGCTGCCAGCCTGAGTGAGCAGAGGCACCGCAGCTCCTTGAGCCTCCTGAAGGATTTTTCTTCAACAGCTCTACCTCCTGAGTGGTTCTACTCCTATCATCCAATTTGCCAAGCAGATGACACAGGATCTGCTGTAAAACAACAGACTGCCTGGTCTGGAGGCTGCACTTGGGCTTGGTTTCAAAAGAGCTTCAAATTTCTATCAAAGTGAGATGGGAAAACGAATGAAGAGACTGAGCAAGGACGAGGCGAGAACAGAAAAGACCTGTCTGAGGTCACAGCTTTGCCTTCAATTTGGACAGGCAAAAGCAGGCGGCCCAGGGAGCCTGCGGCGGCCCAGGGAGCCTGCGGCGGCCCAGGGAGCCTGCGGCGGCCCAGGGAGCCTGCGGCGGCCCAGGGAGCCTGCGGCGGCCCAGGGAGCCTGCGGCGGCCCAGGGAGCCTGCGGCGGCCCAGGGAGCCTGCGGCGGCCCAGGGAGCCTGCGGCGGCCCAGGGAGCCTGCGGCGGCCCAGGGAGCCTGNAGCCTGCGGCGGCCCACGGAGCCTGCGGCTGCTCCCTCCCTGGAGTTGTCAAAGGCCAGGTTGGCTGAAGCCTTGAGCAGCCTGGGCTGGCAGGAGATGTCCCTGCCCATGGCAGGGCTGGCACTGGATGGGCTTTCAGTCCCTTCCAAGCCAGGGCATAAAGCTGACGCTTCTGGAGCTGGGTTCTGTGCTGTTAGTATCTCCTGGCTCGTTTGCTGCCTTTTCTCCTGCCCCTCCCAACAACTCCCAGCCCCTTCCACATGAAGAGGCTCAGGGTGAGAATACATCCAGAGACTTCCTGACAGTGAGGGAGAGGCCAGCTACAGCCAAGTGCTGCTGCAGACTGCAGCAAAATGCTCTTTTCTCCACTGCCTTCATGGTTGAAGTAGCTCCTGAGCAGGCCCCCGTGGGCTGCTGTCTCCCACCCGTGGCAGGGCTCTGCTGCTGGCACGTGTCAGGCAGGGCAGCCACGCGTGGAGCGCACTGCTGAAGGTGCCCTGAAAGCAGCAGCATCCTTCCCTCTCTGCTTGCCCTCACTGAGCTCTACCTGCACATAAAAGCTATCAGGGACAGCGCTCTGCTACCTGCCAATTCCAAACGACTCCAGCGAGCGGTCCCCAGGCTTCCCCTGACAGATGTCCAACAGCCTCCCAACCTCCGCAGCTCGGCGGTGAGAGCTGCACCAAACCAGGCTGCAGCAGCCTCTGTGCCCTGGCTGCAGCTCCACTGCCTGCCTGGGGCCACTCACGAGGGACAGCTGCAGGCAAAGGCAGAGCTGAAAACTCCAACAGCAGCTTCATTTGCACAAACTCAGCCCCTCCAGAAGCTGAAGACACCAACCTGAGCTTCATTTGCACAAACTCAGCTCCTCCAGAAGCTGAAGACACCAAACTGAGCTTCACTTGAACAAACTCAGCCCCTCCAGAAGCTGAAGACACCAACCTGAGCTTTACTTGAACAAACTCAGCCCCTCCAGAAGCTGAAGACACCAACCTGAGCTTTACTTGAACAAACTCAGCTCCTCCAGAAGCTGAAGACACCAACCTGAGCTTTACTTGAACAAACTCAGCCCCTCCATCCTTCCTCTACTAAACCAAGGGCAAACATAAGGCAGGAGAGACAATTTTAACACAGACAGTGGCTTCCAAACCCACAGCTAGAGGAAGTTCTGCCTCTTCCTGCATCCAGCCAAAATGATTTCCTTGGTGCAATTGTAAAAGCTTTTGGTTTTCCCTTTAAAAAAGTGAATTAAAAGCAAATGAAAGGCCCAAGCCTCTCTTACTGCAGCTCTCCAGCTCCAGGCTGGCTCAGTGCCTGAATCATGGAGTTACAGCACCACTAAGGTCAGAAAAGCTTCCCAAGACCTTTGAGCCCAGCACTGCCAGGTCACCACCAAACCATGGCCCTCAGCACCACATCTAGAAGGCTTCTGAACACTCGCTGAGATGGGCACTCCACCACTGCCCCAGGCAGCCTGTTCCAGGGGTTAACCACTCTAACAGCCAAGAAATTGTTCCTCACCTCCAACCTGAACCTCCCCTGGGGCATCTCCAGGCCATTTCCTCTTCACAGAATCACACAAGGCTGGGGGTAGGAAGAGACCTCTTGAGATCATCCAGCCCAAGCCCCCTGCCACAGCAGGGGCACCCAGGAACACATCCAGGTGGGGCTTGAAAGTCTCTGCACAAGGAGACTCCACAGCCTCTCTGGGCAGCCTGCCCCAGGCCTCCAGCACCCTCACAATAAACAACTTTCTCCTGCTCCTGGGTTCCAGGCTGTATGCACTGCCCCTTGTCCCAACAATCCTTCCTTGAGATGGTTCAGTGGGGACCAGTGAGAGGACAGTGACCTGGCTCTGCTCACTGCATCTGCTCCACAGTTCAGTGTTTGGAGACGTGGTCAGTGATGAGGTCACCCCAAGCTGCACATGGCAGAAGGTTTTGGGTTGTTCCCTGAGGGCATCGTCCAAGCAACTCCTTATCCTGGTAGAGCTCAAGAGGGGACATCTGAGGTAGGTTACTGCAAACATTTGGGCTGTCTTTACAGCTGGTATAAAGTTTATTGGCACCACTCATCCTCAGAAGCGATCCAGCCGGGCTCCCAGCACAGCCCCAGCAGCCAGCAGGAGCTGCAGCTAAGAGCACCTGGAGGCCAGCAGAGTCATCACTCCAGCTTTACAACACTGGCACCAGCAGGTCCCACCACAGACAGATGAAAGGTTTATGCCACTCCACAGCAACTTGGCACTCATCAGGAGCTTCTCCCTTAAGGCCCACCACAGAATGATGACGCAGGAAAAGTTCCTACAGACAAACCCAAGGAGTCTTTAAAGCAACCTTCCTGTCCTTGCAGGAGAGTTTTCAAGCTCCTCAGCCAGGAATGACTCTCATGCAGGAGCAGCTCCTCCAAGCCTGAACTTGGGATAAGCTTAAGGACTCACAGTGCACAAAGAGGCACTCAAGGGAAGTTTGCAGCTCTCTGAGACCTTCCTGTTCCAAAGCTGAAGAAAAGGTAAGAAAATGAAGAGGTTCTCTCTCTCTGCTCTGCCCTAAGGAGCTCACACCTGCAGTACTGGGGCCAGCTCTGGGCTTTCAAGGTTAGGAGAGCAGAAGAAGGAGCTCTGCTCTCATGGCTGGGGATGGGAAACCCTCAGCATGAAGGACCCCAAATCTCTCCTCGCTGAGACCACAGAACAAGCAGAACCAATCACCAAGATCTTAGAGTCTCTTGCTTGGAGAGTCCTCAGGACACACATGAGATTCACAAGAGGAGATGAAAACTTTTCACAGAGTTATGGAATCCCAGCTGCCCAGCCTGGGAGAGGCAGGGAACTGCTGGGGAGAGTCCAGGGCAGGCTGCAGAGCTGCTGAGGGGCCTGGAGCAGCTCTGGGAGAGCAAAGGCTGAGAGCCTGCACAAGAGCAGCCCCAGAGGGCAGCTGAGCAATGTTCAGCAAGAGACAAAGGAGCTGTGGGGGGCAAGAGCCTGGGGCCAGGCTCTGCTCAGTGCTGCCCAGGGACAGCACAAGGGGCAGTGGGCACAGACTGGAGCCCAGGAGGCTCCATGTGAGCAGGAGGAGAAAGTTGTTTGTTGTGAGGGTGCTGGAGGCCTGGAGCAGGCTGCCCAGAGAGGCTGTGGAGTGTCCTTGTGTGGAGAGCTTCCAAGGCCAGCTGGGCACTGTGCTGCTGGGCAAGCTGCTGTGGGTGCCCTGCTTGGGCAGGGGCTTGGGCTGGCTGAGCTCCAGAGGTCCTTTGCCACCCCTCCATGCTGGGGTTCTGTGAAGGAGAGGTTCACTCACTGGATTAGACATGAGCACATCTTACATGGCCAAGCAGCTGCTCCAGCTTTTCCAGGTGAGACCCTATAAGCCTTCCCCTTGTCCTCAGAGCATCTCCTAAGGTCACCACCTTGTCCCCTGACCCAGAGGAGAGCAGGGCCCATGTCCTTCCAGTCCTGTCTCTCACTGCTTGATAGCTTTCAGAAAGAGCAGATCCTTTCCCTCAGGCTTCTAAGGGCTTCCAAGCCCAAGCACTCAGGCCTGAGGAGCAGCAATCTGCAGCAATCACACTAAATTCCCCCTCACTCCCCAGCATTACAGCACTTGGCTATTTTTTGTGCTACTTTTACACTTCTGCTTGTTTCAGGTGGAAGGAAAATTGGTATTTTTATCACCATTATTTGGTAGAGAGAGCCTGGAGGGAAGGGGAGGAAAATACAGCCTTGAGCAGCACCTCAGGAATTGTTTCTGGATGAAGCACAGAGCCGGGATCTGTCATATCCTCACTCACAGCATCTTGTACCTGCTGCTGATGTCTCTGTGGCAATGGCACTGGTGACAACAGAGCCAGCTCCTGGCTGCCCTACACAACAGTGCTGCTGGGCCAGAAAGCACACAGGGCTCTGCTCCTGCACAACATGGAAGTGAAGGTGCAGTGGCTTGCCACTGGAGATATAAAAGCTCAGTCCTAATCCATACTCCACATCTGTCCAGTCTGCAAGTCAAGGGTCAGGGCTGGGCTGGTCACCAGAGGAGTGCCAGAGGCTCTCCAGGAAGCTCTCTGCATTCCTAAAGGGAAGAGAAAGGGAAGGAGGGAGAGAGACTGATGGAGTAGAAAAGAACCTCAAGCAGCTGGGATGGGGAATCTCCCACCTCTCTCTGCAACCTGGGCCAGGCTCTCACCACCCTCAGTGCCAAACATTTCTCCCTTCAGGGAGTGGCAGAGGCTGCCCAGGGAGGTGGTGGAGCCTCCATCCCTGGAGGTATTCAGGAAAGGTGTGGCCATGGCACTGGGGCACATGGTTTGGTGGCCATGCTGGGGTTGGGTTGCTGCTTGGACTGCATGATCTTGGAGGCCTTTTTCTGCTGCAACAGTTCTATGGTTCTAGGACTTAGCTGACTCCTATCTGATTTAGCAAAGGTCCAGGAGAAGTTGCCCAGCTGCCCACCCCTCCCCCTGGCTGTTTCCAAAGCACTCATTTCCACAGCTCTGCTCTGCCACCTCCTGCTCCCCACAACCCCCACTGCCACGGAGCCACCTCCCCCCTGCAGCCTCCTGTCACCTTCACAAACAAGGTGAAACCTCCTCTGTGACTGGAGAGGGCCAGATCGATGGGGCTGGAGGCTGGGGCAGGGGTGCTGAGCAGAGTCAGGCCAGTGGGATCCTGCAGCCCTAGCAGGAGAGCAATGTTCTGCTGGGGAATTATCCCAAATTGCAGGTGTAAGGCTGGCAAGGAGCCTGTCCTCTGCAGCTTGCTGCTCACACTCATTATTCCTCCCCACTTGAAGCCTCGCAACTGTGACCCCAACTCTATTATTCTGAAGCAGCAGGCACCAGCCCCTGGCACCAGCCCAGCGTGGCTGTGTCTGGGCAAGGCACCCTCCAGCCACCTGCAGAGCTGAAGGTGAGTCCTGCTCAGGCACAGGCCCCATGCTGCTGCTGCTCCTCCTGCAGCTGGAACCCTGGGGAGCTGCAGCAGGGCACCAGCAGGCTCTGCTGGCACCCAGTGGCACCTGGGCAGCGTGAGGGGAACCTCCTGAAGTTCAACGAGGGCAAGTGCAGAGTCGTGCCACTGCCAGCAGTGCAGGTGAGGGGGGAGCTGGGAAGCTGCTCTGAGAGGCCTAGGGGACAAGAAGCTGCCTGTGAGACACAGCCATGACGGTCAGGAGTCTCCTGGGCAGCACTAAGAAGGCAGCACTAAGGAACCTCTGGCAGAGAGGCTGCTTCCCCTGGCTGCTGTGATCCTGGGCAGGCTGCTGTGGACGCCTTGCTTCAGCAGGGGGTTGGACTGGGCCACTCCAGAGGTCCCTCCCGACCCCCACCGCTCCACTCTGTGAGCGCAGCAGAGCAGTTTCAGGCCACAAGACACTCCCGGGAGAGCAGGAGCTGCTCTGAACAACAACAGAAGACTTCCCAAAGAAGGGCATCTCCCCAGGGATGAGCACAGGGGTCCCCCACAGCCTGCTCCCACGGGCTGTGTCCCTGGCAGGGCAGCAAACAAGACCTGGACGTCAGAGGAGATAAAGCTGCAGCCCCACAACCGTGGCAGCTGAGCGCAGAGCCTGGAGCTCCTGCCTGGCTTCCAGCACCCTCTCTCCCTGCCCAAGCTGTTGGCATTCAGCTCACAGGCAGAGGGAGGCTGCCTGCCTTCAGCAGCTGAGGGGCTTACAGGCATTAAGGAAAAGGCTTTGCTCAAGCACACCAAAGCCTAAAACCTGGCCAAGCAACTCACTGCTGGGGAGGTGAAACACAGCAGCAAGGGCAGCCCTGGAAACGAGCTGCTGAGGTGCTCCAAACCTGCATTCTGCTGGATGGGCACCTGCAGGGCTCGGGGCTGCAGCAGTGGCTGCCAGCAGGCATGCCAGGCTGAGGGACAGTGGCTCTGAGCTGGGAGGGGGCAGATTGAGATGGGAGGTTAGGAAGACATTCCTGACAGTGAGGCTGGGCAGACACTGGCACAGGTTGCCCAGAGAGGCTGTGGATGTGCCATGCCCGGAGGTGCTCAAGGCCAGGCTGGATGAGGCCTTGAGCCAGCTGGGCTGGTGGGAGGTGTCCCTGCCTATGGCAGGGCTTGGCACTGGGTGAGCTTTGAGGTCCCTTCCAACCCAAACCATTCTACAATTCTATGATACTTGCTTCTTGGAGATCTGTTCATTTGGTTGGGTTCACCAAAGCAAGACAAACTCAAGCTCCACCTCATCTTTATGCTTGATGCCACCTCCTGCAATGCTGCTGCACGATGCCACTTGAGCTGCTGCCCCTGGCACCTGGGGTGACATCACAGGATTCATGAGAGGCACTTTATGAGTCTGTCATCACCAGGAGAGCAAGGAATGGCCCCAGACAGCAAACTACAGTTGAGGAGGATCAGAGAATGATGAGACCAGGAGAAAACTATTACCTGCTGTCAGCCAAGTGATGTTTTGTTTGGGAAGAGAAAAGCCAAAGGGGATAAAACGACTCAGAAGCAACCCTCCTGAAAGCAGAGCCTTGCCAGCAGAACACACATCCCTGCCACACTGTGCCAGCTTCAACCCATCTCTGCTCATCTCCCTTCCCTCCCCTCCTTGCAGAGCCAACGCTTCCCCCTGGCAGGAATCTTGCTTATTTTCCTAAAGGAGTCCCTAACTGCCCCCAAATCCTGCAGACTGACTGTTGACTCCAAACAGCAGAAACCCCCAGAGGCAAACGGTTTTAGTGGGCTGCAAGGGTGACTAATGCAATCAACACCAGGCAGGAGGGGATTAGCTAAAGCCACCAAGCTCCACACAACCATGCCAGAGAGCACCCAGGTGGGCTCTGAGTGTCTCCAGAGAAGGAGACTCCTCCACCTCTCCCTGGGCCTTTGTAGCCACCTCCATAGGCAGAGGACGCAGCGTGGAGCTGGAGCTCAGGGCAGGGCTGAGTGCTGACGGAGGGTCAGGCTGGATCACACTCTTGCAGCAGACATTTTGCCTGATCTCCAACCTCAGCCTGGCACCATTTCCTTTCCTCTCACCTGATACTGAGGAGCAGAGCCCACCCCCCACCTGCCTGCAGCCTCCCTTCGGGGGTTTGTGGAGAGCCAGGTGGTCTCTGCTAAGCCCCCTTCTCTCCAGGCTAAGCCAGCCCAGCTCCCTTCTGGCTTTTCCAAATACACCGAAGGTCCATGGACTTCAGGTCCTGCACAGCCCTCACCTACATCTCAACCTAAACACAAATGCTTCCACCCTGCTTCCAGTTTCACCTCAGCCAGGGTGGTCTCCACCCACACCCTGACCCACCACAGCCTCCTCAGCTGCCAGCAGCTTTCAGAAGAACATAAGCCCTTGTGAGAGGGAACATCCTGAGAGCTGAAGATAAGGCTGGAGGTAATTACCTGCTAATCTCTGCATTTCATCTGCAGATCTGATTGGGTCACCGATTTCAGTCCCCGTGGTTGCACACAATGGACTGCATGGAGCCCTGCAGGATGGAGCAGGTGAGAGCAGAGCACTGATGGAAGCTCTCCCAGGGCACTGGCAGCACTCAGGGGCCTGAGAGGGCAAAGCACCAAGGCCTATAGATTCCACTAAATGGAATGGGTTGGAAGGGACCTCCAAGCTCATCCAGTGCCAAGCCCTGCCCGGGGCAGGGGCACCTCCCACCAGCCCATCTTGCTCAAGGCCTCCTCTAGCCTGGCACTGAACACCTCCAGGTTTGGAGAAGCTGTTCCAGTGCCTCACCACCCCCCCTGAGGCAGAACTTCTTCCCAACTGCTTTTAATTGCCTTTTCTTTCCTTGAGTGATTCTTGGGCACTGTCACTGCTGAGCTCTCCTTGTTAACTCCTAAGGGCACAGACTCAAATCCAGGGTGTGAGAGGGAAGGAGAACTGAGCTCTAATTCCCACCACCACAACAGCCTTTGCCCTGCTCTCCCCTCTGCTCCAACTCAAACTCTTTACCCACACATGAAAAGACAGACTGGAAGGCAAAGAGGGGGAAAGGACCTTCCCTGGGGGCTCACCCAGGCAAGGAGACAACTTAGGATTGCCCTCGAAAGACTCTCCTGTAGACTTCACTAACCCAGGGCAGAATTAGGCCAAGTGTGGGGGCTCAGAGCTCCTCTGCCACAGAACACTTCTGTCTGCTTCTTCCTTGGCTCAAGAAACGGAGGTTAAAAACCACTAACATGCATCAACAAAGCCAGTGGAAATGTGGCACCTGGAGAGCCACAAGGACAGAGAATGGTTTGGGGGGAGGGACCCTAAAGATCCCTTTAAAAGGGAGGAGGAGGAGAAGGGAGGAGAAGGAAGGAGAAGAAGGAAGGAAAAGAGAAAGAAGAAGGAAGGAGGAAGATTCATAGAGTCACAGAATGGTCTGGGTTGGAAGGGACCTTAAAGTTCAGCCAGTTCCAACACCCCTGCCATGGGGCAGGGCCACCTCCCTCTAGCCCAGGTTGCCCAAAGCCTCATCATGAATCCAACGTGAAGGCAAGGCCAGGACTGGCTGCCAGGGCTGGTGCACAGGAACCTGGAGACCTGGCAGCTCTGGGCTTTATCAGATTCTTTTTTCCCTTTGATCACTGCTTCCTTCCACCAAGCTACAACCTGGCTGAGCCTCTCTGCCCTTTGTCTTTCCAATGTCTATTTGATTTGTTGGAGAGTAAATCGTTTATGGGAGATTTAATTTCTTGGAACTGATAATGAGGGGAGCTAGATATGGATCCTCTCATTTGAAGTCTGCTTTGCAATTTAATCAGCCCCACCACCAGCTCCAAAGTGCTGTGGGAAGAGTTGTACTGGTGAAGGAAGGATGCAAAAATGAGACAGAAATTGGATTAATGATTTTATCAGGCTGCTGGGCTGCTCTCTCTAATCATGTTGAGCTCTGATGCTCTCTCTCAACACACTTGTCCTTCTCAGGGGAAGGTTCTGGCTCTGTAAGCAACCTGGGGCTTGTCTGGTGCTGAGTAATTATATGAAAGGGGCTCCAGGAGAGCTGGGGAGGGACTTTGGACAAGGCCTGGGAGTGCCAGGACAAGGGACGATGGCTTTGAGCTGGGAGATTGAGACTGGAGAGGAGGAAGAAATTCTGGACAGCGAGGGTGGGGAGAGACTGGCACAGGCTGCCCAGGGAGGCTATGGATGCCCTCTCCTTGGGGGTGTTGAAAGGCAGGCTGGATGAGGCCTTGAGCCAGCTGGGCTGGTGAGAGCTGTCCCTGCCCATGGCAGGGGTTGGAACCAGGTGAGCTTTCAGGTCCCTTCCAACCTGAATCATTCTGTGAATGTCTGAATCCTTCCCCTTCCTATTCTCCTTCCCCATCCACCTCCTTCCTTCTCTGTCTCTCTCTCTCTCTCTCCTTTCTTCTGCTCTGCTCCTCCTTTACACAAGAACCATTGGCATGCCCCAGCCCAGAGGAGTGAGGCCTGAGCACATCTTCCTTCAACAACACAGACAAAGAGCTCAGAAGATCTTAACAGATGAGCAAGGAAGTTCCCTTCAGAGGTGTTTGGTTGGGGCTGGGAGCTCAGCAGAGCTGCCACAGCCCCAGGGTCTCTGCCCTGCCAGCCTCTGCTTTCCAGAGAAGAGGCAATTTTCCAAGGCAGACAGCAGCTGCCCAAGCAGTGAGACCTCCAGGCCTGAGAAGGAGGTTTAAAAGCCTGGGAAAAGCAAACTTTCACCAGCCCACTACAACAGGATTAGAAATCTCTCCAGTGGCTCCAAGAGCTGGAATTTTGCCCTGAACAAAAAAAGGATCTGGCCCCAGAGCCAGTGAAGAAGAAACTGGGTTGAATCTCCACTGCAAGGATACTTAGGAGTCGAAGAGATCATTAAAAGAATCCAGGGGAGTCTGGGAAGGTGCCGAGGCAGCTCTGTGAGCAGCAAAGGCTGAGAGCCCTGGGGCTGAGAGCCTGCACAAGAGCAGCCCCAGAGGGCAGCTGAGCAATGCTCAGCAAGAGAGAAAGGAGCTGTGGGGGGCAAGAGCCTGGGGCCAGGCTCTGCTCAGTGGTGCCCCCAAACCAGGCACACCTCCCACCAGCCCAGGTTGTTCAAGGCCTCATTCAGCCTGCCCTTGGACACCTCCAGGGAGGGCACATCCACAGCCCCCCTGGGCAGCCTGTGCCAGTGTCTGCCCACCCTCACTGTCCAGAGCTCCTTCCTCTTCTCCAGTCTCAATCCAAGCCCCACAGTGCCCAAAGCCATCTCTGAAAAAGCTGAAAGGTGATTCCCAGAGCTGGGAATTGGCTGCCTCTTGAGCTACAAGGGCACTGAGCACATCCATGAGCATCTACTGCCCACTCCAAGCTTCTCCTCCTCTGCCCTGAGCCAGGCAACCCTTCAGCCTGCAGCCTCAGCACCCAGCCCTGCACAGCAGGCAGACTGAAGCCCTGACAGGGCTCAGCTTTCCTCTGCAGCCCAAGCCCCTGAGCTGGGCTGGCAGAAAGTAGAAGTGAGAGGGGAATTCATTTTCCTCACTTGGGCAGCCTCAGCTCCCCACAAAACTTTCTCCCAGGCACTTCTAAATCTGGCTCTCAGCTAAGGTAATGAGTCTCTGTCTGCTCCTGTCATTGCCATTCACTTTGCCTTGCAACAGTTGAGATTCTGTACAGTCTCTGGGCTCTTTTCTGTGCCCTGATTTGCATTTTTGGAGCTGTCAATCTTTTTTCTTCTGGGATGGGGTGGATTAATTCTCTAGTAAAGCTCTTCCCTCTAATTCAGCACACAGGAAACCCTGGAGCACAGCAAACAAACCTCCAGAGGATGCATTGCCAAGCATCTCTGCTCCAGGAGGAACCCTCCTGAGGAGAAAGGGAATTTTCTGCCTCTTTTTACAGCCAAGACTGAGATGTTCACCAGTTGTGAATCACAGCTGTCCCCTCTGTCCCACAGCAGGACATTTCAGAGTCTCCTGCAGGAACACTGAGGACCATCTAACAAATGCTGCACTGGAGAGATGCTGCTGAAGTGCAGAATAACATCATTTATTCTAGAGGCTGTCTGCTGTTGGAGCAGAGAGGAAGGGAAGCTTTAAATCTAGATAATTGTCTGTCTCTGCTTAAAACTTTAAACTAAATTGGAGGCAAATCCCCTGAAAGTTCTCAGAAGACCATGGCCATGATCAGAGAATCAGAGACTTGGCCACCATCCAAGTCCAACCATTAACACTACCAAGCCACCACTAAGCCCAGGCAGTACATCTCCAGGGCTTCTAAACACCTCCAGGCATGGGCACTCCACCACCACCACCACCTCCCTGGGCAGCCTGTGCCAGTCCCTGACCACTCTTGCAGCACAGAAATTGTTCCTCATCACCAACCTAACCCTCCCCTGGCACAATCCCAGGCCATTTCCTCTCCTTCTGTCACCTGGGAGAGGGAGTAGAGCCCAGCCCCAGCTGGCTGCAGCCTCCTCTCAGGGAGCTGCAGAGAGCAATGAGCTCTGCCCTCAGGCTGCACACCCCCAGCTCCCTCAGCTCCTCCTCCAGACCCTTCCCCAGCTGAGCTGCCCCTCTCTGGACCCACCCCAGCCCCTCAATCACCTCCTTGTCACAAGGTGCCCAGAAATAGCAACAAGCCAGGCCCTGACCTATGGGACCAGCAGAAGTGGAGAAGAGAGGTTGATACTCACTGGTTCTGGAGCATTCCCCACCCATGCCAAGGGGCTCCAAGCACCCTCTGAGCCCTTGACCAGCTTGGCCACCACCATGCAGGTGACATCTCATGGATGCAAACTTTGGTTGATAGCTGGGGCAAGACTTCAGGAAGGAAGTCTTAGATGGATGCCTCCTCCTTGGAGGTGTCCAAGACCAGGCTGGATGAGGCCTTGAGCAAGCTGGGCTGGTGGGAAGTGTCCCTGCCCACGGCAGAGGTTGGCACTGGATGAGTTTGAGGTCCCTTCCAACCCAACCCAGGCTGTGGCTCTATGATTTGCAGCGTTACATGGAGAGGTTGGTTACAAGGCAGAGAGCTGCTCTTGGCTGGAGATAAATGCATGACAACTGCTGAGATGAGCAGGGGACCTATCTGCAAAGCAGCTCTCAACAGCAGCCATCTCCAAGCGTTCTGGAGCTGGGATGGGGCAGGAAAAACAGCACAGTGAAAGCAGCTGTGGGCACACCTGCGTGCATTCAGGCAGCCAGAGCTCTAATGACTCCCAAATTGCATCTTTCCTAGCTCTCATGTTTATGATGCTGGGCTCCTTTGTAAGGAAGAGATGGCATCAGAGCTTAATCAATAGCATTCTGCTCCAAGAAAGGCTTCCTGAAGCTGACAAACCCACCTAGGCTCTGCTTTGAAGCCTGCTCCCATTCCAAACGCTGTCAAAAGCAGGGGGTTGGGTTTGCTGCTAGGGAGGCTGCTGAAACTCCTCAGGAAAATCAAACAGCAGCTCCAAAGCACAACAGTGTGCCCTGGCTGGGCTGGGGGCAAAGCAGGGAGAGGGGCAGTGGAGGGCCATGAAGATGCTGAGGGCCTGGAGCAGCTCTGTGAGCAGCAAAGGCTGAGAGCCTGCAGAAGGCTGCTGGGCAAGCTGCTGTGGGTGCCCTGCTTGGGCAGGGGGTTGGGCTGGTGAGCTCCCTTCCAGCCTTCCCAGAGTCACAGAATGGCAGGGGTTGGAAGGGACCTGGCTTCAGGCACCACTTCACCCAGGGCCATGCTCTGCTCCAGCTCAGCCACACGCAGCAGGCAGCCTGCAGCCTCAGCCCCTGCTCAGCACTAATGAAGTGGCAAACTCAGCTCCACAGCTCTGGTGGGAAGTGTCAGCAGGTGCCTGGGGCTGCCAAGGCCATGTCAGCTGCTGCCCCTGCACAGGCAGCAGGCAGCTGGTGGCCAACATGTTACATGTGCAAGGCATAAATATTCAAGGAGTGTTTCCTGACCCCACTGAGCAGAGTCCAGGCCCTCTGCTGTGCTCCTGGTCACATCTCCTGACCCTCAGCTCTGGGCATTTCAACTCAGCAGCACCAAGGGTCCTGCACAGATAATCCTGCAATGGATGATTAGCCCTGGAGACACAAGATAACAGCCAAGAAAGTGCCTGCATGCTGAGGAGCAGAACTGCTGTGACAGAAGGGTCTGGGCTCAGGCTGGAGCTGCAGCAGCTCCACAGCTTTCCCCACGCAACTAGCCTGCCATGGTTTTAAGGCTCTTCACTGTTTCCCAGTGAAATCTGAGGAAGGGGCTGAGCTGCCCCAGATGTGTTTCCTTGCATGGCTTTCATGGACACTGAAGCTCCTGCTGCCCTCCAGCCAAACCTCAGGGGCAGAGACTTTAAAGGAAAGGAGGAGAGGGAAGCACAGAAAGCACATGGCATGGTTCAGAGAGACCAGGCTGGATGAGGCCCTCAGCAGCATGGGCTGGTGGGAGGTGTCCCTGCCCATGGCAGGGGGTTGGGACTGGATGAGTCTTAGGGTCCCTTCTAACCCAAACCAATCTATGAACCTATGACTGCAAACTGCTGGGCTGAGATCTGAGCTCCCTTCCAGCCCCTGACACACTGTGATTTTGTGATTGCACTGTAACCTTCTCTGCCTGAGCAAGGCCACACCTGGAGGCCTGGGTCCAGCTCTGGGCTTCCCAGCTCCAGAGAGGCAGGGAACTGCTGGGGAGAGTCCAGGGCAGGCTGCAGAGCTGCTCTGGGAGCAGCAAAGGCTGAGAGCCCTGGGGCTGAGAGCCTGCACAAGAGCAGCCCCAGAGGGCAGCTGAGCAATGCTCAGCAAGAGACAAAGGAGCTGTGGGGGGCAAGAGCCTGGGGCCAGGCTCTGCTCAGTGCTGCCCAGGGACAGCACAAGGGGCAGTGGGCACAGACTGGAGCCGAGGAGGAGAAAGTTGTTTGTTGTGAGGGTGCTGGAGGCCTGGAGCAGGCTGCCCAGAGAGGCTGTGGAGTGTCCTTGTGTGCAGAGCTTCCAAGGCCAGCTGGGCACTGTGCTGCTGGGCAAGCTGCTGTGGGTGCCCTGCTTGGGCAGGGGCTTAGGGCTGGCTGAGCTCCAGAGCTCCCTTCCAACCCTCAGCATGCTGGGACTCTGCAACTCTTTCTCTTGTAGCTATTCTTTAAAAGCCTGAGGGACAAACCCCTCTGAGCAGCCCAGAGTGAATCTCCAGCACTTACCAGGGCCTCCAGAGGCAGGGCACCAAGGACAGTTTGCAAAGCACTCAGAGTGCTAATAGCTCTTTGCAGTGGCTGTGCCAGGGTGGTGGCTTTGCAGGGCATCTCAGTGTGAAGAACCCTGAGAGGGGCTCTGCTTCCTCAGACCTTCTGCAGAGAGGGTTCAGAAGCTGCTTTTGTGCAGGCACAGCTTGTTTACCACAGGCTTGGGCTGGAGCTTTGTGCTGCTGCTTCCCTCTGTTTTCCCTCCTGATGTTAATAAATAAAAGTTATTTGATTACAGCAATCAGAGGGCTGAGATCAGTTCTGGCTGTAATGAATATGTTAGGAAAGCACAAGAGCCAAAAAGACAAAAAAAACCCCCAAAACCTGCTTGAGGGAAGTACAAGCTTGAAACTGAAAATACCAGAATCCCAGCATGGCAGGGGTTGGGAGGGACCTCTGGGGATCTCCCAGTCCAGGCCCCCTGCTAAAGCAGGGACACCTAAAGAAGGTTTTGCAGGAGCACATCCAGGGGGGTTGGAATCTCTCCAGAGATGGAGACTCCATCACCTCTCTGGGCAGCCTGCTCCAGGTCTCCAGCACCCTCAAACTTCAGAAGCTCCTTCTCATCCTCAGATGGAACTTCTTTAGCCTGGCTGGTGAGGGCAAACCCAAACCTGCCTCTGCAAAAGCAGATTTTGGGGCTCTTTTCCTCTCAAAATCACAACCAGAAAAGCTGCTTCAGGCTTTGCTCCTCAGTTGCTGTTGCATCAGGTCTGAATGCAAAGGCTCAGAGTTTGGGGAAACAAAACTAATACATGAAGACACTCTGGTTCCTTTCTCTAGATGGAGATGTCCAAAGGATTTGAGTGGTGTTTGGTTTGGACACTGAACCAGCCAGATATGAAAAAGCCCTCCTAGGGAATGAGAGAAGAAAGCTTGGGAAGAGGCAGAAGCTTGGCTGGAGGAAATGAAGGCCACAGGACACCCAGCAGTGATCCAGCAGCAGCAGCATCTTAATGAGCCAATAAAAGGCTTTAGACAATCTGTCTAGACTTTGCTTCTGCCTGGCTATAAAATTGGCCTTAAAAGAAACATCCAAACAGCAATGAGGAGTCAATGCAGAGCTGGTGGAAGCAGCTTCCTGCTGGGGTACATCTGCAGCCTGCACTGCTCCTCAGACAGCAGCACTTTGCTGAGATCCCTCATTTGCTAAGCAGCAAAGCTGCTCTCCTTGGGTTTGATGCACTGCAAGTTCAGAGGCAGCTTCCTGACTTGCTGTAGACATCTCTGCTCTGCTGAGACCTCACCTGCAGTGCAGTGTCCATCTTTGGGGCCTCAGCACAAGGGCATGGACCTAACGGAGCAGGTCCAGAGTAGGCCATAAAGATGCTCATGGGGCTGCAGAGCCTTTGCCATGAGGATAGGTTGGGAGAGTTGAGGCTGTTCAACCTGGAGAAGAGAAGGCTCCAGGGAGACCTTAGAGCAGGGGAGCTGCAGGCAGGCTGGGCAGGGACTGCTCAGAAGGGCCTGTGGGGACAGGCCAAGGGCAAAGCTTTGGAACTGGAGCGGGGCAGAGTTAGGTTGGGCAGCAGCAAGAAGCTCTGCACACTGCTGAAGTACTGAAACAGGTTGCTCAGAGGTGTGGTTGAGGCCCCATCCCTGCAGACGTTCAGGTCAAACTTTATGGCATCCTGAGCAACCTGAGCAAGCTGGAGCTGTCCTTGCTGCCTGTGGGGGGCTTGGCCAAGATGACCTCTGAGGGTCTCTTCCAACCTGATGCAATCTGTGACTCTGACATCTCTCCTAGAAAGCTCTGATCAACACAGCTCAACAAGGCTCTTAGTCCTGAGGAAGCTGAGACGTGAAAGAGTCAAAACTGAGTAGAATCATAGAATGGTTTGGGTTGGAAAAGACTCCCAAGAGATCACTCAGCCCAAGCCCCTGCCAAAGCAGGGCACCCACAGCAGCACAGTGCCCAGCTGGGCTTGGAAGCTCTCCACACAAGAAGGCTCCACAACCTCTCTGGGCAGCCTGCTCCAGAGATCCATAAGGAGAAGAGAGAGAGTTGAAGATAAAATGAAAGGAAGGAAGAAGTCTGTGGGAAAAGGAAGGAAGGAAAAGAGGAAGGAAAGGATGAGTTTAAAATTACAGGAAGGAACAAGCCTGCAGAAACAGGACAGGTTTGAGGACTGGGAGACAGAGAGATGCAAATGGAAGCAGGGGCAGCAGGGACTATGCCTGGCATGCCTGGAAGATCACTAGCAAGGCATGAAAGCTATCTTCTGGGGGGACCTGAGGCCGTTTGTCATCCGCTGTGTGTGAGGACGGAGAGGGAAGGAAGCAGGCAGGGGAGGGTGCGTGATGGAAGAGGCATCTCAGAATTATTTATGTGCTGCTACTCCCCCACGGCTCCCAAAGCTGTTCCCTGCATTAGCACGAGGCAAGAGGGGCCTGTGAAGTATGGAAGGTACAAGAGGAGACAGTATTTTGTCCTTCCTCCTGGGATGGAGGATTTCAGTGACAGCAGCTGGGGTAAGTGACGGCATCCCCTGATCTATCACCCCCCGAGCCCGCGCCGACAAGCTCCTCCCGCTCTGCAAACCAGACAGATCCCGTGGGAACAGCTCAGCGTAATCACAATATTTCTCTTTTCCACAGGGAAACCTCAGGATGACAGCAGGGGCCTTCCTCTGCAGAAGGTTTTGATGAAATTCATGCCATCCCTTCAGGAAAACTGACAGAGACTCTGCACCACGCACCGCGATAGGCGCCGAGGGCGAAGGAGGGACGGGAGCCAGGATTCTGCTTCTCCCCCCACGTCCAGGCAGGGAAAAGGATGGATGAGGAGCAAAGGCACTGGGATGCAATCATCCAGGAGGCCTGCACTCAGGGCCCTCTGCAGGAAAAAGGGACTGGGGAAAGAATTTGTCTTCCCTCACAGACTTCCTTTGTTTCCACAATCACAGCCAGTCGCGGCTCTGAAATCACTCCGCTTGGAGCTTTGGGTTTGGGTTGGTTGGGAAAAAAGTGATTTTCTAGGCCACCCTTCAGGGCAAATCTTCCTTATCCGTGGATTTCCCCCACCCTGCCCCGCCATGCCTCAGTCTTTGCAACCCCACTCACTATCAGCTTCCATCTTGGTCTCTCCTTCTCCCCTGACCTGGCAGTGCTGGGTTCATGGATGGACTTGATCTGAAAGGTCCAGCCTGAAAGATGCAATGGCTCTGTGAAAGGGACAGGTGTGAGATGAATATTTGAGCACAGGCAGAAAGAAAAATGGAAAGCCCCTGAGGTGCTCAGAGATAAATGAGTTGATTTCATTAGTGGTGAGCTGTTTATTTTTGCTAGCTCGGACACAGCGAAGCAGCTCTCCAGCAGATGAGTAAAGGCCATTCCCACCACAAAGTGTCATCATTTAACACAAGCAAAGGCAAAGGAACAGCCCTGCTGCTTCTCCAGCCTACCTCAGACCCCCAGCCCTCCCTGCAGACGCTGAGCCACCCTCCAGACACAAGAGCACCACAGCAGTGGGGCTCTGGCACCGGCACCTCACTGGGAGAGCTCCCAAAGCCTCCAACCCTCTCTACAGCAGCACAGAGGGCTGGGACCTGCTGGAAGCTGCTGCTCCTGTGTCCTGGAAGTGACAGCACCTGAGGTGAAGCCTCACTGCCCCCTCCCAGGAGGTGCTCAGGGCCAGGCTGGATGAGGCCTTGAGCAACCTGGGCTAGTGAGAAGTGCCCTGTCCATGGCAGGGGGGTTGGAATTGGATGAGCTTTAAGGACCCTTCCAACCCAGGCCCATCTGAAGAATCTATGAATGAAGCTAAGAAGAAGCAGTTCTGAGGCTGCCTTTTGGGCTGCGCTCCCAAAACGTATTTTTAGACCAAATTTGTCACCACAGAAGCTCAACTGCTGGCTCAAACTGAAACGTTGTAGAAGGTTTCTGCCCCTTGGGTTAGGGCAGTGGGAGAGCCAAGGAACACAGCGTGCCAAACACCCTTCCCACAGCTGAGTGAGTCAGCAGTCCCCGCGGTGGGCAGGACACACCTCAGCCCAGCCCTCCCTGCACAACAGACTCACTGTGACGCCAGGCCTTGGGCTCTGCCAGCTGCCAGGGAGAGCAGAGACCAATCACAGAACCGTTTGGGTTGGAAAGACCTCCAAGACCATCAAGTCCAAGCCCTACCCAAGCCCACCACGGCCATCAAACCATGTGCCAAAGGACAGTGTGCTCACATCTTCAACGGCACAATGTCCACCTGGAGACCAGTGCCAAGTGGTGTCCCTCAGGGGTCAGTGCTGGGACCAGTGCTGTTTAACATCTTTGTCAGTGCCATGGACAGAGGAATCAGTGCACCCTCAGCAAGTTTGCAGATGACACCAAGCTGTGTGGCACAGTCGACTTGCTAGAGGGCAGGGATCCATCCAGAGGGACCTGGACAGGCTGGAGAGGTGGGCCCAGGCCAACCTCATGACATTCAAGAAGGCCAAGTGTAAGGTCCTGCACCTGGGTAGGCACAATCCCAAGCACAACTCCAGGCCGGGTGGGGAACGGCTGGAGAGCAGCCCTGAGGAAAAGGACCTTGGAGTCTGGGTTGATGAAAAGCTCAACATGAGCCTGCAGTGTGCACATGCAGCCCAGACAGCAACCGAGTCCTAGGCTGCATCAAGAGCAGTGTGGCCAGCAGGGCAAGGGAGGGGATTCTGCCCCTTTACTCTGCTCTCGTCAGACCCCACCTGGAGTACTGTGTGCAGTTCTGGAACCCTCAGCACAGGAAGGACATGGAAGTGTTGGAGCGGGTCCAGAGGAGGGCCACAAAGATGATCAGAGGGCTGGAGCAGCTCTCCTATGAGGACAGGCTGAGAGAGTTGGGGCTCTTCAGCCTGGAGAAGAGAAGGCTTCGAGGGGACCTGATAGTAGCCTTCCAGTATCTGAAGGGGGCCTACAGGAAGGCTGGGGAAGGATTATTTACAAGGTCCTGCAACGACAGGACAAGGGGCAATGGGCTTAAACTGGCAGAGGGGAGATTTAGACTGGATGTTAGGAGGAAGTTCTTTACAGTAAGGGTGGTGAGGCACTGGCACAGGTTGCCCAGGGAGGTTGTGGATGCTCCCTCCCTGGATGTGTTCAAGGCCAGATTGGATGAGGCCTTGAGTGACCTGTACTAGTGGGAGGTGTCCCTGGCTATGGCAGGGGGTTGGAACGAGATGATCCTTGAGGTCCCTTCCAACCTTCCCATTCTATGATTCTATGATTCAACACCTCCAGGGGTGGGGACTCCACCACCTCCCTGGGTAGCCTGTTCTGACCCCTGACTGCTCTTGCAGGACTGAAATTCCTCCTCATATCCAACCTAAATTTCCCCCTCAAAGATCACAAGCGGTGGGCACCGTGGGATGATGAAGCCATGGCACTGAGGGACGAGGCTGAGTGTGGGTGGATGGCAGGACTCAGCCACTGCAAAGGCCTCCAGCCTGCAGCATTCCATCTGTGGCACCAGCCCCTGCCACAGTGCTGTGCAAAGCTTCCCCCTGAAGTCAGCTTTGCTTTTACTACCACAGCCAAGGCAATCTTTGCCCACCACAGCAACATCCAAGGGCAGCAAAGCTGGGGGAGGTCTGGAGAGCAGGGCTGGGGAGGAGCAGCTGGGGGTGTGCAGCCTGCAGCAGAGCAGGCTGAGGGCAGAGCTCATTGCTCTCTGCAGCTCCCTGAGAGGAGGCTGCAGCCAGCTGGGGCTGGGCTCTGCTCCCTAGGATCAGGTGATAGAAGGAGAGGAAATGGCCTGGGGTTGTGCCAGGGGAGGGTTAGGTTGGAGATGAGGAACAATTTCTGTGCTGCCAGAGTGGTCAGGGACTGGCACAGGCTGCCCAGGGAGATGGTGAAGTCCCCATGCCTGGAGGTGTTCATGAAACCTGTGGCCATGGCACTCAGGCCCATGGTTTGATGGCCATGATGGGGTTGGGTTGAGGTTTGGACTCAATGATTTTTGGGGGTTTCCAACCCAGATGATGAATTCTATGATTCAGTGATTCTATCACAATGTTTTTCACCTTCCCTTTTAATTTCTAGGCTTCCTTTAACCTATGCTGTCAAGTGACTGCTTGTAATGAGGATTCCTAACCCATTGAGCAGGGCTTTAATGAATCAAGAGCAAGAGAGAGATGTTTCATTAACACCAGAATGTAAGACACACACAAAAATTAGGATTTTCTACTTGGCAACAGGACTTGCTTCTCTATGACAGACACCCAGAAGAGTCTCCTCTCCCTCCTTCAAACAGACAATTGCAGAGCTCCCTGGCAGCAACGATTTAACTCTGTCCTCATTTGTGCTGCTAATGGAATTCCCAACAGACAGTAGCAAAATTAAAGTTCCACTCAAAAAAAAAAAAAAAAAAAAAAAAAAAAAAAAAAAAAAAAAAAAAAAAAANCAGATTCAGGCTTGTCACAGGCAGAGGAAGAGACCTGTAGGAGCTGTGTGAATCACTGCTGGGTGATACAGCAGCTCCTGGCTCTACAGAGGGTCAGCTCCCACAGAAGATGAGAATTGAGTCACAGCACCACATTCTGATCCTTCACACTGAGCCCTTCACAGAAAGCATCAAGAGATGATTCAGAGCACCACAAAAGCCCAAGAGTTTCAGGTCCTCTTAGAAACACAAGTCAGGGTAGGAAACAAATATCAAGGCTTAGGAAAGGCCCAGAAGTTCAGAGTGAGGTAGCCAAAGGGGTTTAGTAACAAACCCACAGGGAATGACTGCTGTGGGAGGTACTTCACAGTGCCAGCACAGTGTGGGGGGTGGGAAGGGAGCTCTGGAGCTCAGCCAGCCCAAGCCCCTGCCCAAGCAGGGCACCCACAGCAGCTTGCCCAGCAGCACAGTGCCCAGCTGCCCTTGGAAGCTCTGCACACAAGGACACTCCACAGCCTCTCTGGGCAGCCTGCTCCAGGCCTCCAGCACCCTCACAACAAACAACTTTCTCCTCCTGCTCAGGTGGAGCCTCCTGGGTTCCACTTTGTGCCCACTGCCCCTTGTGCTGTCCCTGGGCAGCACTGAGCAGAGCCTGGCCCCAGGCTCTTGCCCCCCACAGCTCCCACATTTCTTGCTGAGTACTGTTCAGATCCACTCTGGGGCTGCTCTTGTGCAGGAGAGAGAGAAACCAGATGAAAAGAAATTCAAGTTTAGGTTGAGGGAGAATAAAGGTTCAGTGCTCAGCAGCACTGCTGGGAAAAGCTTCTGCTTATGAGGAGGAGGAAGCAGAATTTTAAGGCTCTCTTCTTCAAGCTGGGAAGAGTGGAGATTAAGACTGAAGGCTGGGAAGAAATTGAGAGTGAGAGTAGGGGGACACTGGCACAGGCTGCCCAGGGAGGCTGTGGCTGCTAAGGTGTCCAAAGCCAGGCTGGATGAGGTCATGGGCAACCTGGGCTGGTGGGAGGTGTCCCTGCCCACAGCAGGGGTTGGCACTGGGTGAGTTTTGAGGTCCCTTCCAACCCAGCCTGGTCTGTGACTGTTTGCCCTGACAATGGGTGGGTTTGATGTCCCTGCTGTGTCTGAGCAAGCCCAGCCCCAGCAGCCCAGGCCCTGCTCCCTCTTGCCTCCTTCCTCTCCACCTTACATAAGCAATGTCCACGCAGCACTCGAGGGTAGTGGGGACAGGAGGATTAAGGACTTCAATACTGCAAAATAAGAAAGTTTTCAGCAAGAAAAAAAAAATCAAAAAGGAGAAAAGGAGATAAAGAGACTGTCACAAGTGTTGTGCTTCCCACGCTGGAGTGGATTAAAGTTGATTCTGCCTTTTTGTTCTGCCAAGGTGATGAGAGCCTTATAACAAACACGGCACTGCCACGAGTCCTCAGAGGGAGCTTCACCAGATAGATAATCAGATCAGTGCTCTGCTACAACAGCTTTAATCCCTCTTGATCCTGTCTTTAGGACACAGAAAGACAGCATGCTTGGCCCATTTTTTATTTCCCTCCTCCAGATGGTGGAGAACATCAGCACCTAAACCCCGTGGAGATGAAGGTGCTCCAGCACCGAGGCGCTGCTCTGCGCAACACAATGGCTCTGCCTTGGGCAAGCCAGCACAATGTGCTTGCTGGCCAGGAAGGCTGAGTTGAGAGATGAGCTTGAGCTATGCAAGGGTAAGAGAGTGAAAAGAATCATAGATCTGATGATGCTGGAAGAGACCTTTGAGCTCAGCCAGCCTAGCTGAGCTGCTGCCACTACGCCACGTCCTGCAGCACCATGGCCGTGAGGCTCTGAAACACCTGCAGGGATGGGGACTCCACCTCCCTGGGCAGCCTGGGCCTCAGAACCCTTTCTGGGAAGAAGTTTCTTCCAATGTCCAACCTAAACCTCCCCTGGGCCAACTTGAGGCTGTTTCCTCATCCTGTCCCTTGCTGAGTGAGAAGAGCCCAATCCCCACCACACTGCAGCCTCCCCTCAAGCAGCTGTAGAGGGTGATGAGGTGTCCCCTCAGCATCCTCTCCTGCAGGCTGAACAGCCCCAGCTGTCCCTCATAAGACCTCTGCTCAAAGCCCTGCAAGGCCACCTCCTGTGGACATGCCCCAGCACCTCGACACCCTTCTTGGAGTGAGGGGCCCCAAACTGATTTGAGGTGTGGCCTTACCAATGCCAAGCAGAAGGGGACAGTCACATCCTAGGCCTGCTGGCAAAGAGCTCAAGATAGCAGAGACACAGAATCATGGGGGGGAGAAAATAAAAATCACTAATCTTGGAAAAGGCCTCTAAGATCGTAGAGTCCAACCAACCCAACACTACTGTAGCCACCAAACCATGTCCTGAAGTGCCACATCTACACATGATGAGTTGGACAAATTTGGGCTTCCTCATCCTCACAGGGTTGGGGAAATCACTAAGGTGGGAAAGGCCTCTAAGATCATCAAGTCCAACTGCCAGCCCAACACCAAACCATGTCCTGAAGTCCTGTGTCTGTCTCTGGGTTAGGAGATCTGA
This sequence comes from Eubucco bourcierii, assembly GCA_013396675.1. Lineage (NCBI taxonomy): Eukaryota > Metazoa > Chordata > Aves > Piciformes > Ramphastidae > Eubucco > Eubucco bourcierii. The sequence goes on from VWZE01004425.1 coordinate 25,173, forward strand.
ACATCCAACTGCCAACCCAACACCAAACCATGTCCTGAAGTCCTGTGTCTGTCTCTGGGTTAGGAGATCTGAGCATCCAACTGCCAACCCAACACCAAACCATGTCCTGAAGTCCTGTGTCTGTCTCTGGGTTAGGAGATCTGAGCATCTCCATCCTGGAACAGACTGCCCAGAGAGTCTGTGGAGTCTCCTCTGCAGACACTCAAAGCCCTCCTGGATGTGCTGCTGTGTGACCTGCCCTGGGTGATCCTGCTCTGGCAAGGGGTTGGACTTGATCTCTGGAGGTCCCTTCCAACCCTTAACACTCTGTGATCCTCACAGGGTTTGGAAAAATCAGTAAGACTGGAAAAAGCCTCTAAGATCATCAAGTCCAACTGCCAACCCAGCACCACCATGGCCACCAAACCACATCTACATGTTACATCTGCCCACGCCCATCCTCCCAGGGTTTGTGCTTCAGCCTGTGGAGTCAGCATCAAAGGCTCCCCAGGCAGTGAAGTGATCTAGAAAGGGATGATTTGGGGAGAGAAAAAGATGACTAAGTGCCCTCTGAATCTTTCATTGACCCATTAGGAGGCCTTCAAGTGGTCTTCTTGCTAACAACTTCCATACATATCTCTTACAGACAGCAATTAACCTTCTGGTAAGGATTAATCTTTGAGGAAAAAAAATAAAATCAAAGATTAATCAATCTTTGAAACTCCAGCACCCAGTCATTTCATTAATAATCTGAAACAGTCCTTCAGATTTTCTATAATTAGATCATTCCCCTAATTTATTAATCCCACAGACTGCAGAGCAGGTTTCACATCTCCAGCTCCTGCCACAATGACATATTCAAAGCCTCTTCAAGTGCTCAGGAGAAAAAAAGTCACTTGGGGAAGAGTTATTAATTCAAAGGATCAAGCAAAGCCTTTCTGTGCTGAAGCAGGTTGGAACACTCAGCAAGGAGGGCAGCTCCCCCCGGCCCCCAGCAGCTCCCAGCACCTTGTGGCACTCACAGCACGGCAATTGGCTGCCCACAGACTGGAGTCAGCAGTAAGGGACAAGTTGCTGCCTGCAGACAAGATCTGCCCTTCTGCCAAAGTACAGCAGCCAAGGTATCAGTCTTAGGGGCTGGAAGGGACCTTTGGAGCTCAGCCAGCCCAAGCCCAGCCAAAGCAGGGCACCCACAGCAGCTTGCCCAGCAGCACAGTGCCCAGCTGGCCTTGGAAGCTCTGCACACAAGGGCACTCCACAGCTTCTCTGAGCAGCCTGCTCCAGGCCTCCAGCACCCTCACACCAAAGTTTCTCCTCCTGTTCAAATGGAACCTCCTGGGTTCCAGTTTGTGCCCACTGCCCTTTGCCCAGTCACTGGGCACCACTGACAAGAGTGTGACCCCATCCTCTTGCCACCCCTGCCCTTTTAATTCTTGCTGAGCATTGCTGAGATCCCCTCTGGGGTTGCTATTCTTCAGGCTCAACAGCCCTGGGGCTGTGGGGCAGAAGGTGACAAACTTCCCTGTGCCCAGATGGTGAGGAAGGAAGCTGAGGGTGTGTTGTGTCAGAAATCCAGGTTGTGTTCCTGTTCCAGATACAGAGCCTGAAAGACTATTCAGAGAATCATGGAACTGTTTGGGCTGGGAAACCCTCTAAGGTCATCCAGTCCAACCAGCAGCCCAACCCTACCATGGCCCCAGTGCCATGGCCACACCTTTCTGGAACCCCTTCAGGGATGGGGACTCCACCACCTCCCTAGGCAGCCTGTGCCAGTCCCTGACCACTCTTGCAGCACAGAAATTGTTCCTCAGCTCCAACCTACCCCTCCCTGCCACAACTTCAGGCCATTTCCTCTCTTCCTGTCACTTGATCCTAGGGAGACAGCAAGACCTGACCCAGCACAAGACACAATATTTTCCTGTCCTCCTGAAACAACCTCATCCAACATGGTTTGGTCTTCTTGGGCCACCACTAAATGAAACCAGCAACCTGAGGAATGTGATGCAGGACACCAGAGGTCTGCTGCACCTCACACCAAGCCTGTGCCTCTGCATCCCAGGGCAGACATGTTTGGGCCTTCAGGTGAGCGCTGACTTGGCCAGGAGGAAGGCTGAGGAGAAGGGACAGAGCCCAGGCAGAGATCTGAAAGGTGAGGAGTAAGCAGCACAGCCAGAGGCAGTGCCTGGGAGCAAGCAGCCTCCACAGCCTGCCTAGCTGTGGAGTCAGCCCTGGACACATGTGTCTCCCACCCAGGTCACCACCACAGCAGCGGAACAGGAGCTTGACAAGACTCAGAGCTCTCTATTTTCTCCAGGAGCAACTGTAAACTGCTAAGGTTTCCAAGTCCCTGGAAGTCCACAAGCAACTGAGGATCAAAAGTGTCTCCAGGCCATCCCAGAGGCACAGACCCCAGGACACCCAGCATCCAGGCAAGCTTCCAGGAGAGCACACATCAGGGTACAAACCAACATTCACCACTTCCACAGGGGCTCTGGAGGGAGGGTGGGTGTTGCCTACCTGCCTCTCTGGAAATTTGCATGAAGGACTCCACTCCTTTTTCTCCATAATTCCCTTCAGATGCCAAAGTGGACACATAATTCCAGCCCAAAGCTTTGACAATGTCCACCATTGCTTGTGCTTGGAAGGAATCTGGAGGAACCACCCGGGAGAAGAAATCATAGCGCCTGTCATCGCTCAACTCTGGCGCCGTTGAGGCATAACTGATCTGTGGGATCTGTAGGAAAAAACAATTTCTGATGAATACAAACATCCACGGACCCAGCACACTCCTCGGGGCAGGCAGCTAAAGCAGTCGGCTCCAGCTGAGCCTCACTTCATCTCTGCACCCATCTGCAGCTCTCCACCACCTTCCCTTGCCATGTCCAAAGAATCAGTGCACTGGCATGAAGAAAGGAAACCACAAAGCAAGGAAAACTATCATGGAATCAGGGAATGGGTTAGGACCTGAAAGCTCACCCAGTGCCAACCTCTGACATGAGCAGGGACACCTCTCACCAGCCCAGCATGCTCAAGGCCTCATCCAGCCTGGCCTTGGACACCCCCAGGGAGGGGACATCCACAGCCTCCCTGGGCAGCCTGTGCCAGTGTTTCCCCATCCTCACTCTCAAGGATTTCTTCCTCCTCTCCACTCTCAGTCTGCCCTCTCCCAGCTCCAAGCCATTGTCCCTCCTCCTGGCACTCCCAGCCCTTGTCACAAGTCTCTCCCTAGCTCTCCTGCAGCCCCTTCAGGTACTGGAAGGCTGCTCCAAAGTCTCCCTGGAGCCTTCTCCACATTGAGCAGCCCCAACTCTCCCAGCCTGTCCCCACAAGGGAGGTTTGCCAGCTCTCTGATCCCCTTGACAGCCTCCTCTGGACCCTCACCAGCAGCTCCAGCTCCTTCTTGTGCTGGCTCCCCAGAGCTGGAGGCAGTGCTGCAGGTGAAGTCTGAGCAGAGCAGAGCAGAGGGGCAGAATCCCCTGCCTGTGCTGCTGCTCTCCCTGCTCTGGCTGCAGCCAGCACACAGCTGCCTCTGGGCTGTGACCAGTGCTGGTTCCTGGGCAGTTTGGCACCAACTGACACCCCCAAGACCTTCTCCACCAGAGTGCTCTCAGCCACTCCTCACCCAGCCTGCATCTGTGCTCGGTATGTTCATCCCCATTCCAAAGCTGTTTGAGTAACAGCCTGGGACTGCTCCTTCAAGTAAGGAAGCTGCCAGAACTCTCACTTGAGCTGCCAAAGAGCAACACAAAGATTCACAGCACACACAGCCAGGAGCATGGATCACCATTTGCGACCTCTGCACACCAAAAGGTCACTGTTTCATACCTCAGTGCAAGCACCTCCTGCACCCTCACCCTCTGCTTCCACACAGTGTTCCTGCAAGCACTCTTTGGCTCTCCTGCCTGCTCAGCAGAACAAACCTTGTGCCTCCTCTGGCCTCGTTCTGTGCAGAGCCCAGCAGCAGAGAGCAATCCCAGCGTTTCCCCAGAGGACAGGCAAGACCCAGGCATCTGCATGCACCCTCACAGCTCCTACAGCACAGCTGCTGCTGGAGACCCAGCAGACAACTGAACTTAGCCAAACCATCCAAAATTATTAAACATCTTGGAACTGTAGAACCAGTTTAGGCTGGAAAAGACCTTTAAGGTCACCCTGTCCAATCACCAAACCAGCACTGCCAGGACACCACCAAGCCATGCCCTCAGCACCACATCTCCAGGGATGGGAACTCCACCACTGCCTGGGTAGCCTGGGCCAGGCCTGCCTGGACAACCCTTGTAGGGAAGAAATTGTGCCTCATATCCAAAGTGAATCACTCTGGGATGACTTGAGGCACTCCTTCTTGTTCTATCCCTTGAGAGAAGAGACCAGCTCCCACCTGGCTCCAACCTCCTTCCAGGGAGTTGCAGAGCACCAGAAGGTCTCTCCTGAGCCTCCTAAACAACATTTGCTGAGCCACACTCCTCTTTTCCCAGCTAATATCCACTGCTTTAAAACAAGCCATAACCACCCACAGCACATGAGTTATTTAAGACCTTTCTAGCTTCAACCAGCATCAGCCTAGAGCAAAACACAGCTCATGGTGCAGGCTCAGAACCTGCTCCAGCAGGGCCCCTGCAGAGGGAGCTCGCTGAATCAGGGCCCAGACACAGCATCCCTCTTGTTTGCCATGAATTATTAAGCCTCAACAAGCAAACTGTCAGTAGGTGCTCAGCTTGGCTCTGTGGGGGCTGGAGAACTCAACCCCCAGCACCTGGTGTGGGCTCTCCTTCAGAGCCCTCCTGCCCCTCATTTGCTTGTCTGCTGGCTTTACCACCTGGCCTGGAATGGTGCCAGGGGAGGGTTAGGCTGGAGATGAGGAACAATTTTGTTGCTGCAAGAGTGGCCAGGGACTGGCAGAAGCTGCCCAGGGAGGTGGTGGAGTCCAGAACAGTATGGCCATGGCACCTGGGCCCATGGTTTGGTGGCCATGGTGGTGCTGGCTGCTGGCTGGATTGGGTGATCTCAGAGGGCATTTCCAACCCAAACAACTCTGTGATTCCGTAACCAGGTTGAAAGCCTCTCTGCTTTGGGGTCTGAAGGGCAGGCAGCAGCAGCCTCAAAGCCTTGCTGCTTTTTGAGCTGTGTGGCTCGTGGGCAGCGCGGTGCCAGAGCAGTGCCAGAGCAACCGCAGCACAAGGCCAGTGCGGTGCCAGAACAACCGCAGCACAACACCAGCATGGCACCAGCACAATGCCAGTGCGGTGCCAGAACAACCGCAGCACAACACCAGCATGGCACCAGCACAAGGCCAGTGCGGTGCCAGAACAACCGCAGCACAACACCAGCGTGGCACCAGCACAAGGCCAGTGCGGTGCCAGAACAACCGCAGCACAACACCAGCGTGGTACCAGCACAATGCCAGTGCGGTGCCAGAACAACCGCAGCACAACACCAGCGTGGCACCAGCACAAAGCCAGTGCGGCGCCAGAACAACCGCAGCACAACACCAGCGCGGCACCAGCACAACGCCAGTGCGGTGCCAGAACAACCGCAGCACAACACCAGC
>VWZE01004425.1:30883-50389 GCA_013396675.1 Eubucco bourcierii
CGCCAGCACAATGCCAGTGCGGCGCCGGAACAACGTCAGCACAACACCAGCGTGGCGCCAGCACAACACCAGCGCGGTGCCAGAACAACCGCAGCACAACACCAGCATGGCGCCAGCACAATGCCAGTGCGGTGCCGGAACAATGGCAGCACAACACCAGCGTGGCACCAGCACAATGCCAGTGCGGTGCCGGAACAGCGGCAGTGTGGTGCCAGCACAGTGCCAGCGCAACGCCAGTGCAGTGCCAAGACGACCCTCCAGCGCTGCAGTCCGAGTCAATTGAAAGGGCTGCAGCTGAAGCTGGCAGGAAGCAGGCAGCCTGCTGCTGACCACTGGGCCCTCAGCTACGTGCTCAGTATTCCAGCTAAGGGCCAGCAGAGCCTGAGGAGCACTCTGCGAGACAGAGATCGATGGCACCAATTTCTCAGGGTCCTTTCCTTTCAATCTACCTCGGGGAGGACTTGCAGCCCGGAGCAGCCAGGGCAGGCAGAACCAGGGGCAGCCTGGCCATCAACAGAAGAAAAAGAAGTTCAACTCCTCATTTGCCTGTGCCTGGAGTTGCTGTTGTGACAAACGATGGGTGACATTTTAGGATCACTCTCTTCTCATTTGTGCAGAGCAAGTTAATGGAGCTTGCTCAGACACTTATCAGCTGAAGCAGTCTCCTCACTGGCTGCCATGGGATTAAGTGGAGTAGCTCCCCAGGATGATTTGATGGGCGCTGCTTAGCCTTTATTATTTAGACAAGCAGCCCATACACAACACACAGCCCCCCCTCCCCCCCAGCCTTGCTGAGGATATTAGTTATAAATCCAAGGAAATGGTGAAACCTGAGCTTTTACCTGGGCAATGTTTGGATTCCAGCTTGCCCACCACTGCTTTTTCACCTAAAAGTCCGAAGGAGCCAGTTCTGCCCTTTGCACACAACCCCAGCACAGAGGGGCTGGAAGGGGCCTCTGGAGATTATCCAGTCCAACCTCCTGCTAAAGCAGGGCACCCATGGCAGCTTGCCCAGCAGCACAGTGCCCAGGAGAATTTCTAAGCTTTCCAGAGGAGATGGCACAAGCATGAGAAGAGGATGGGCAGGGTCAAAGGAGGCAAGAAGGGCTGATATGGTCTCTGACTGTGACATTCACAAAGTCTGGAATGGTAGGGATTGGAAGGGACCTCTGGAGATCATCCTGTCCAACCCCTCTGCCAAGGCAGGCTCACACAAGAACATATGCAGGTGGGTTTGGAATCTCTCTGGAGATGCAGACTCCACCACCTCCCTGGGATTTTAATTCCCCAGATGAATATTTTGTGTCTCCTAAGTGCCTCCTTTTTCTTCCATTCAGGCCAGACCTGCTGCCTGCTCTCCACACCTCACTCTCAGCACCTTGGTTAGGAGCAGGAAGCTTTCTCCTCCAGCCTTCTTTTCCTGCTCTCAGTTCTGAAGCACATCTGAAGGCTCACAAAGCTCCTGGGGATCCCATTCTGCTTTCCAGATGACTCTCACACCCTGGCAGAAGAGGAGGCAAAAGTGCCCCTGGCCCTTGCACAGCAAGGCTGGGTGAGAAAAGCCTGTGGTGCTCCTCTGGGCAGAGCAGGCAATGCCCGCACAAAAGACAGCCTGCCTGAACCTGCTCCACCTCCACAGCGAGGCAGGGCTGCAGCTGGGGCTTCCTGCATGACACTCCTCACTGCTGTGCCAGGCAGCTTCTCCTGAAGGCAGGTTTCATCTCTGCAGCATAGCTTTAGGTGGCCTGGCTGAGGTTCTGCTGCCAGCAGGAGGGAGTGCTGAGTGCTGGGAGCACTGCAGGAGCTCACTGACTGGTGCCACTGGACAGGAGTCTTCACCCACCCCATCTGCCTCTCTTGAGGGCAAGCTCTCTCTGGGTCACACTTGGCTGTCTTTGCTGGAAGAGCAGGGCAGGAACTAGATGAGCTCTAAAGTCCCTTCCAGCCCAAACCACTCCAGGATGATCTTAGCCTCTAAAGATCAGCCATGGCAGCTGACCAGGCACTAGCTGGTGGGTGCTAGCACTGAGCAGCACAGATCACACCTCACTGGGTCAGTTTTTTGGCAGGAGTGCAGTTACCACCTCAGCCCAGGGGAGATGTGCAAGGTGAGCTGCTCTGCTCCAGCAGGCTGCTCAAGCCTCAGGTTGGAGGAGCAGCCTGGGCTAGTGGGAAGTGTCCCTGTCCATGGCAAGAGGTTAGAACTGCTTGATCTTGAAGGTCCCTCCCAGGCCAACCCAGTCTGATTTCATGAGCAGCTGCACCAAATCCCACAGCAGAAGGCACCCTGAGGATCAGCACAGCTCCCTGAGGTCTCCTAAGTCACTCCTGTCAAAACCCAGCATTTCCCAACGCCAGGTTTGGAACTGAAGCAGCAACTGCAACACAAACCTGTAGTTTCAATGCCTCATTCAAGATCATTGTCCACTACCACCTCATGCTGCATCCTCCTCCTCTCGCTGCTAGACAGACCCTTCCACAGACCACCACACTAAGTGGGTTGCTCCTTGCTGCCAGCCAAGTGTGTCAACTGGAAACCTCAAGAAGCCCAGTGCCAGGAGACAACCCAAGCTGCAGTAAGTGCCAGCAGCTGACTGCCCACACCCTCATCACCTCTACCCAGCTCCCAAAGCAGCAGAGCCAGGAGAATGGTGACTGCTGCTCTCCTCCTTCAGGAGGGACTGAGTCAACTGACATCTCCTTGGTAGCTTATTAAAAGCTTAATAAAATGCTGCACCTGAACCCAGCTTCTCACACGACAGAAACCTTCAGCACAGGCAATTTCCCCAAGGACCCTCAGCAATTAAGATAATGCAGGAGTCTACCTGTTGAGGCATTAATGAGCTCCCACCAGGGTAATACCAAGTTCACAGCTTGCTCAATCTCCACTTACAGCTTCCAGTTCACTTGTATTGCTACAGAGTCCTGGCAACAGGAAAAAACACAACCTAATGGGTTCAGACCCTCACTCCAAGAAGGACACTGAGGGGCGACAGAGCTGGGGAAGGGCCTGGAGAGGAGCAGCTGAGGGAGCTGAGGGTGTGCAGCCTGCAGAAAAGGAGGCTGAGGGGAGAGCTCATTGCTCTCTGCAGCTCCCTGAAAGGAGGCTGCAGTTGGGCTCTGCTCCCTTGGATGAGGTGATAGAAGGACAGAAAATGGCCTCTGGGCCACTGGAATTGTGCTAGGAGAGGGTTGAAATTTCTTTGCTGCAAGAGTGGTGAGGGACTGGCACAGGCTGCCCAGGGAGGTGGTGGAGTGCCCATATCTGGAGGTGTTCCAGACAGGTGGGGCCATGGTGGGGTTGGGTTGCTGGTTGCACTCCACGATCTTAAAGGCCTTTTCCAAACCAAACAATTCAACCTGGAGAGGAGAAGGTTCAAGGGATACCTTAGAGCAATCTTCTAGTACCTGAAGGTGCTGTTCTCCAGACCCTTCCCTGGACCTGCTCCAGCCTCTCAATACCCTCCTTGGAGTGAGGGTCCCCAACCAAACTCAGCCTTTCGGTTGTGGCCTCACCGGTGCTGAGTCCAGGGGGACAATCCTGCTCCTGCTGGCCACACCACTGCTGCCCCAAGCCAGGATGCTGCTGGCCTTGTTGCACCTCACACCATGGATCCAGGCTGTCCAGGTCCTTCTGTAGAGCCTTCCTGCTTTGGAGCAGCTCAACACCTCCACCCAACTTGGGGTCTCCCTCTCCAGGCACAGAACTTGACCTCCCTCCCCAGTCTAAGTGTCACAGCAGTGGCATGGAGAGACATCCTGACAAACACTGTCAATCTGGGACTATTCCCCACAGCTACAAGGCCTCTCCTGCTTCCTTTCACAGAGGAAGAAACACTTGTATGAATTATTCCAGAAAAAAATAATTGTAGCAATTAAGGGAACAATAATGACAGCAATTAGGACTGTCCACATGGCTCATGGGAGCACTTCATCAACTCAAGACAGAAAGCAGGAAGGGGAAAAAAAAATGATGGAGAGGGAGCAAAATGAGAAGTGTCCATAAATATGAATGTCCCAATGCTTCATCTTGATGAGCTGTGCCTGGAACCAGGACTGCCTGTGACAACCATCAGCTGGTGGCACAGCCTGGGCACAGAGAGCTGCAAACAGGGCCTGGGCTCTCAGCTTCTGAGGGCTGAAGTTTGCTTGAGCAGACATCAGGAAACCAGGGTCCAGGACTGCAGTGCAAATCAGCATGGCAGTAAAGCATCTCCTGTCCTAAGGCAGCAATCATGGAACTGCTTGGGTGGGAAAAGCTCTCTAAGATCATCAGGGCCAAGCAGCAACCCAACCCCACCATGGGCACCAAACTGTGGCCCCAAGTGCCATGGCCACAGCTTTCTGCAACACCTCGAGGCATGGGGACTCCACCACCTCCCTGGGCAGCCTGTGCCAGTCCCTCACCACTCTTGCAGCAAAGAAATTTTCACTTATCTCCAACCTGACCCTCCCCTGACACAATTTCAGGTCATTTCCTCTCCTTCTATCACCTAAGACTGGGGAGCCCAACCCCAGCTGGCTGCAGCCTCCTCTCAGGGAGCTGCAGAGAGCAATGAGCTCTGCCCTCAGCTTCCTCTTCTGCAGGCTGCACATCCCCAGCTCCCTCAGCAGCTCCTCTCCAGCCCTGCTCTCCAGACTCTTCTCCAGATTTTTTGCTCTTCTCTGTACCCTCTCCAGCCCCTCAATGTCTCTTGTAGCCAGGGTCTCATCTACCACACTGCCACCAGGAGCAGAAACACTCAAATCAACACAAAAATTTCCAACAGCCACCCTTAGCCCTTCTGTTTTCCAGGAGGCAGGAGAAGGAAGAGGTAGCAGAAAGCTGGGCTGCAGTCCCAGGATTTTGTCCCCATCAGCCCTTCACAGGAAACACGAAGCCACCAGAGACCTGCACAGAGACCTGCTGGAAAGGGCAAACACAGGCAGGGAGCAGTAATCAAGGTGCAACCTACTTGGCTGAATGGGTGGGGGCTTCCAGCTCCAGAAAGAGCCTCTCCTGCAGCTAACACCTCAACTCCTCTCCCATGGGCAAAGAGCCTTCTCTATGGCCAAGCTCCTTGGATCAGTCTCTATGAACTCATCCAAGAGGTTTCTGATTCTCTAAAAGAACTGGTGGCAGAGCTTGGCTCAGAGGCTTCCAGGAAAGCAGAGTTCCCTCTGCACTGCTGCTGACAGAGAACCCCTGTGGGAAGGCAGAGCAGGAGCTCAGCACCACTGTCAACACCACCTCTAGGCCACAAAAGCTTCACACATGCTGCAGGCTACTCCTGCAAGAGACAAAAATAAGCTCCTTTGTGTACCAGGAGACATCATGTTCTTGAGCACTCCTTAGCTGTTGTGTTCCAGCACACCCACTGCCACGAAAAATAAGCTCTTTGTTTGCAGTGCTCTGGGGGAGCCACCAGCAGCAGCTGCACTGTTCCTGAGCCTGGGGCATGACTGCTCCGTGGGACTGCTTCTAGGCCATGGAATCACAGCATGGCCTGGGGCAGAAGGGACCTGAAAGCTCATCCAGTGCCAACCCCTGCCATGGGCACAGACACCTCCCACCAGCACAGGCTGCTTCAGGCCTCATCCAGCCTGGCCTTGAACACCTCCAGGCAGGGGACATCCACAGTCTCCCTTTCTCCTCTCCACTCTCACTCTCCCAGCTCCAAGCCATTGTCCATCATCCTGTCACTCCCAGCCCTTGTCACAAGTCCCTGCCCAGTTCTCCTGGAGCCTCTTCAGGCACTGCAAGGCTGCTCTGAGCTCTCCCTGGAGCCTTCTCCACACTGAGCAACCCCAACTCTCCCAGCCTGTCCCCATAGGGGAGGTTCTCCAGCCTTGGATCGTTTTTGTGGCCTCCTCTGGATCCCTTCCAACAGTTCCATGTCCTCCCTGTGCTGGGGACACCAGAGCTGGATGCAGTGCTCCAGGTGGGGTTTCAGCAGAGGGCCAGAATCCCCTCCCTCATCCTGCTGCTCTCACTGCTTTTGATGCAGCCCAGCACATAGCTGCCTTGCTCTCGACCCTCTCCAGCCACTCAATGTCCTTCTTGGACCAAGGGGTCCAAAACTGAAGCCAAGATCTGAGTCGTGGCCTCACCAGTGCTGAGGGCAGGGCACAATCCCTGTCCTGCTCCTGCTGGCCACAGCACTGCTGCTCAAGCCAAGCTGCTGGTGGCCTTCTGGGCCAGTTGGGGAAGCTCTTCCACCACCCATCTGCAAGCAGCAATATTTCTCTGCTGGCCCAGAGTGGTTACTGGCAATAAAGAGAGAGGAACATTGCTATGATGAAGCTTCAGCACTTGATGTTTGCTAAGTGACAAATTCCCCTTCTGAAGCATTTTAGCTGCCTAGCTCAGAAGCCAGCAGGGCCAGGGAGCTCCCCTGGCTGGCAGGGCTGAGCGCATCCATCCAGCCCGCTGCATATTCATGGCTCTGCCAGGCTAAGCAGAGTCCTGCTCCCAGGATCCATCAGTTAGGGCATCAGTGGTGATGGCCCTGCCAGGCAGAGGCTCCTCAGCCTTTCACTCCAGCCCGATGCACTGAAAGCCTGAGAGCAGCATTAAGGTAATAGATGGCACTTTGCTGGAGGTGCTTTGGGATCTTGACAAAGCATCAAAGGCTCTTGGCCATTACCACCTAATTCTTCAAGCCCATTTTTAGCTGAACTCACAGCAGGTGATGGGAGCACCAGGGCCCCACCACCTTCCTAATGGCCACATCTTGGTAATGAGCTGGTACAACAAAGCTGCTTAGGCAGCAAGAGGCTCCTCAAACTCCTGCTGGGATGCAAGCTCAGCCTGCAGGCAACACTCCGGGCCACTGTCACACTTGTGTCCCCCACACACCGCACCAAGGCACAATTCACACGTTACAGAATGCATCAAGTTGGAAGGGACCCTCCAAGGGCATCTTGGGCACCCCCCTGCAGCAGAGGGCAGCTCGGGCAGGCTGCTCAGGGACACATGCAGCCTGACCTTGAATGTCTGCAGGGATGGGGCCTCAAGCACAGCCCTGGGCAGCCTGTGCCAGTCTCTCCTCACCCTCCCTGTGCAGAGCTTCCTCCTGCTGCCCAACCTAACTCTGCCCTGCTCCAGTTCCAAACCACTGCCCTCAGCCTGTCCCCACAGGCCCTGCTGAGCAGTCCCTGCCCTGCAGATACTGAAATGCAGCTCTGAGGTCTCCCTGCAGCCTTCTCTTCTCCAGGCTGCATAGCTCCAGCTCTGCCAGTCTGTCCTCACAGGAGAGATTCTCCAGGCCTCTGATATCCACTGACCTCATAACTACAAAAGTTTGGATGAAAGAGAAGGAACAAATTCAAAGAGAGACACATTCTGAAGCTTCTCTTGGGGCTGTTTACTTCCATTCATTACAACCCCAAGAGCAGCCAGCCAGGCATCAAGCAAGGTATTGGGAACACCAAGACCAGATTTAGCTGGTTTAGCACTTTTTGATATCTGTCTTGGAGATGAGGGTCAGGAACTGGCTGAAGATGACCCAGAGTGTGCCCAGGTGGCCCACAAGGCCTGGATCAGCAATAGTGTGGCCAGCAGGAGCAGGGCAGGGACTGTACCCCTGGACTCAGTGCTGCTGATGCCACCTGTCAAAATGCTGGGTTCAGTTCTGGGGTCCTCACTCACCAGGAGCCAGCAATGGTCGCTGGCAGCCCAGCATAAGAAGGACCTGAAACTGCTGGAGCAGGTCTAGAGGAAACCACAAAGATGATCAGAGGCTGGAGAGCCTCTGCTGTGGGGACAGGCTGGCAGAGTTGGGGCTGTGCAGCATGGAGAAGAGAAGGCTCCAGGGAGACCTCAGAGCAGCTTCCAGCACCTGAAGAGGCTGCAGGAGAACTGGGGAGGGACTTGTGACAAGGTCTGGGAGTACCAGGATGAGGGACAGTGGCTTGGAGCTGGGAGAGGAGAGAGAGTGGAGAGCAGGAAGAAATGCTTGGCAGTGAGGGTGGGAAGACACTGGCACAGGCTGCCCAGGGAGGTTGTGGATTCTGCCTGTGTGGAGGTATCCAAAGCCAGGCTGGATGAGGCCTTGAGCATGCTGTGCTGGTGAGAGGTGTCTGTGCCCATGGCAGGGGTTGGCACTGGGTGAGCTGTGAGGTCCCTTTCAGCCCAAAGCATTCCATGGCTCTGTGAGAGGGCAAAGCTCAGCAGCAGAGCAGGTGTCTGGCAGGAAGAGGCTACCCCAGACACACGAAGCCACCACAGTGGAAAGAACTCCCAAGGTGCTCCAAGGTGCAGCACTAAGCCTTCAGAGCTATTAGACTAAGTGAAAGCTGTCAAGATGCTACTTGGACGTGTCTCAGGACTGCCTTTCCAGAGCAGCATCCAGCTTTATGCTGTGCTTTGAATATTTATTCCTGAATTCTTGCTGTAGCAGTGTCTGATAGCCAAGGAGAGTCAAGGCTGTGGCCACCTTGTCTCCAGAACAAGACGCTCTACAGAGCAATCTCTCATCTCCAATCTGCCCATACAGATCTGCCCACAGTAGCTGTTTGTTTATTATTGCAGTGGGAAGCTGAGCTTCAGGCCAGCAGCTCAATAGCACAGTGAGCAAAACTCAGCCCCTGGGAACCTCTCTTACAAGGAAAGGATGAGGGACCTGGGGATCAGCATGCTGGGGGTTGGAAGGAACCTCTGGAGCTCAGCCAGCCCAAGCCCCTGCCCAAGCAGGGCACCCACAGCAGCTTGCCCAGCAGCACAGTGCCCAGCTGCCCCTGGAAGCTCTGCACACAAGGACACTCCACAGCCTCTCTGGGCAGCCTGCTCCAGGCCTCCAGCACCCTCACAACAAACAACTTTCTCCTCCTGGGCTCCAGTCTGTGCCCCTCGTGCTGTCCCTGGGCACCACTGAGCAGAGCCTGGCCCCAGCCTCTTGCCTGCACCCTGCAGCTGTTGGTGAACCCCAGCAAGGTGCAACCAGCACATGGACCTATGCATCACTGCCTCCCTCTGGGACAGCAGCACACAAGCGCTGAGGTTGGAAGAGCCCTCTGAGACCATCAGGTACAGCTGCTCAGCCTGAGCTCACAATGCCACCACTGCTGCCAAGCCACTGCCACCAAGCCATGTCCCTCAGCACCACATCCACACAGCCTGGAGACCACTCCAGGGATGGGGACTGCAGCCTGGGCTGGTGCCTGAGAACCCTTGCTGGGAACAAAGTGATCCTAATGTCCAACCTGAACCTCTCCTGCACAACCTGAGGTTGTTTCCCATCACTTGTTGCCTGCAGAATGGACCAACCCCACCTCGCTCCAGCCTCCTTCCAGGGAGCTGTAAAGGGCAATGAGGTCTGTCCTCAGCCTCCTCTTGTGCACAGCCTCCCACTGCCCAACTGGTTTTCCTTAGTTTTCTACCCAAGGCATCCCCTGCTTATCCCTCCAGGATGAGCAGCAAGTCAGAGGGATAGGCAGAGGCTGCCAAGATGAGGCTCAGACAGCATGAAGTGACCTCCTCCACCTTCCTCACCCTCAAGGCCAAAACCTTCCCTCCTTGGAAAGCAGAAAACTCCTGAGCAGCACTCAAAGTTCCTTTGGAAAGCCTGAGAGCCATTTTGTGAGGGACGCTGTGGTAACCCAGGGACTGTGGGGATGGTTTCAGCAGGGAGCCTTGGGGGACTACACTTAGCCTGCCTTTCAGTGCACCACTTCTCTAATCCCAAACAAAGATGGTGAGGAGCTAGAAAGGTACCACTGTGCCCTCTGAGCACAGGAAATCCACCAAGGTCCTCCAGGACACAGATTCTGAGGCATGAAGGAGAGTAAGAAGAGATGCGAGCGAGGAGGGATGATAATACTGGGAGAAGACTGCATCTGACATTTCTTGGAC
The DNA here is from genome assembly GCA_013396675.1 of Eubucco bourcierii. Taxonomy (NCBI): domain Eukaryota; kingdom Metazoa; phylum Chordata; class Aves; order Piciformes; family Ramphastidae; genus Eubucco; species Eubucco bourcierii. Next base: position 40,716 of record VWZE01004425.1, read on the forward strand.
TGCATCCCCAAGAATTACGGAGCTGAGTGAAGTTCCTATGAATATCTGCACCTTCTATTCCATCCCTGGCCTTTTCCAGAGCACATCATCACCCTGTAAGCCCACACAGATACAAAACTATTTATGCACCATGATGGGAGGGGAAAACAGAAAACCAAACAGCAAAACCAAACACCACACACAGGGCAATCAGACTTTTACCTTCCCTGCTTTGCTTCACCTCAACGTGCAGCTTGCCAGCTAAATAATTACATTGCTCCTTATCTAAACTGGGGGGAAAACAAATTTAATAACAGAAATACAGCTGGAAAAGGCAAATACTTAGGGGAGAATGATTTCCAGCCTGGAAGCTTCACGAGCTCCATAGATTATTCTGGACACTGGATAATTACTCGCCGTGTCTTTATCACCAAAGTGCCCAGACATACTAATTAATCCAAATTACTTTCTAAGGGCCACGTTATTAGACACATGCAGAGGCCACCAGATAGTGAAATATATTCTGATGGGTTGCTTTAAAGGTCTCTGGCAGCTCTGCCTTTCAGCACCCTGATGGAAACCACACCACTGAGGCCAGCACCTTCCTCCCCTCCCATTGCAGCCAGCAGAGAGGACAGGAGGGAGGAGGAGCCTGCAGCGAGCTCTCTGCACAGCTCTGCAGGTAAAGCACAGCAAGAGCAGCGAGGGGCTGGGCTGACAGACACCACAGCCACGGCTGAGGGACCTGCGGGTGTGCAGCCTGGAGAAGAGGAGGCTGAGGACAGACCTTTTGGCTCTCTGCAGCTCTCTGAGAGGAGGCGGGAGCGAGGTGGGGGTTGGGCTCTGCTCCCTAGTCTCAGGTGATAGGAAGAGAGGAAACGTCCTGGGATTGTGCCAGGGGAGGGTTAGGTTGGCTGTCAAATAAAATTTCATTGCTGCAAGAGCTGTTAGGGACTGGCACAGGCTGCCCAGGCTGGTAGTGGAGTCCCCATGCCTGGATATGCCCACGAAGTGTGTGGGAATAGCACTTGGGGCCATGGTGGTGTCAGGTTGAGGACTGGATAATCTCCAAGGTCTTCTCCAAGCACACCAACTCTATCATTCTATACTGAGCACACTTATCAGGCAAAGACAGGGTACAGAGGGAGGAGGATCCCTCAGCCAGGTTCTCTGGGTAAGTCAATGGTAGCTGCAGGACCCACATGTCAGAATCTGGAGCACCTTTTTTTCTTCACCAAACTGCCCACTTGGGCTCCCTCTGTCCCTGGTTGGGTGGTTGGCAGGTTCACTGCTGCACCTCCAAGCTGGCTTTTGAGCTCCCTGTGATCAAACTAACAGGCTCCCTGGGCAGTCCTGTACTTCTGTGACCTTCCCTTCCATCTCTGCCTCTCTCAGTGGCGAGGATTTTGCTGGCAGTTATCTCTCTCAGTTCTGCCTAAGATGTTTTCAGCTGATCCATGCAGAGGGCACCTGAGCTCCAGGAAGATGAAAGAGATGGCTCTGACCCCACAAAGCTCCTGAGATAAAAGGTTCAGAAGCCATTTCTGGAAAGCACTAAATATTTCAAGATCTCTGGCCTGTGTAAGAGGCTGCTAATGCTGGAAGTCCTGGTGTGCCTTGTGAGTCAGGCTGCGATCCTGCGAGGTGCTAATGCACCACAGCAACCTGCTCGCTGCCGGCAGCCCTGCGAAGGACAGAGGCAGAGCTGCGGGCCAGAAGGGCTGACACAATGCCACGTGTTGGCTCCTCTGTGAAAGAGGAGAGTGGTCAGGGACTGGCACAGGTGCCCAGGGAGGTGGTGGAAGCCCCACCCCTGAAGGTGTGCAAGAAAGGTGTGGCCGTGGCACCTGGGGACAGGGTGTAGCAGCCGTGGTGGTGCTGGGCTGCTGGTTGGACTGGATGATCTCAGAGGGCTTTCCCAACCCAAACACTTCTGTGAGTCTATGAAAAACTGCCACGTTGTCAGCTGGTGAAAACTGTCACTGCATTCCAAGAAGCTGCAGCACATTGCCTTCCTCAAGCTGTGCAGATTGAGACTGGAGATCAGGAAGAAATTCTTGACAGTGAGAGTGGGGAGACACTGGCACAGGTTGCCCAAGGAGGCTGTGGATGTCCCCTCCCTGGAGGTGCTCAAGGCCAGACTGGATGAGGTCCTGGGCAAGGTGTGCTGGTGGGAGGTGCTCCTGCCGGTGGCAGGGGTTGGCACTGGATGGGCTTTGAGGTCCTTTCCAATGTAAGCCATTCCCTGAGTCTATGGATCTGATGCACAGAATGAAGCCTGCTGGGAGCAGAGCTCTGCAAACCACCAACTGTCTGCATTCATCAGCTTCAAACGAGCTCGAAGGCTTCGGAGCTCACCTCACGTCCACGCACGTGCAGCACAGACCCTAACTCACTCCATTATTGTTATTTTTTGCCCCTACTGGAGCAGATATTTCCAGGAGCAAGCTGCCATCAGCTGTCAGGTGTCAGATCAGTGACAGCAGCTGACTGGAACAGGTCTTCATGTGCTAGCACAAGTACAAATGAAGCAGTGCCGGGAGGGCCGTGGGCAGCAGAGCTCATTCTGGTGCTGGTGATGGGATCTGATCTCCCCATTAGTCTCTGGCCAGCAGGGCAGGGCTCAGCTCATCATCCTCACTGGCAGCAATTAAACAAGCTCTGGGACCCCTGCTCCCAGGAGCCTGAAGCCAGCACGGTGGCTGAGCTCTGTGCAAGGAGGGACAGACCCTACCAGCCCCAAGTCCCTTCCAGAGAGGATGGGAAGCCTGAGTGACAAATCCCTGCCCAGACCTTGCCCAGGCACTCAGGCAAAGTCCCTGCTCCTCTGTGCCACCTCCTGCTCCAGCTGCCTGCCACAGCAGCACTGGTAGCAGCATGCTGGGGGCTTTGAAAATGCCACCTCCTCACACTGAGTTCTTGCAAGTGCCTGCTGGACTCCTGGGTGTCAGCTTGTGAAGTAAGCCTGGGGGGGTTACTGCCTCATGTTTCATTCTCTTTTTAGTCCTCTCTCTGCTTCCCTTCAGTTATTTATTCCTCTGAAGGGTAGCAGAACAGCACAGAAGAACCAGCCCCTAACGTATCCTTCAGCAAGGCCCAGAGACTCCCCTGCTAATTACCACAGTCACACTTCTCAGCCTTGCCAAGCAGCTGGCAAAGGGCAGGCCGTGCCCAGGCACTGCTGCACCCTGCACTTCTCCCAGCCTGGGAAGAACAGGACTTTGGGATAAGGCACCAGCAACCAACAGGAAAATTAGCGTTGGAAAGCAAAGGAGCTCGCTGAGAAGGCAGCTCGTTGGTGTGCAGAGCCACTGGGTGGGCACAGCTGAGGGACTCAAGCCTCTCTGGGGCCTGATTTCCTTTGTTTCTCCCTCCCCTTGCTCCTGAGTGCATGCTCAGGGAGTATCCTGGGTTAGCTGTGCACAGCTGCTGGCTGGCAGCTCACAGGCAGGCACTAAGGGGTAGGAACACGATTGTCAGTAGCTCAGGAATGACAGCTGGCACTCGGGGAGGGAGGGGGACAACAGCTCTGCACTGCTCCCAGAGACCCTTCCAGCACAGCCAGGCCTGGCAGCCCTCACTGAGGATGTTGACCACCTCCCAGAGCTTGGAGACATCAGTGATGCCCCAAACCTTCTCTGTTTCCTACCAAGCTGCTTACTGGGATTTTTGGGAGCTACTCAAGCTGGTTGGCAGCCTCTTTCCACTGATGTAATATTATTTAGATGTTCTCCTTCCTACATGCTTGGGCATGGGGCAGGAGACCTGATCATAGCTGATCAGGATCCATTTGAATCACAGAACTGCTGATGTTGGAAGAGACCTTTGAGATCACTCAGTCCAGCTGCTCACCCAGAGCTCACAATGCCACCACAGCTGCCAAGCCACTGCCACTGAGCCACATCCCTCAGCACCACATCCACACAGCTTCAAAACCCCTCCAGGATTGGGAATTCCATCACCTCCCCGGGCAGCCTGGGCTGATCCTAATGTCCAAGTTGAGCCTTCCCTGGTGCAATCTGAGGCCATTTCCTCTCCTTCTATCATCTGACGCCAGGGGGAAGAGCCCAACCCTAGCTCACTGCAGAGAGCAATGAGCTCTGCCCTCAGCCTACTCTGCTGCAGGCTGCACACCCCCAGCTCCCTCAGCTGCTCCTCCCCAGACCCTTCCTCAGCTTCGATGTCCTCCTCTGGACATGCTCCTGCCCATCAATGTCCTTCTGGGAGTGAGGAACCCAAACCTGATCCCCTATTTGAGACATGGCCGCACCAGTACCAAGCAGAGGAAGACAACCCCATCCCTAGAGCTGCTGACACCCATTTGCAGGCCTGTGGCTGCTTTCTCTCCAGGCTCTGTTTTGCTGAGGGCTTCCTCCTAGCCCAAAACGCCAAAGATTGTAACATCCACACTGACAGCTTGGAAGTCACCAGAGTTAACAAACAGAAGAGCTGAAGGGAAAGCAGAGCAGCAGAAAGAGTTCCCCACGTGCACACTGTCCTGGTCCATTTGGCTGCCTGCAGACAGGCAGGAGATGTGGAGCTATTAGGTGCTCACACCAACTCTATCACCATGGTACCCAAGCAGCTTGCAAGTCTTTAAAAATAGAACTAATAACATTTGCTACATCTCTTCCTGGGAAGCTTGCAGAAGGGGTTGGCTTTGTTTCATTGCTGTACTTGGTTGTGAACAAGGTGGAAGGGAGCAGGCAGCCTGCCCCTTGAGTCTAGGGCAAGAAAAAGAGAGAGGAACAGAATGTAAAAGGATTGCCTGTGTGGTTGGAGGCAGAAGAGAACCATGGAATTGGCTGGGTTGGAAAACAGCTCTAGGAGAGAGTCCAACCAGTAGCCCAACCCCACCATGACCACCAAACCATGGCCTCAGGTGCCATGGCCACAAGGTTCTGGCACACCTCCAGGCATGGGGGCTCCACCACCTCCCTGGGCAGCCTGTGCCAGTCCCTGACCACTCTTACAGCAAAGAAATTGTTGCTCATCTCCAACCTAACCCTCCCCTGGCACAATTTCAGGTCATATGGGTGCAGGGATAGCAAAGGGACAGAGGATGTGAAGCCCTCCTGCCCTTTGAGGTCAGTCATGATGGAAGAACATAAATCATGGGATGGTTTGGGTGGGAGGAGACCTCAAAGCCCACCCAGTCCAAGCCCCAGCAGGGACATCCCCAGCCAGAGCAGGCTGCTCACAGCCCCAAGCACCCTGCTCTGCAGTGCTGCCAGCCCTGGGGCAGCTCTCACCTCTCTGGGCAGCCTGGGCCAGGCTCTCCCCACCCTCAGTGCCAAACTTTTCTCCCTTCTCTCCACTCTCAATCTCCCTCTTGCAGTCCAAACCATCCCCCCTTGTCCTGTCACCACAGGCCCTGCTCAGGACTCTGTCCCCAGCTTTCTGTTTGTCCCCTTGAAGCACTGCAAAGCCACCAGAAGGGCTTCCTGGAGCCTTCTCTCCTCCAGGCCTAGCACCCCCAACTCTCCCAACCTCCTATCACTGCTGTAGCCTCCTCTTGACCCTCTCCACCAGGTCCCTGTGCTTCTTTTATTGGCATCTCAAGCTTGTGGATGTATTCAGCACAGAAGATAACCTCTGAGATTTCTTCTGTGCCATTTTGCCACCGTAATAGAGAAGGAAGAAACACTAATTAGCTGGGTGCTGTGGCAGCAAGGCATGAATATTAATGAGCCCATCCAAACTAATTTCACCAATTACCACTCTTCCAGCAGCTCTATTCCAATCCATAAGCCAAGGACTGATATGAAGATCACTCTTCATAAGAGTGGAGAACAACTGTTGGTGGAGCTGTGTCACGCCTCACACGGCACTAACAAGGTTACAAACTCATTTCTCCCCCCCTGCATAAAAGAATAATAAAGATCCCTAAATATTTTAAGAGTAATAAAGGTCTTCATCATTCACTAGGGAAAAAAAAAAATCCCATTCCATCTGTTTTCAGAGACCATGTTCTAGGTGAGACATCAGAGATGAACATCATCCTTCTGCTTGTGTCAATGAACGAGAGGAAGCGGCCTGAAATTGTGCCGGGGAGGGTCAGGTTGGAGATGAGCAACAATTTATTTGCTGCCAGAGTGGTCAGGGACTGGCACAGGTTGCCCAAAGAGGAGGTGGAGTCCCTGTGCCTGAAGGTGTTCCAGAACCATGTGGCCACGGCACTTAGGGCCACGGTGGGGTTGGGCTGCTGGCTGGAGTGGAAGGGCTCCGAGGGCTTTTCCAACCCAACCAATTCCATCAGTCTATGGATAGTTTATTCAGGCTCTTTGGCTGGAACATGGACACAACCTGATTTTCTGTGCCACAACACACCCAGAGCCTCCTTCCTCACAGAGTGAGTGCAGGGAAGGTTGTCAGCTCCTGCTCCTCAGCTCTCAAGCAGAGAGCATTGCCCACCAAGGCCCACAGAGCGAGTCACTGAACCAAGGAACTGCTGCCTGGTCTGGGATCTTCACTCTTTCCAGGTTTCAGATGGACACCTGCCTTTAGAGTCACAGAATGGTAGGGGTTAGAGGAGACCTCTTGAAACCATGTCCAACCATGCCAAGGTAGGGCTGCCTAGAGCAGGGCACACAGAACAGGTGCAGGATGCTTAGCAATCTCTCCAAAGAAGGAGGCTCCACAGCCTCTCTGGGCAGCCTGCTCCAGGGCTCCTCCACTCCTACATTACAGAAATTCCTCCTCATGTTCAGATGGAATTTCTGATGGACCAGTCTGTGCTCACTGCCCCTTGTCCTGTCCCTGGGCACCACTGAGGAGAGCCTGGCCCCATCCTCCTGACACCCTCCCTTGAAGTATTGATAAGCATTGCTCAGCTGCCCCCTGGGGCTGCTCTTCTGTCCCAGGGCTCTCAGCCTTTGCTCCTCACAGAGCTGCTCCAGGCCCCTCAGCAGCTTTGCAGCCCCTTGGTGTCCATCTCTTCAGAAGCTCCCTGTCCCTCTTGGAGAGCCCAGAGCCAGCCCCAGCACTCCAGCTGTGGCCTTGCCAGGGCAGAGTGGAGGAAGAGAACCTCCCTTGTCCTGCTGCCACACTGGAAGTGCTGGAGAGAGGAGCATGTGAGATGGCCGAGGGAGGACGTGGCAAAGCCCAGCTGCTCTTTTATTATGCTCACAGCATTCCAGCTGGGGATTTATTTCCTTTCAGAATGTTTTTTCCTCCCCCCATGCTCCACAGACACTGCCAATACTTAGGAATTACAAAGCTAAACATCTCCTGCAATTACAAAGGAATTAAATCACTTCCTGAGGGAAAAGCATCATGAGATACATTCAGATGACTCTGTGGAGTTGTGCTGCTTCAGGGTACCACTGCCTCCTGTCTCCCAAGAGAAGATGGCCCTCACAGAAACCTTAGGCTTGCAAAAGTCCCTTTAGATCAAGCCCAACCTTCTCCTCAACACCTCCATGGTCTTCAGCTGTGCTCCCAAGCACATCTGCTTGCACACCTCCAGGGACAGGGACTCCACTACCTCCCTGAGCAGCTGGTGCCAGTCCCCAGTCACTCTTACAGCAAGGAAATTGTTCCTCATGTCCAACCTAACTCTCCCCGGGTGCAGCTTGAGGCCACTAACACTTCTCCTGCCAGAAGTTATTTGGCTGTTGAGGCCACCAAGAGCCTAAATAGGACCTCTCCACCCTGATTTAAATAGCCATACAGAGGTTTAACTTACCAAGCCCACAGTACTAGGAGACATCCCCCAACGTCTGACATACAAACCAGCACCTCAAAATGCACCTCCCAACAAAGCAAACTTATGTGATGCCAACTTCCAGTTCTGACTGACCAGGTACCACAACTCAGACCCAGTGACCACAAACAGGCACACACAGCCCTGCAGGGAGCCTGCAGGGCAAGGGGCACTGGGTGCAAGCTGAGCCATAGGAAGGTTCATTTAAACATGAAGGGGAACTTTTTCCCCATGAGGGTGACAGAGCCCTGGCACAGGCTGCCCAGGAGGGTTGTGGAGTCTCTCTCTCTGCAGATATTCAGACCCTGCCTGGATGTGTTCCTGTGTGGTCTGGTACAGGCGATCCTGCTCTGGTAGGGAGCTTGGACTGGATGAGCTTTGGAGGTCCTTTCCATGTGATCCTCTGATTCACCATGAGTAGGGTTCACAACCACAGAATGAGAGGGGCTGGAAGGGACCTCTGGAAATCAGCAAATCCAATTACCCTGCCAGAGCAAGTTCAACTGGAACAGGTTGCCCAGGATGATGTCCAGGCACCTTCTCATCCTTCCTCGGGAGGAGAAACTGACTCCCACCTGCCTCCACTCTTTCAGGCAGCTACAGAGAGCAATGAGCTCTGCCCTCAGCCTCCTCTTCTCCATTCTAACACCCACAGCTCCCTCAGCTGCTCCTTCCCAGCCCTGCTCTACAGACCCTTCACTATCTTTGCTGTTCTTCTCTGGACCTGCTCCTGTCCCTCAATGTCCTTGTGGGAGTGAGAGGCCCAAAACTGACCCTAGGATCCAAGGTGTGCCCTCAGCAGTGCCCAGTACAGGGGCACAATCCCTGCCTTGGTCCTGCTGGCCACAGCACTGTTGATCCAGGGCAAGGTCTTGCAATGCCAGGACAAGGGGCAACGGGTTTGAATTGGCAGAGGGGAGATTGAAACTGGATGTTAGGAGGAAGTTCTTTGGAGTGAGGGTGGTGAGACACTGGCACAGGTTGCCCAGGGAGGTTGTGGAGCACAGAATGTGATCAAAGATCACGTTGGGTGATTCTGTACTCCACAACCTCCCTGGAGGTGTTCAGGACCAGGTTGGATGAGGCCTTGAGTGACCTGTGCTAGTGGGAGGTGTCCCTGCCTATGGCAGGGGGCTGGCACTGGATGAGCTTTGAGGTCCCTTCCAACCTTACCATTCTATGATACTGTTGGCTTTCTGGCCACATGCTGGCTCATCTCCAGGCAGTTTGGGACCCTCACCTCCAAAAGAGAACAACTCCACATAGCCTCCTCTATCCCAGTAGACTTGTCTTGAACACAGAACCTCTGTACCCAACCTTGTGCCAGCCACATCACAAAGCTCCTTCTGCATTTCAGGGCAACGCTGACTCCACTTAACAAAGAGCAGCACAAGTAGGGCTCGAGCACAGATTTGCTTCCCTGTTGCTCACAATGCATAAAAGCAAGGAACAAAAAGAACTCCAGGCCTAACCCCACTAGCCCACATGAAAGGCAGAGTGGTTTCAACCATCACACCCAGCAGGCTGTTATGGACCAGACGCAAGACACCCTGGACTTACAGAGGGTTTCATGGCCCCTTCATGATCTGCAGTTGCAGGAGAGAAGGCTCCTGGCCAGCCTGTAAGAGCTCTGTACAGCCAGAGACGCTGCAGCAGGTCACCCAGGGGGCTGTGGATGTCCCTCTGCTGTCTGCCACCCTACAGGGGCAGGGCACAGGGCCCCTGCTGCTGAGCACTCCCACTGCTGCTGCAGGGAGGGCACAGTCTGGCTCCACCGAGCTCCTTCTCGCACCCCCTTGCAGGCCTCAGCCTCTATGCTGAGCAGGTCAGCTCTGTGCTCACGGCCGGCATGGGGCTTCTGTCTGCAGCCACCACTGCAAGCCAAAGGCTCAGACCCTCCCTGCGGCTGGGGGCTGCACGGCTGCATCCTGAGCTGGCCGAGCTCACCGCATGGCTTCTATTGGCAGCTTCTGACCCCGCACACCGCAGC
>VWZE01004425.1:59393-71519 GCA_013396675.1 Eubucco bourcierii
CCGCAGTGGATTGCGCCGTGGGAAGGGGACCGCAGTGGATTGCGCCGTGGGAAGGGGACTGTGGCACACCCAGCCTGGGGTGTTCCTATCCTGTTACCCAGGTGGGAAAGAGGAGATGTTCGTGGAGAGGTTAAGAGCTAATACTCCTGGAAGGAAAGAGAGAGATTCCTGGGGGGGAGGAGAAATATTCGCAGGGAAAAGGAGAGAGATCCCTGAGGGGTTCATAGAAGTTGTTCCTGGGTGGAGACGGGAGCCCAGCCAGCAGTCTGGTGGCCTGGGGCTAGAATGCAGAGCTCCCTGGGCTGGCAGCAGCTGGTCCCTCTGCTCTGTCCTTTCATCAAGACCTTTAGCCTGGCTCATCCCAGGGCAGCTCCCACCCACCCCAGAGCAGCAGGGCTGCAGCTGTCACACAGAAGCCACCACCCACCTTCTCCTCACCCCTCATGCCTGTGTGCAGAGCTGGGCACTGATGCTAAAAAATGCAGGATCCACTCTCCCTGCTGCAGAACATTCATAATGTAAGGCCTGCAAAGGCAACCACTCCACTGCTTCACAAAGCTGAGGCTGGCCTCGACCAGGGAAGGAGGAGAGCTGGAGGTCCAAAACACATCAGACTGAGCAGAGCCTTTTGATTCATATTTCATGGCAAGACTCAAAGAAAACCCAAAAGCAACCTGAGGAGAATAACTGAGGTGAGAGTCTCAGAGAGAAGGGGTCAGAGGAATGAGAAGAACCAAACACCTGCCCCAGCTGAGCCCTTCAGCCCACACCTCAAACACAGAGCAGGACTCCAGGCATGGGAACGTTGCTCAGCACTGAGAGTGCACCTGAGCAGCTCAGTGGCAGTGAGGAGGAGGATGCTGGGAGAGGCTGGGAACTGCTGGACAGACTCCACTGGAGGCTGTGATGATGAAGGGCTTGGGATGTGCCTGTGAGGAGTAGAGGCTGAGGGCCCTGGGGCTGTTGAGCATGGAGAAGAGCTGGGCCCAGGTGAGCATTGGAGATGCTCAAAGGTACAATATTGCCAATCTGTTGGCACATGAGGTGCCCAAGATATTGGCACAAGAGGCACCCCAGACCCCGGCCCACGGGGCGCCCGAGACGCTGTCTGCTCAGTGTTGCGGAGAAAGGCGCCCATGTCTCGGTGCAGGCTGGGTGATGTCACTGCTGAGAACAGATGCCTGGCTGTATGCTGACAAAAACTATAAATACTGCAGATTGCATAAACAGAGTTGGGAGCACTGTGAGGCACAGCTCGGCCTGGAGCCACAGAACAAAATCAGGGAGTCAGGAGTCTTAGTGCTCAGGAGGAGAGCCCAGCTCCCAGCACTGCAGCGTGGCATCAGCACTGGGCACTTGGAGGCCAGGTGCAGCTGGTGGGCAGTTGGCAGAGGAGCATCTCCCAGAGGGTTGCATCCAATTATTAACTTTTTTGTGGTACCCAGGGGTTGGTTGGTCACAGAACTGTCACAGAATGGTGGGACCTCTGGAGCTCAGCCAGCCCAGCCCCTGCCCAAGCAGGGCACCCACAGCAGCTTGCCCAGCAGCACAGTGCCCAGCTGCCCTTGGAAGCTCTCCACACAAGGACACTCCACAGCCTCTCTGGGCAGCCTGCTCCAGGCCTCCAGCACCCTCACAACAAACAACTTTCTCCTCCTGCTCAGGTGGCAACTCCTGGGCTCCAGTCTGTGCCCACTGCCCCTTGTGCTGTCCCTGGGCACCACTGAGCAGAGCCTGGCCCCAGGCTCTTGCCCCCCACAGCTGCTTTGTCTCTTGCTGAGCATTGCTCAGCTGCCCTCTGGGGCTGCTCTTGTGCAGTTCTCAGTCCCAAGACTCTCAGCCTTTGCTCCTCACAGAGCTGCTCCAGGCCCCTCAGCATCTTCCCAGACTCCCCTGGACTCTCTCCAGCAGCTCCAGGGAGGTTGTGGCTGTCCCCTCCCAGGACAGCCTGTGTGTTCAAGGCCAGGTTGGATGAGGCCTTGAAGCAACCTGGCCTAGTTTGAGGTGTCCCTGCCCACGGCAGGGGGTTGGAACTGAATGATCTTTGAGGTCCCTTCCGAGTCAACCCCTTCTATGACTCTGAGACCTTTGTGAGGAGGAATGGGAGGAGAAGGAGCAGAGAAGCTTCCACACATCAGCAGGACAACCACCCACAGGGACAGGTAGACACCTGGGACATTCTGACTTCAAACCACTTGACCAAAACAACTCTTCAATTCCCACTCTTTCCTAATTTCCTTTCCCACAGCAACTTCTTTTCAAGGTGAAGATGCTAAGGAGCTCCCAGCATTCTCCATTCACCAAGCAGGGGCAGCTGAGGGGTTTTGTACCTGCTCTGATGCCCTCTTGGCAGGGTTTTGCAAAGGAGAAGAAGTGGATTTGTTTAGCAAGGGCTGACATCCTCCCCAGCTCCTGGAAACCACATCCAACAGGATCATTATGTGACACAGAATGCACTGCAAAAAGCAGTCCTCAACAAGTAGGTGGTCCCCCCCCAACCAGGCTTTAACCAGTTCAGCAGCTGTGAGTCACCAGCCCACTGGTAATTCATTTACATGCTCCAAGGGTTACATACTTGGAGCTGCAGGCCACATCCACCCTCAATGGGATCTCTGCCATTAAACAACTCCTGCTCCAGATCAGGGGGCAGGACTTTTTTTCCTGGCTGTTGGGAGGTCCCTGGGTTGTCCATCCCTGCCCCTCTCCTCCAGGCTCACCCACAGAGGATTAGATCCTGACTGACAAGCAGCTTGCTGGGAAGATGCCAGCATTGTGCCACGGTGCTTTCATGGGTTAATCCATGGAGCCAAGCAGCTGCCCTGCTGCATGCAGCTTAGCACAGGAGCAGCCCTCCTCAGCAAGCAGCAGGAGAATCACAGAATGCAGCAGGCTGGGACGGAGCCTCAGAAGTTATCTTGCCCAACCCCCTGCAGCCAGCAGGGACATCCCCAGTCAGTGCAGGCTGCTCACAGCTCCAGACAACCTCACCTGCCATGGTGCCAGGTGTGGGGCAGCTCCCACCTCTGAGCAGCCAGGGCCAGGCTCTCACTGCCCTCAGCATAAAAAAATTCAAGTCCCCATCAAGTTTGACCTTCAGTGTCTCCAGGGATGAGGCCTTCACCACAGCCCTGGGCAGCCTGTGCCAGTTTCACCACCCTCAGTGTGGAGAGCTTCCTCCTGCTGCCCAACCTAACTCTGCTCTGCTCCAGTTCCCAAGTGTTGCCCACAGCCTATGCCCACAGGTCCTTCAGAGTAGTCCCTGCCCAGCCTGGCTGCAGCCTCTTTGGGTGCTGGAAGGCTGCTCTCCCTGGAGCCTTCTCCTCTCCAGGATGAACACCCCCAACTCTCCCAGCCTGTCCCCAGGGCAGAGCTTCTCCAGCCCTCTGCCCACCTTCACAGCCTCCTCTGGACCTACTCCACCAGGTCCATGTCGTCCTTGTGCTGGGGGCCCCAGAGCTGCACACAGCCCTGCAGGGGAGGTCTCAGCAGAGCAGAGGGGGCAGGATCCCCTCTCTCCGTCTGCTGGCCTCTGCATCCTGTAGGTGATGCTGGGAGCCTGGGAGCAGCAGGAGGAGGTGGTGACCTCCTCTGGTGTGCTCCTGGGCTTAGCACACCAAGAATCACACACCTTCCCCCAGCACCAGGGAAAAGGGGAGTTCATAAACCCAGCAGATCCGTTATTAGGTTCAGCTGCAGTGGCTCTGATGGTGCTCAGGCAGTGCTACTCCTATCGGGAGAGTGCAGGGGGGGAGGGAATAAAGAAGGAGCTAATTTTTTACCCACTTAGCTCCAGACCTGGCAGTGTCTGCCCGGTGAGTCAGAGCAGACTGAAATACACGAACCTGTGACAGCTTCTTTCACATCCCCGGGCCTGAGGCTCCAGAGCTCTGCTCCTCCCGGGGTGACAGACCCAGCACGGGCAGTGAAAGGCAGATCCAAGCCTTCCCCAGCAGAGAAGCGATACCGTGGGCAAGTTGAGGACTCCCGATCCACCCTTCCTTAATCACACCTCCTTGGGCTGGGAGGAACTGCTTCTGGTGGTATTTGGGAGCTAAAACACCCAGGCAGGCCAGCAGCACAACTGAGTATCTGCACCGGAGGAGGAGAAGCTTTGCTGGACACCTCCCTCCCTGCCAGCAGGGTGCTGTGCCCCCACCCAGCCCCTATGGAATCTTTGTCCTCCAGCTTTTTAAGGCTGCTTTTGCCAACAGCAGCCTCCAGCCTTTGTGGTAGCTACAGAGAAGTGGCTGGAATTGCCTGACAGGGCAGAAGGTCTCTGCTGTGGGGGTGGTGGAGTGCTGGAACAGGTCATCTGGGCAGGTGGTGGAGGTCCCACCCCTGGGAGCATTCCAGCCCAGGCTTGATGGGGCTCTGGCAACCTGACTGCAGCAGGGGCTGGACTAGATGAGCTTTAGAAGGCCCTTCCAATCCTCTCTACCTTCTTGACAGTGGTGGTTTCATATGAGCAGGTAGCAAATGCTGAAGTAAATGACGAGTTAATGATCAGCATTAGGTGGGAAGGATAGTCCTGGACACTGGCACAGGTTGCCCCTTCCCTGGAGGTGTCCCAGGCCAGGCTGAATGAAGCCTTCAGCAAGCTGTGCTGGTGGGACATGTCCCTGCCCCTGGCACTGGATGACCCAAGCCACGAGGACTCCTGATCCCGTTTGGCTCTTGATGCTGACAACAGCTCAGCCTCACCTGCCAGCCCCAAGCTCTCTCAGCTGATGTTTGCAGTTGATCCTCCTGGGTTTGGTCCTTTTCTGTATTCTACTTGAATTTGGGCAGGTCTGAAGCACTGCTTTCATCTGCCTGCTTTTATTTAAACAAGCCTAAAATTGCCTGTCCTGCTTTCCCCCCAGCACACCCAGCCAGCCCTTTCTTTTCCCCCTTGCTAGCTCCTGTTTCATCTTTTCATTTACCTTAGTGCCTTTGCTTTGCTGGCTTCATCCAGCTTCAGAGCCCTGCACTGCTCCTCCTCAGCACTGCCTAATGCATTTAATCTCCTGTTTTCCCTTCCCTTGTCTTCTCTCACACACACACTTTGATCATAAGTTTCTTCTGGTTGCTTCAGCTCCAGCAAATGGATGCACTTCAGAGAAAGCACCTCCAAAAAGCCCTTCTTTAACTCCTCCATTTCTCTCTCTCAGAATGGTTTCCTGTCCTGCTTTGCCTCACCAGTGTCAGCCCCTGTCTCACTACCGCAGCAGCGAACAAATCCCCTGAGCATCCACCTCTGGATTTGTGATCCCAAGCAGAAAAGTCTCCTCACTGCAACTAGAGGCAAAGAGGATTCGCTGGGAAGAACAAACGACTGCCATTTCGCCGCCTGGGAGCTGAGCGTGGCTGGGGCCAGGATGGGAAACAATCAGTGCCCATCCCCAGGGAAAGGCACAGCAGGGGGGGAGGGCAGGCTCTGCTTGGTGCCTCTCTGGCAGATTATTGCTACTAATTTGATCGGAATTGTGCAATCCTTTTGGTTGGAGAAGACCTTCGAGACCATCCAAACTCAACCTTTAACCCAGCACTGCCAGGTCACCTCTAAACCATGTCCCTCAGCACCACATCTCCATGGCTTTGAGACACCCCCAGGCATGGGGACACTGCCACTGCCAGCCTGGGCCAGGCCTTCACAACCTTTTCATTAATTATTTTTTTTCCTGATCACCAACCTAAACCTCCCCTGCTGCACCCTGAGGCCATTTCCTCTGCTCCTAGCACTTGTTACCTGGTTGAACAGACCAACCCCACCTGGCTGCAGCCTCCAGTCCAACCATTAACACTACCAAGACATCACTAAGCCCAGGCAGCACATCTCCAGGGCTTCTAAACACCTCCAGGCATGGGCACTGCACCACCTCCCTGGGCAGCCCGTGACAGTCCCTCACCACTCTGGCAGCACAGAAATTGTTCCTCATCACCAACCTAACCCTCCCCTGGCACAATCCCAGGCCGTTTCCTCTCCTTCTGTCACCTGAGCCTAGGGAGCAGAGCCCAACCCTCACCTCCCTGCAGCCTCCTCTCAGGGAGCTGTGCAGAGCAATGAGCTCTGCCCTCAGCCTCCTCTGCTGCAGGCTGCACACCCCCAGCTCCCTCAGCTGCCCCTCCCCACACCCTTCCCCAGCTTCCTCACCCTTCTCTGGACCCTCTCTGGCCCCTCAATGTCCTTCTCAGAGTGAGACCCAAGTTGTGTGCAGTTAGCTGGGAATTTAACAGGAGCTTGCTGCTGTCAGGGAATTATTGATGAGTTCCAAGACAAATGTTTCTTCTGGATTCTCTGACAGATATTTCACTCACACCTTCCTCCCACCTAAAGCAGCAGAAGACAAACTTCAGCAGCTTCAGCAGGGACCCCTTAGTCTAATCCTTGTTTGTACACAAGCTGCATTTTCTGTCTGATTAGCATCAAGAAGAGTGTGGCCAGCAGGTCAAGGCAGGTTCCACTCCTACTCCACTCTGCTCTGGTGAGACCACAGCTAGAGGAGTGTGTCCAGCTCTGGGCTCCCCAGTTCAGGAGGGACAGGGATAGACTGGAAAGAGTCCTATGGAGGCTAAGAGGGTGCTGAAGGGCCTGGAAGGTCTGTGCAAGGAGGAAAGGCTGAGAGCCTGCAGAGGAGAAGGCTGAGAGGGGATCTGATCGATGCCTATAAATATTGGAAGGGCTGGGGGCAAGGAGAGGGGGCCAGGCCCTGCTCAGGGGTGTCCAGACAAGGGGCAGTGGATCTGAACTGAAGCATAGGAATTTTCACTGAAGATGAGGAGAAAGTTGTTTGGTGTGAGGGTGCTGGAGGCCTGGAGCAGGCTTCCCAGAGAGGCTGTGGAGTCTCCTTGCCTGGAGACTTCCAAGCCTCACCTGGATGCGTTCCTGTGTGCCCTGCCCTGGCAGGGAGTTGGACTCAATGATCTGCAGAGGTCCCTTCCACCTTCTACCATTCAGTGATTTTAACAATGAGATAATTTGGGTTTGGTTTGTGGGTTGGTTTTTTTTGCCCTAGCTGGGGTTGGGTGACTTCTGTCCCTCTGAAACCTGTGCCCTGCTTTGCATTGTTCTCTGCCTTGTTCCATTCCATAAGCACCCAGACACTGCAGAGAGCTTTTAGTCATCTCTGTGCTTTATATAGTCCCTGCGTAACACAGCCACGGGTGGAGGAGCCTTAAAGTAGGGCAGCATCAAACACAGCAGAGAGGGTGACAGAGAGCTCACCACAGCCTGGCATCTCTGTAATGTCTCTGTAAATGCTTAGCTGGAAACACAAAGTGAAACCAAAAGTGACATTCCCTGGAAAATGGGGTGGGGAAGAGAATAATTGAAATAAAACCCTCACATCTGCTTTGAAATATTCACCACAGCCAAAGGGAGAGAAGCTGTGGGAACTTCAGAGGGCACTGATCAGGAGGACGTTTCAAAGGCTCTAGGAGAGGGTAAAGTTCTGAACTTTGGGTTTGCTGAGGATGCTGGGGAGGTTTTAGGTCATCCCTCACCTCTCTGCAGGGCCTTTGCACCCACACTTCTCTTTCCATAGGGTCAGAGAATTGTTTGGGCTGGAAACAACCTCCAGGATCATCAATGCCAACTGTCAGCCTGAGACCACCACGGCCATGGCCCACTTCTGTGATTCCTCAGATTCACAGAGTGGGGTGGGTTGGGTTGGAAGGGACCCTAAAGCTCAGCTGGTCCCAAGCCCCTGCCATGGGCAGGCACACCTCCCACCAGCACAACTTGCTCAAGGCCTCATCCAGCCTGGCCTTGGACACCTCCAGAGAGGGGACATCCACAGTCTCCCTGGGCACCTGTGCCAGTGTCTGCCCACCCTCACTGTCCAGAGTTTCTTCCTCATCCCCAGTCCAAACCTCCCTCTTCCAGCTTCCCTGGTGCTGTTGGAGGCCTGGTGGCTCTCGGTGACCTCAGAGGTCTTTTCCAACCCAACCCATTCTCTGTTTCCATGACCTGCAGGGAGCCACTGGCACCACCATGGAGCACAGTCCCTCCAGTTCCCATCCTGGGGCACCTCAGCTCCTTGCCTGTGCTCTCAGCAGCCTGCTCACCTGAGCCTGTCCTGGCTGGCAGCTGCTCTTCTCTGGGTTACAGATGGAGCCGATTGCAGGAGGAGTGTTAATTATTAATAGGAATTATCCCAATTGATTTTCAATTACAGAATATCATTTTCTATTACACTGCAAGGAGACTGCAGGAATTCCATTAAATTCAGAAGGAGGCTCATCAATTCCCATTAAGAGCCACGTGAGCTAAATCCCTTCTCTCCCTCTCTTGAAGCCAATGATTTCCATTATCCCTTCCCATCCATTTCCATTCATTTGAAGTGACTCCATCTGAAAGGAGCTTTAATGACCTGGTGGCTTAGCAGCAGTCTGGGCTCTCTAACCCCACAGGCCCCTCACCTGGCTGCAGCCACCTCCTCCTTCTGCTGAACACCACCAGCGCCTGCTGCCTGCAGCCAGCTCCTCCAGACAGTTGTCCAAAGGCCACCTCCACTTCTGCACCAGCACTGAACCTCTCTGCTCAAACCTGGCACACTGAAACTGACAACTTGGGCTTCTTTCTCCTGGTTAAAATAAGAAAAAGAAGAGGCTGAGAAGGAAAATGTCCTTTTTTCCCCCTTTTAAGCAGTGACCCACTGCCACCAGCACCATCCCACTGCTTGAGACAGCTCCAGCAGCAAAAGGATTTTCTTTTCTCTGCTGTTCTCTGCCCTGCTGACATCTCACCTGCAGCCAGGTCTTCTGGGTTCCACTTTGTGCCCATTGCCCCTTGGCCTGTCACTGAGCACCACTGAGAAGAGTCTGGCCCCTTCCTTTTGACCTCCTCCCTTGAGCTGTTGATCAGCAGACAGCACAGCTCAGTGCTCACTTCACACTTGGGTTGTTTCTTCCTTCCCTGATCCTTTTCTTCCCCTTCTCCCTGTGTAGGAGGAGGAGTTTGGTGATGACTTGGAGCAGATGGATGGGATCTGCACGTCCTCTTCCAAGCTCCACTCCCTCCTATTTGTCTGCACAACCAGGCAGATATTAGAGTCCCAGAATCATTAAGGCTAGAAGAGACCTCTAGGACCAAGCCCTACCTTCTGGCCAACACCTCTGTGAAGGCTTGGCCTTGTCACAAAGTGCCACATCCCCTGGAGCTAGAGTCTTTGAATCGTTTGGGTTGGGAAAGCTCTCTAAGGTCATCCAGTCCAACCCCACCATGGACACCAAACCATGGCCCCAGGTGCCATGGCCACACATTTCTTTGCACAGCTCTGGGGATGAGGACTCCACCACCTCCCTGGGCAGCCTGTGCCAGTCCCTGACCACTCCTGCAGCAAAAAAAAAAAAAACAACAACAAAAAAAACCCCTCTTCCTAATATCAGAAGCAGGAAGCTTAAAAGCTGACCTGAACATTATGCTCGTGTTCTTATTCCTGTCTCTTTTTCTTCTCTTCCCACCTGGCTGTCTCAGAGGACAGAGCAGCTCCCTGGCAATGCCCCTCAGGCTGTGATTTATGGACTTGCTGTGACTCCTGAGGATGCTCTGGCTGGTGGCACCTGAAGATCTTGGCTTGCATGGCCTTACTTTGGCTTTGCTTGGCACCAGCACAGCAAGGGTGGGAGGAGGAGACAACTGGAGGAGACATGGGGCAGTGGAGGGGAGAGAGGGAAAGGGAAGACCAAAAGGAGCAAAGAATGGGTTGGGTTGGAAGGGATCATAAAGCTCATCCAGTGCCAACCCCTGCCATGGGCAGAGACACCTCCCACCAGCACAGCCTGCTCAAGGCCCCAGCCAGCCTGGCCTTGAACACCTCCAGGGAAAGGGTATCTGTGACCTACCTGGGCAACCTGTGCCAGTGCCCAGGAGTATCCTTCCCACCTAATGCTGATCATTAACTCATCATTTACATTTACTACCTGCCCCCTATGAAACCACCACCTCTGAGCACACTCAAGCCAATCCGACCGCCTTCTACCAGCCAAAACCTCTCCCCCACCACTCAGATGCCTCTTAAGTGGCAAGAACCACCTGCTAATGGTTTCACAGGGTTAATTAAGGGCTGTTGCGGCGGTAATAGAACTCGGAATGAGGAGCATCTGCATTATCTCCAGTGCTACCGCTGCAAAGGAGAGCACAGGCAAATTACTGCTGCATTTTATTCCCCATTAGGGAGGGAATGAAGGCAGGGAGCTTACCCACAGCGATTAACTCGGGTGGTTTCTTTCCCGCGGGGCTACTCGCGGGCTGTAAAGCCGCACTCCGCATCCCGGCCGCGATGGTGCGGAGCGATCTGACCCCAGCCGCCCGGTGCCAGCCGTGCCAGGGACCCTGCAGGAGGAGCTGCTCCTCCCGGGCGGCTTCTCCACCTCCCCTCAACACCTCTATCCGGCAGGAGTGCTGCCAGGGCTTGCGGAGCCGCAGCCGGGTGGGCAGGGAGCCCTCAGCTCTCGGCGGAGGTGCGCAGGGTCACGGCCGGGCTGGGGGAGCCCTTGGGCGCCGTCCGGTAAAGCAGCCAAGCACCCACAGCTGCCTGCCCTGCGCTTGCCACACAGCCCTGCTGGCTCAGAGGTGCCCCCTCCGCACTGCTCCGCAAGGCTTCAGCTCCTGGGCACGGGCAGGGCTATTGCTGCCCACCCGAGCAGACATGCACAGAGTCACCCGGGCCCAGCCTGGCACCTCTGCAGAGCGCCCAGTACGACCCTCCCGCTAAAGCAGGGGCACCCGCAGCGGCTTGCCCAGGCTCACGGTGCCCTCCAGCCCAGCCTGTGATGCTGTGGTCCCAGCTGCCACCGCGGGAGGGGTTTGTGTCGGGGCGGGGAGGGAAGTGCTGGCAGGGAGCAGGTTGGTCCCAGCGCTCAGGGTCTGTTCTTGGTCCTTTGAGCCTGCCCACACTCACAAAGCAGGTCTCAGGGCGCCAGCTGAACCCTGATTCCCGGCAGGGCTGCAGGGACCAGGCAAATGTGACCATCGCAGGTAAGCTGAAGCTTCTAGAAAGCTCCATCACAAACCCATCAAACCATCCCTCGTGCCAGGCTCTGGAGAGTGCCCAGCACCTGTGGCTGCTTTTACCACTCAGGTTAGCTCAGAATCCATTTCCATCCCTTTCCAAGGCTTTGCAGCTCATCCTCTTCTTGCCTTGCTCCAGCCAAATCCAATTAACAGCACTGCTGGGAGCCCATTTCCCTGCTGGCAAACACAGGGCACTGGCACACAGAGAGAGGCAGACACCTCTCTGCTTCCTCCAGCTCATCATTTAGCAGCACCTCCTCTGCCCTCTCACTGCAAAGAGTCAACCTCCAGAAGATTGCCCCAAGCCCTCTAGGGCTGTTACTGCCCTAGGCAGTGAGAGGGCAAGGCACAGTGGTCTGAGACTGGGGCAGGGCAGAGTTAGGTTGGGCAGCAGGAGGAAGTTCTACACAGTGAGGGTGAGGAGAGGCTGACACAGGCTGCCCAGAGATGGGGTTGAGGCTCCATCCCTGGGGATGTTCAAGGTGAAATTTGGTGGGGCCCTGAGCAACCTGCTCGGGTTGGAGAGGTCCAACTTCCAGTACCTAAAGGGGGCTGCAAGAAAGCTGAGGAGGGACTCTCAGCAAGGGCTTGGAGTGGCAGGATGAGAGGGAATGCATCAAAGCTGGAAGAGAGGAGACTGAGATTGGAGATGAGGAGAGTGGAGAGGAGGCTGGAGAATCAGAGAATGCTTTAGGTTGGAAGGGACCCCAAAGCTTGACCAGTTTCAACCCTCTGCCATAGGCAGGGACACCTCCCACTAGCACAGGTCACTCAGGGACTCATCCAACCTGGTCCTGAACACCTCCCTGATAACATTGGTTGATTCTGTGCTCCACAACCTCCCTGGGCAGCCTGTGCCAGTGTCTCACCACCCTCACCGCAAACAACTTCCTCCTAACATCCACTTTCAATCTCCCCTCTGCCACTTCAAACCCATTCCTCCTCCTCCTGCCATTCCCAGACCTTGTCAATAGTCCCTCCCCAGCTCTCCTGTAGCCCCATTCAGTGTCCAGTTCTGGGCCCCTCCATTCCAGAGAGATGTTGAGGTGCTGGAAGGTGCCCAGAGAAGGGCAGCAAGGCTGGGGAGGGGCCTGGAGCACAGCCCTGTGAGGAGAGGCTGAGGGAGCTGG